>CM067345.1:19161828-19191828 GCA_034190875.2 Urechis unicinctus | reverse complement strand
TGCTAACAGTATATAGTTTTCTGCTTAAGCGATATGTATTGGAATGTGTTGATTAAACTGTACTACTTGCTCGGATCTGTTTGCGGTTTCCGCTTGCGTAATATTGCTTCTTAATGCCAATTTCTCCATTCGCGGTTTGCTACTCATTGTGCAGATCGTTGTAGACATACTTCTAAGTTTGCTTACGTCATTGGTAATTGTTTCTTTGCGCAATTGATCTAGCCTAGTTAAACCGTACTTTTGGGAACTTTTGGTCGGTCGCAGTCCTGGAGCCCCTTTAAAACCCATTATTTTATCAGGCTTTCTCGTGTTTGTACTGCCCCGTAAATATGATCAAGATCGTTTGCCTTGTTATAATAAATGCCATAGAAACGATATCCAATCTTGCAATCAAAGGCCCTATTAACCAGCATAATACCTTATGCATCTGATTAATTGTTCTCAAGTTTGACACCAATCCCACAGCCCCTATAGACATATCTGTGCACATAATCGAACAGCTGAATACGGGCAGAGTTTGGGCGAAAATACAAGAAAATTGCAGAGTTGTGCAGGCGTAGTTACTGATTCAGATCGCTATGTATTTGAACTTTTTCGGTGGATGATTTTGTGTTCTCAATAACATGAACGGATTCCAAACGAGTTATTTTAGCAACTACACAAATATGAAATCAAAAAATAAATGTCACCAAATGTACGAAAAAAGCTTCTGTATTGGAGAACAGACCTCGCCATGCTTGCACTGAGTAAATAAATAGTGGGGTGACTCTGGGCGTGACATATTAATCGCACAAAATTATGATCGCAGAGTATAAATGCATGATATATAGACCGGCATGACGCTCCTTTGCACAATTTCAGCCATACACAAAGACGGCGCTGTCATATAACAGTCATTATGGACTGTCATGCATGCTTATTTACCGTACAAAAAATTCAGATTGCACTGTATGATATTAGTTGAACAGTAGCGTATTGGTTGAATGTTATGTTGGAATAGTTTCATACGTATTACAGGAAACCACCGAGATTAATAACTAGAATTTGCTGTTGCTTATTGTCAGGGCCACAGGGTTATACTAATCATGAGTGCCCCGAGTCTATTCAACGGTGATATTCAGGTCAATGCATCCTTTTCCACATTGACGCATTACATCTGTATCAGATAATAGCGACGCATCATTATGGACAGAAGCTTATATAACCATACACATTGTGACCGGATGCGAGGGAAAGTGGGCTATGTTTTGATACAATGATGCGGTTTGCGAAGAGAACGAAACGCATTGACTACTCAAGTATTACACAAAGGCAAGGCGAGGAGAGGGGAACGCCTTGACTACTAGATCATTACACAAATACAATTGTTATAGTCTCACAACGACTTCTAAATGAGTGTTCTTTTGTAGTCTCTGTAGATGTCGTCACCTTTTTTATTGTTGGCAATATAACATAATGCCAGGTTATTTTCGCACAGCCTTTCGAGACCTTTGTGAGTGTGATATAATTTATTCGGATGAATCAAGTTTTTCCACAAGTCACTAAAGACAACATTGAATGCATTGATGTGCGATGTTTGAGCAGTGTAGATAAACCAAACAGTACGGGGTATTGTTATATCAATCTAGTTAATATCCAATAAGGCAAAATCAAAGAAGCGGCGTGAAATATATGGTGATTATGATCAATTGCAAATGTTTCAGTGATTTAGAAGACTTAGCTAGTACTGTATAGAAGGAAAACATAACCAGCACATTCACGTTTCATCGTAATCTATCAATGTGCGAAGAAACTGGAAGCGGTAGAGAATTTACAACGAATTAAATCAGAGTTTACATTTGATAGTCTTCAAAGAGTTCTATTAACTATTTTTTTAAGCATTTTAACACGTCTCCGACCTAATCGCAAATCGGTTATACTTATCAGCTGACAGTGATCCGTTTATAGGGAAGTTAATAAACAGTACTGATTGGCACGCAATGTGCCTTGCATTCAATGCTATGGTCTCGTTATGGCGGATAGCCCATTATTTTCGCAGCTACAAAAACAGCCTATGGATTGAGAATATCAATAAAAATATCAGCGTACAACTAGGTTAGGTGCAATTTGTCGCGTGCTTGACTTGCTATGCTGCAGGCGTCCAGGTGACTAATTTTGGCTTACATAGATGCAAAATAAGCAGTTAACCCTGCGATAACGCCATGGCAGCTCGCTCGCAATGTGTATGTTCATCGGTTTGGTATGTCTTATCATTGCAAAAAAAGACAAACTATCAAAATAAGGGAATTCGCTCTTCACATCGAGATGTTTGCCGACGGGAGTTAGCCTGATGTCATTGATTTCATGGCTTGACATGCCATGTGGTAGCGTGACGCTCCGAGTGTGTATCGGTGTGATAGTATTACACTTCGTCTATTTGTGTATGTAGATAGTAGCGATAAAATACACACATCTATTATACGTGCAAGGCAAAACAAATGCCATTTTGCTCTTTATACAAGCCAAATATTTGGATGCAATAAATGATGATTAGCTTTTTTTCTCATCACTTAACCACCATCATTTATGCAGACATCCATGTATCCATTTACAACTGCTAACTATATAGGTAAAGTCTGTGATGAATTATAGTCAAACGATATGACTCTAGGGAGGCATGTTGTTTGTAGTGCGGGTTTCCATTCCGCCGCCAGTCAGGTAGGCCACGTATGATTGAATTAGCGCGAAGCCTTATGATTAAATTAGAGCGAAGCCGTAGTCAGCTTGGAACATTTAAGTAATTGATGATCTGATTAAGCCCCTGATTGAACGAATTAAAGTTTAACGTCGAATTGCGGAGGAAAAAACTTGTTACCTGCACAGGTTACAGAAGGAATGAAGTGCCCAACTATTAAATGGAATTATCTTAAGCCTCTTTTGCTGCTATGGTACAGTTTGCCGCATGATAGTCATTGTATTTGCACAAGTACATGCTGGTTTTGACAGAGCTGCATTAAAGCAACCAACATAATTCTGCACAGTGTTTATGACCAAATTATAGACGGAACATTGCTTGCAAACGTTTTAGTTAGACTTAATCGACAACTATGATATAAATCAAACGCATTGGATATAACAATGTTACTTCTTATATTTGTTCAGGCTAACTATTACCACGCAGTTATTTGCCATCTTCCTAGACGGGAACCTCTTACACATAAGTAATCATCGGCCTGTTGGACTAAATTAATCATCGAATATTTCGGGAAACGATTCGGTGGCATAACAGCAAATGGCCCGTTTCCACCATTTGTGTGCGCGCGCAAAATGAACAAAATCTTCAACAAATAATAGTCGCACAATAAGGGGTAGGCCCTTAAAGTACAGCCGCAGGCGCAAATGTTGTTCGATGATACTTGTCATAGAGTCGCAATTATTATCATGGAAAAAATTTCCATTTCAATATCAACATTGCTTTGGATGAATGCTTATTATAAACGGTGTTATCAATTGCAGCACGTATCAGTAGTCCAATGCGTCTGGCATGATGTAAAGAGAGATCACATGCTTTATGTCAAAGAACCGCACTAATGTTAAAATAAAAACGGTTGTTTGTCTTTAAACTTAAATATTGGAAGATTTAATAGAGGCATCGGCTACTTTTTTAACTGATACTTTTAACAAATATTATTTTGAATCACCCAACAGTGTCGTACAAATAGGCATATAAATACATTTCGCATACTAACTAAGCCAAAACTAATTTCAGGGGCTCCTTTGTCCAAGCCCCGAAGTAACACCCATTGTTCTACAAATTGCACAAGACTACTAAATGGATCTGTCGATTTCTATGATGTCAGATTAACTAGTTTTAATGGTAAATGTGTTAATCGATGTTTGACGAGTCTTTCGAACGCTACTAAATTACTAAATTCGTAAGTTATTGATTTTTCTATATAAAACTAGGTTGGCAAAAACCATACCGAATCAATGATGGTTAAGGCAATAAATGAAATTCACAATTGGATGTGGCAATGTGTTATTACATTGGCGTTTTTATGTAAAATATATTTGCAGATGTCATTTGTTACTAATGATGCACGGTGCATTTATGCACCAATTCGGTATAACCGATAACGCGGCATGACACACAAAGACGGGATATAAGTGAGGCATTTATGTCAATTACCAAGCAAGGCAAGCCAAATCACGTATATCATGAAAACCAATGAATTTTAACGCATGGAATTCTTCCTATCAACGAAACACATATATTATCATTGTAACAACTCGTCATACCCGTCAAGAATAACTAAACGCTGCTAATACTTTGAGCCTCCAGAGTGAGAGATAATCAGGCATAGGGAAGGCATTGATGACGAGACACTGGACTCACTAATGTTGGCTCCACCAGAAACCTGGTAAACAAGAAAGCACCCTTTTCTACTTATCGCCTTTGACAAAAACTCTAAATGCAATGTCATACAATAATTTTCATAGACAGTGTATCAACATACCCGACAAAGCAACTTGCAGAGAACCACACACACACACAGGTTAAAACATGGCTATGTTGTTCAACTCGATTGTGTCAACGTTGATGTCATGTCATTGAAGCATTTAAATTGAGTCCGGGTTGCAAGAGTTTGTTACGAACCATAAATGCTATTATAATGTATTTCGTGGCGGTTGTTTGTCTGTCGTGTCAGAGAAATAGGACGAGGAATTGGCGAAGATTCCTTAACTCAAATATATTGTATATACACATGCTGTTTGGACAAAATTCTTGGTCAGCCGGACATAATGTACACTTCCTGCGCATGTATGACATGCAGCATATTAGAATATCCTTAATTGTTAGTGCACACTGCACGAGTGCACGCCTCATAGTCCAATGGTAAACCCGCTTTTGAATGTTTTAAATGGTTGCATGTTGTTCGCTATTCCTAGGGCTTACATAATGCAGTTTAGCATAGCTGCGTTTTGAATTGTGCAGATTGTTGATGAATAATGATGGGTTGCAATTAGATATGTCCCTTATCTGATGTGCTATGTTTCTGCATCACCGCAGCATAGAAACAGGTCAAAGTTCTATGTGACGACACCGTTTGTGTTTTCAACTTTTAAACCCGCTCATTCTGAGATTGCTCAGCTTGTGATGTAATTTTGAGCGTAAGAGAGAGGAAGAGAGAAAATTGAGAGAGATAGATGGAGAGAGAGAGAGATGGAAGGAGATAGAGAGTGATAAAGAGAGCTTGTCCAAGTGCTAGAGAGACCGCCATTGAGAGAGCGAGAGACAGAGAGAAAGAAAAGATGATGAAATGTGGGTTAATGCTGGATATTGTATATCAGATGATTAAATACCTGTTGATCTGTTTGTACTGCCTGCGACAATTGTGCCATGTTTTTTCTAATTTAAGATAGCCTTGCATTACTTCCTTGTACTGTTAGTTTTTAGAGGATCATTTTAGTGCATGCATTGGTCATGAATGTAAGTATCAGTAGGGTTGCTATCTTTGAACTGACATTAGTCACCAGTCCGTGTCACTCAAGGCATTTGTATTATGCCTCCCATCATAGCTACGTGCTTCATTTATATGCAGCAGGGAATATTTTTTGACTGCTACGAGGATGCACAGCTCAGGCTAGCATTGAAGAGGATGAGGAGACATCGGGTGCATTCAATGGTAAGTACAGTGTGGTTTTGCTGACAGCAGTTGTGCTAATCATCCTGGAGTAACTACGCCTGCCACTATGAGGTATAGCTGTTGGGCGCCATTTATATTCTCGGGGACTTTGGTAATCAAGCATTAAGTTTGTTGTTTTTAACAATTGTGTGGTTTAAGTCTCATCAAGACCATACTATAGTTGGCTACATATTGTCATATACCTTTCCATCATATAATAAACCTAATCAGAGATCGAGAACAAAGCTCGGTCTTTTTCTCATTCCGCCGGCTAGCCGTTAGATAACTGAGACCGTGTCTCAATATCAGCTAGCTTCTGTGTCGATTTGAGAAAATCTCTTAGCGAGCAAGTAAGCTTTTACATGGTCACAGTACTACCCCATCGCAGAGATGCGAAATCATGCCATCTGCAAAACAAGACAACACCGCAGAGTTGACCGATCGAAGGGACGACAAGCTCGGCAAGGATCAAGTTCAGAAACACTGACAAAGCTATACATTGTGTATAACTGAATAAGAAGCATTCAACAGTTTTGTAAAACATCTGACATGAAAACGCAATCAAACATTGAAAGAAACGCAAATCACTGAACATTATATGATTACTTGATCCTAATAACTATCTTTGGTCATCGTGGACTTTGAATTTACACTGATTCATCTGATGAATCATAAGAATATACACAACTTAATGTACTCGGCCATAATTTTGGTTGCGGTTGTGCTTTATTATTGTGTGTAGGTGTCATCGAAACAAGTATGTTATCGCATGGTCCCGCGGATAATATAGGGAAACATACTCGAGTTCGTTTTTGCCCCCATATCATCGACGTGACAATGCGATAATTAACACATAGCGGCCACCTGGAAGGTAACACATAGACATGCATCGATTATTCCATATTCACGTCGATTCTCAGGATATTTCTTGGCAGCATAGTAATATTTTATACCATTGGTCGAATGAACAAAGCATTATGTGGAACTGATACCTTAAAGATCAAAACTAACGTTTTTGACATATCCGATTTTTATGTTTCAAAACGTAGGAAAATATCTTTTAATCTGACCACGGTAGATAATTTTACATTCTCTCAAGTATTGTGGACATAAATCCGCTGAGAATGTGGTGCTCGGGTTTAATTCCGATTGAATTCCCTGAGTCCATTTTGCACCAGTTGGTCGCTAGGAGGCAGGTCGCGTGACGTCACGTTTGCGGCTCGTCCCAAAACAAATTCGAAGGTGGTATTTCGGAAGCTGAGAAAAATTATACGATCCGCGATTTTTTCCCTGCAACTTTCCTTTCTACTGATTGGTATCTATTAACATGTCGTCATCAGATGAAGATAATGAAGCCTCATTATGTGAAATGAGGACTTATGATGTCCATTGGTATTTATTTGAGCCCACACGATTGCGAATAGCAACCGAGTCAGATAATGATGTTGAGAGCTCAGAAACGGATTCCGACTCGGAAAATGAATGCAGTAAAGACGCTTTGACTTTCAGGCCAGTGGAAGTGTGGTGGGTAGAAATTTTTCGTCTCTATTAGTCTAAATATCGAAATGGATTAGTATAGGTAGAAATAACAATTCCGTGTAATGGGGTCTATCTGGCCCACACACCCAAGTCAATAAATTCACCCAGCGCTTTCCCCGAGCGATAGTGACATGTATGATCACATAATTGACTTGGGTGCCTGTGAACTGGCCCCTTTCAGAATTTAGACGTCCTGTTAATATATCTCTCATCAGTGTTTATTTAAAAGACTAAGTCTACTCTTTTGCTCACAAATAAAGTCAGACCCCGTCAAAGTCAGAAGAATTTGTGAATCATGGACAAACATGGACTGCTGGGTCAGCTTTTGTTATGTGAATGATCTAACATGGAATTAAAAATGGCTAAAGCTTGATTTGGGCAACCTTTCAGGTGTAGCTGTAACAACTGCGATCAGATGACCACATTGCGGGAATGTGTTTGTTGTCAAAATTACCCGAAGACTCTGGCAACAACAGAAGAGTGGCCATGAATGACCGAACATCCAGGGTTCAAGTCAAACTGTTTCGACCGTAATGTCCTGCTTGCATCCAAATTCGAGTACATACAGATAGATGGACATATAGGGGATGAAGTTAACACAATTGAGTTAGTTATGCCTTTATTGAAGCAAATATAAGACACACAGCCACTTCTGGACATAGACAATGTGTATTCCAAGTGTCCATGGTGTGCAATACATTTGGTAATCACGTTCAGTGCTACATTACAACAAACAACAAAACCAGCAATACATTTATATCTGGAGTACATAGTTGACCAAAAAAAAAAGAGTTAAAAAAACATTATTTTCATATTTCCCTAAAAAATAATCAATTCTTTTTTGCTCCAGGTTATTCAGATATTTGGCCTATCGCTGTTTCATCTACTGGGTGTGGCACAGATTAGGTAGACATAACAGAAAAGTATTGCCATCATGTGTCTTAAACAAAATAAGATCTACATTCCTAGATCCAGAGGGCCTTTACAGAGGATACCTAGAAAGTAGCTGAGTAGATTTTCTTTGCATGATTGAAGCGGCATCGGTGTGCTCCCACAAGAATGTCCTTTGCTGGCTTTTCAAATTGAGCAGCAATAGGGGTGGATCACTCCTTTCCGCCGAAAGAACTTTCGCCAGTCTGTAACTGGGATATTTCTCACGAAGCAAAAAAACTTCAGTAATGAGGTTGTCAACATAATCTGAAACATAACCAGTTAATAAAAGATTAGTAATAAATAGTCTTTGAATCATTAAATGGAATGTTTGGTCTTTTGTGCCAGTATAATTACCCTATGGGCACTGCGGAGACTCATAATAAATTTATCTTAATAAATGCCAGCATTACATTATTGTTTAACTCATATTTACATATATTGAACAACAAATCCTGTGATATATACCAACCAAAAGTGATGGTAACTTTGACAGGCTTCGCCACTGGATCCCCCTGTCTGGACTTTGGAAAGGACACTCACCATTGTGCCTGGCCTTGTTGAGTGACTGCCCGAGCTCTATTGGAGTTTTCATTAAAATGCAAAACTGCAAGGAGTAATCTGGAAGTAAAGCACCAACAGTAGCAGATATAGCCTGGTGGTCTGGTATGCCCTATGTGAGCTCACAATACACCAGAATCTCATAACTTTATAAGCACCAACATAAACCCATGTTTTAGATCAGGTATTTGCAATATATACCACACTACAGTCACAGCAAAGCTCAATTAAATTACCTTGCTTCCATAGTGGCAAAGGGAAAGTGTACACTCTTGGGTGCGAAGAAGATCACCACCTTGTGGAAAGATTCTAAGCTGGAAGTCTGCTCAGACGGAGATAATCTGCCAATGTCTTTCAGAAGGTGTTTGCTGTTCACGACCAGGGCCATCCTCCAGCTCAATGCCTCTATAAAACCAAAGTTGTAGGTGCTTTATTATGCTTATGAGAGAGCACTGATTTTTATAAGTATGCAATACAATTCCACTGTTTACAGGAGTATTTTCAAAGTAAACTATCACTTACATTTCCTGGTGCACTGCATGTTCATCCATATCATCCTCGTCACTTTCCATGTCGAATATAGACATCCAGGTGACTCAATATACCTACAAGCAAACATGTTTGAACTCCAAACGATTTGTGGGAGCCCTCTACCGGTTCAGTTGAGCTGGCCTCTATCTCGGGCACACCTGTCATCTCGTTTTCACTTTCACTGGAGGCATCAAGCATCTCAGCTCCAGTTAACATTTCATGCAGCACCTATAAACAGAGGCATCATGTGTTTCAGTGTCGACCAGTTGTACACCAATGATATTTCCCAAAATAGGGATCAAAATCACCTATATCAATATACTTCTATATACAGACTGTCTAATTTGTCCTATGACATCAGTAGTACTCCTCGTGTAAATGGACCAATTAAACACAGTGTGTAGTGTATCCAAATCCCTAAACAATAAACAGGCAAGCATTTTGAGATCACATTGAAACACCAGTTATTGAGCCATGCTCATGGGGCCTTTCTTCATCAGTGATGCCTTAGCCTTAACACGGCCATGTCATTTGGGTCGTATGATTATTCATATAAGAAATAAATTTTGCTGTCAATCAAACACAAAGGCACAACCATGACTGGGAATAAAAATTGAATGGTCCTAGCTATCTTACCTGTTGACGTCGTCTTTTCTCAAAGGCACCTCGACGTTTTACTCGATCCTGGTTCACACCCATGTAATTAAAAATCGTTGGCAAGGCACCTTGGCGGAGCCTAGTTTGTTTAGAAAAGCCCAGACTTCTGAGCAGCTCTGGGTCCGTTTCATAGGCGTCCCTCTCAAAGTGGTCCGAGCAAATGACAGGAGTTGTTTTGGTCGGCTTCCAATCCTTCCTCTTCGCCTTTGCAATCCAATTCTTGTGCATTTTTCGGTCTTTCGGGAACCGAAAGAAACTCTTACCTGACCTCTCGGGCGTTTCTACACTTAACCGACACAACAATAAGGCATAATCCAAACTGTGAGTGTAACAAACCGTGAAGACTTTTTCATAAACCATCAACGAGCCGCGACAACAATGGCGAAGCTTGTTGACATTCGTGATCAGCGAGCACAGAGCAGCGAACGTGACGTCACGGGCCAAATAATTCCGAACGTTGCCGAGCGGGATGTTCAACGAGTGGAAGACGAAAACAAACACTTTAAAATCATTTTTTAAAGGAATAGGGTGCTCCAAAGTAACCGCTATTGATATGAATACCATTATTGAAGTTTATTCTTTCGAATTTCGCTTTAAAAAAAAATTGTGTTTATGATCTTTAAGATAACATGCATAATTTTGTAAATGTCCATGCAATAGTTATTGGGACCAGCAGTTAATTAAGGCAAATTCAAACATTAATCATGTTGAGCACTAACTTTACCTGCCTGTACATTGCTGTTTCTGTCCCTTTTTAATCAACGCTATATCATGGAGACACATTCAGCACCCAGTGACCGTACTGGTAATCAGCCATTATTTGTAGAGGTAAAACTCAACGCTCTAAGCTAAAGCCATAGATACAATTCATTGTCCAACATGTGGCTCATTCGCTTTAATAAAAGCCAGCGAATATAAGGTTTAAACCAAGAATACGACCTCCTATTCGGTTAATAACCACTTCTAGAGTACAATGATACATTGCCCCGGAAATCATAAAAGAAATTTGTGAACCGAATAACCTAATGAACTGCCAGGTGCACGACCTTCTACCTTGACCAACTTGACGCAGCAGCAGTATCTGATTATCAAAGAAAATTGTGTTTCGTACAGATATCAAAACACTTGATGTTGTTCAGTGACCATACAATAATGTGCTCGATTTTACATTAAATGCAGTCGAAAGTCTCGATCAGTCTGTTGAACTAATGTAATTATAGCCTTGATTGAGTTATCACTTGCGAAGACCAGAACTGTATGCAACTGATGGTACGTACAACTGATATTTTTGCTGATGCTGAATGGAGTAGGTAACCGTATCTCAGCCTCCAATAAGCACCCTCTCTATTACCTTATCTTGTTATCAAATGCAAGCTAAAATGCGTACACGATAGTGATTGATGTGAGCATAATTCCCGAAACGTTGGGAGGCTGAATAAACCCCAATGATGTTACTTCAGTGTAACTATATGAAAATATATATTCGTGGTACATACAGTAACCACCTGTTATTTTGTAGGGATACTGTAGCATTGGGCACGTAGGATCTGGTTCTTTATGCTGCTCTATCGACCGCATCGTGTCCCATTAGCTCCTATCAGTAGTGTCCGCTTTAATGCTTTTCTGCTTTAAAAATAATTATTGTCGATGGTCCTTAGACAATAAAGTTAACGCCATCAACATGGCATTGTCCCTAGATGTGTATGATAATGTCTTAGCAACAACGATGACCTGTTATATTATCAAAAAGTATGTGGACCTATCTACATCATAGAATGAAGCTGCCGTAGGAATGTGCAACATAACGAAGTTCAATATAAAAGATGACGTTTTAATCCACTACAATTGCAACACTGCTCATGTTGAAAATGTTATCTGCTAATATTGTAAAAAAATCGTTGTTTGTAATGCTTTGTAAGTTGCACTCATACGTAAATAATTAGCATTATTCATTTTCGTCACTGGCGTTGGTTGGGTTTCGCCATTTCATTTAATCACCTCATGCTAGTTTTCTGACGCCATTAATCATGGCTCTTCACCAGTCAGTTGTATATTGCTGCTGTTTTGTTCAAAACGTGAGCTTTAGATAATATTATTTGCAATATTTGCCATGCTTACATATCACATACACGAACCAAGCTGAGTTCTCTGATTTGACTGCCCATTTGCGCTTCTTCTGAAAGCGTAATTCCGTAAATGGCAGTAATATTATTGTAGGTGGTTTTAAGTAGCAGATGGTAATGTTGATGATGAATCGTGTTCACATATTTGGATGCAGCTCCTACATAACTGTCTGGTTATTCGGGGTGAGTTTGCATTCCTGCGTTCATGACGTAACAGGACCCATTATTTGCGGATGTATACTAGTTATCTTTCTTAGAATCATTATTTATCCCTCTAAAGTGATGTTCTACTTCAGAAGTTTGGTCAGTGAATATGTAATCCCTAATTGGTCTTTGTAAGCAAATGCTAAAAACCAACTATTTTCTCTCGTAAAGAGTGGTTGGTTTTCACGTATGCTACTGATTCATAGAATGAATGCATCTGGGTCAGCATTCCGAACTGTTCCGGTATAGGTCAGGTTCATACCGTCTAATCTTCATGGTACGGACAGAAATATTTGGAAGTAGATTTATGCTGTCTTATGGTTAGGTATAAGCAATCGGAGCAGATTGCCAGATTACCGTAAAATGTCACGAACTTCTTATTTTTATTCAACAACATGTACTTTAATGACGTCAAGTACACACGGAGTCAAGAAATACGCCAATTAAATGTCCTTTACCTTGATCCCAGCAAATGCATAAGACAGCTCATGACTATTCTGTTCACATTAGGATACTTCTGGCATCTGCAGTATTTATGCGTTTTTCAAGCAGGGACGAGAGTGGTGCGGTTTTTTAACCTGTGATTAACTTCTCGACTTTGGATCGCTCACACTCGGGAATTGTTTTTAAACAAATTATGAAATATATGTACGCAATTTACTTGTCTCAATAGTAGACGCTCTGCGAAACAGAAAGTCAATAAAGACTACCTAAGCATCCTACTGAATGGCAAATCATGTGGATAATTATGTTGATAAGTCACTGATCCTAGTTAAAAATGCTTACGCTGTTTACAAACCTAGATCTACAATCAAGTGAAAAACAATCATCACTGTTTGCATCTATCCACTCATTGTACAGATGTATCTTCTCAAGCAACATAAAACATGATTAGCTGATAAGCGTGTCATGCTGAAATAACAAACTTATCTTTGGTGCATTTGTTTTAATGAGGAGTCGTGTGATCATGCTTAGTTGTTTGGGTGGAGTAAAAGCGTCCATCTGTAACATAGAATGTTTAAAACTGTCCCTCGCAGACTCTCATTCACGTTGTCGTCTATAAAATCAAAAACGGATTTAAGTAAAGACGGGAGTCAAAAGGTTGTTAATGAACGGTGCATTGCTGATGAGCTGATGGTGACATTAGCGTAATGCTGGTTTCGTGTATAGTCGATTTACAGCACAGTACATCGTTTCATAGTATTGATAAAAGTAACACTAGCCAATGGTTTGACTATCAGTATCTTTACAGAATTTAGCCTTCCTTACCATTCACAAATGCGTGCTTACATATCTTCTTCAATCATCATATTAGTCAATACCCAATAACACCATGTGCGCAGCGCTTTTCCGTATTTGATACTGACCATTTTGCACATAATGTATCAACTCCAATCACCATTGTTTAGTGTTTCAAAGAATGTGCGCAATTTATCGTTTAAGAAAGCATTGGCTGCTAAACCGAGTTACACGAAACTCCAGAGAGAAATTTTATGTTGCTTGGGTTTATTTTGGCATGACGGTGGCTGACATCGCAGTATTTTGGAATCTTTTACATATTAGTAAGGTGTAAGTTCTAGCTTTATGTATTTTCTGACGGTTTATAAGAAGGTTGAACAAGTATTTCGCAGTGAATTGGTACTCTAGGTGTCACATAAATTATTTATTGATTGCACTGGAAAATATTAGTAAGCAACTCTTCCTCGTCGCAAACGTGACGGATGAAGCCAACTACTAAGTGTTTGTAATGATGACTAAGGCCATTTTTTAAAATATCAAGGTTGCCGCGCAACGGGTGCATAAAAGCTTTATTACAACCGTCGGTTTGTGATATTGCTCCGACTGTAGCACGCAGCCAAGTAATCACTGCCTCTTAAGTGGATGCATTTGCCTGCCACTGAGTCAGGTAGCAAAATATCAACTCTTTTCAACCCTGGTTGAGGGTTTTTCATGTGGTGATTTTATGCACAATATGATAAATGTCTACGAATTGTCTGGTATGCATATTTCCTATATCCCGCATGGTGCAGTTAAAACGTAAGAAGACGTATGTAGGCCTACTTCTACCAGTATCTCAACAAATGTGCCTCCGTTGTTCCTCCCCCTAGAATGAAGCATTTACCTTGAAACACTTACCTTCCACTCTATTACTAAATTTTCCTTTATTCAAAGAAGTAGCAATTAGACTATATCACGACTTTGCTTTTGTCATTGAGGTTCAAAAAGGTACATTCGGTTATCAGTTCTTAAGAGCATGCCTAAGGTAGGCCTTGCAAAATTGTGTCGCAGGCCATTATGGAGCCTAAAATATGAATATGCATTTCAAAATTGGCCTTGATTATTGAATGAGCTATCAATAATGTTTTACATTTACCAATCTGGTACGTCTGATGTACGTCGCACTGGACCAATTGATGAATACAGCCATCCTCATCAGTTAAGTACTTTTACAACTCCTTTGCTACTTTTGATGCATCGGAGGCTTTGGCTAACTTTAGTTACAATTTATAATAACAGTTAGTCTGTCTGAGGCTTCAAAACATAGACCGCTACTGCGATGCCGATACATATTGGCTGTTGCAGCATGTGTCTATGGCGTATTGTAAGTGTATATTTTGTGTGATGTGAAATGTGTTCCTATTCAGGCATTTCATATGAAATGTTCATGGTAATGTTAAACATTATTGATAGCTCAGAGTTGCTACTAGTGCAGATCCAATGCAACCGACATGACAGCCCATGTAACTTCGATCCATGACTTCCTTACTAGGATATTTAAATGCCGTTTCAGTTTGACAGAAGATTCTGTGTTTACTGATAACAATTAGGACAAAGATTATTGACACAAAGACAGTTATATATAAGATACGTTATTACAATAACATTGAGAGATAATATTACAGACACCACATTGGATATGTCTTGTTCCGGTATAGATGGAAGATACATTAAGTGTTATTGGGTATCATTAAGTGATTTGATGGATATATTTGTGTTATTATCAGAGCATCATCTGCCAGGGACCACGTGTACTAAGAAGTGGTCTGTGGAGAGGCAGGGGACACTAAGGGGCGACGTATATGGCGTACACATGCAAAAAAGATGGCATAAGTCTGGTTTTTGTAGTGTTGTTGGGTAACGTTTGAAAGGTTGCGGGTCAGTTCGCCCCCGAAACGGTTCTCCCCCGGGTCAGTTCGCCCTCGCTGGGACGATACGCCCCCGGGTCAGTTCGCCCCCGGGTCAGTTCGCCCCCTGGAACAGGAACAGTATTAATGGATTTATATCTCTTGATATTAAATAAATTTAAAGCATAATGTCTACCGTCCAGCGAAACCATGCATCGCAAAATCGTCCCGTATAGAGTGCTGTAAGGGCGTTTGGACAATATGGCCCTTGAACAAAACGCGTACAGTTACAGAAAACGAGCACTAGAAGAATGTGTGGTATATTTTAGTTATGGTGGTAGCATATGAAGTTATAATTAATCATTTATAAGAACCAGTAAAATAAAACAAGAATACGAAGTTTATAGAGGAATACGAACTTAAAGCGCACACAAAAATACATATAACCCAATACTGCAGCAAAAGAGAAAAAGCATTATTCATATTAATTGGCACTATTCTATTAAGTGTTCTGTGCGGTTTTTTACGAACGCTGCTTTGTAGTGGGTGTCCTTGCTGAGGATATATTAAATATTGCATCCATGAAGTCTCTTATTGAGAAATCCATGATACTTCATTATCGATGGTTATCAGAGTACATCCGTGCTTAGCCATGATGTTATGACAGAATAGATCAATTGATGAATATCTTCATTGTATGAATTGCATATAGAGGTTGAACATTGCATTATATCCATATGCACCAAAATTGGTGCTCGCTCGAAACAAGTCGCACAAGATAAAATATCCTGAAGCAATACAATTGTGTGAATTTGTTATTGTTGAGACGATCTGCAAATTGCATTAGGTCGGCAACAATTTATAATGAACAAACGCTGATTATTATTGCATCAGATTTATACCTTGATACCACATTCCAATAACTCGTCATTAACATCGTTTCAGATTGTGTAATTATATTTCCTGCTCGACCCCCTACATATTTATACAAATGTTTCTATACATATTCTTTTGTATATATCGGTTTCATGTACAGTAACAGGTATACATATGTTATTATATATATATAATTAGATGTATCTGTTTGTATGTATGTATATTAATATATATATATATGAATATATACATTTGTATATGCATATTCATATACATAGGTATCTTGGTGTTCATATTTATACCAAATCTGTGTGTATTTGTCGATATGTTTCTATACATATGTTTATTTCAACAAATGAATCATCAATATATATATATATATATATATATATATATATATATATATATATATATATATATATATATATATATATATATATATATATATATATATATATATATATATATACATGTACATGTATATATATATATATATTTTGTCTTTCAATTTATATTTGTATATGTATGTATATAAATATATACATATATATGTACATATATATGAATACATGCATATATATATATATATATATATATATGTATTTATTTATATATATATATATATTTATATATGTACATATCTATATATATATATATTTGCATTTATATATATACTTATTTATATATTTTATATAAATATATATATATATATATATTTATATATATATTTATATAAATACATATCTATATATATATATATATTTGCATTTATATATATACTTATTTATATATTTTGTATAAATATTTATATATATAAACTTAAATATGTATGTTTATATATTTGTAGGTAGATCCTTATTATTTGTTGTATTTATTACTTCGTGTATGTTTAATCTAATCGATTAGAGCCAGGTATTGTCTCTTACTGAAGACGGCGTTCGTACCTGAGTTATAATTATAGCTACCCTATTTTATATAACAGGCACAGCCTCTTTTTTGTTGTTCTGTGGCAGTTTTCTATGTGCAGTTTAGTGTGATACATGGTTTCAATAATTGTGAGGTTGAACATGCGTTAACG
Source organism: Urechis unicinctus (assembly GCA_034190875.2). Lineage (NCBI taxonomy): Eukaryota > Metazoa > Annelida > Polychaeta > Xenopneusta > Urechidae > Urechis > Urechis unicinctus. The sequence goes on along the minus strand of CM067345.1, from coordinate 19,174,538 downwards.
GTTGTCTTGCAAGGATAGGTATACGTGGTTAGAGCTATTTATTTTATTTGAACATATTATTCCAAATACATGCAGTGATGCGCTCGCTTATTATTAAAACAATTTGGTTGCATTTAAATGTAATTCCACATATGACACAAAGGTAAACTGCTCAATTTAAGTACATCACGTCACCGATACATTGCATTGAGCTCGATTCAAATACATATAAAAAATATGGTAAATTTTATCTACTACAATATTGCTTCGATACCGTACAAACATGATCTTGCTTTCTTTCAAATATAGTCCTTTACGCACAATACCAACAATTCACTTATACATTAAAATAAAAACAGATTGTTTTGAACTCTGATACTGATATTATATTTAGAGATTTGAACAGGGATGATTCTACAACATAACTGCTGCAATTTGAGAATTGAGCTAGCATATCGTTTCTGCGTTTTCCCTTTACATACAAGGCCAATACGATTTCTATTTTTACGTGCTAGATATGTTGGCAACATGACACTTTCGAATCTATTACAGCACCAAGAAACTTAGTTGATCATATATTAGCACAATACTTAACTTAACAAAATAATGCAATGCATTTTCTTAACATGCAGTGAGAGCCGATTGCTTTTTAGCTGACCGTTCATTTTATTAACCATATCATCAATATCCTTACCCGCTAAAATGATATTAATATCATCTGCATACATAATCCAAAACAAATATTCTGAAATATTCACAATATCGTAGATCCTTGCGGTACACCGCATTATATATTCTCTTGTTTGGAATTCATACCATTATGCTACACATACTGTCATCTATTATGCAGATAACTTATCACCCATTCAAGATCGATGTCTCTTATGCCATAATTAAGTAGTTGAGTAGGGGTTAACGTGTCCGATGCTTTGCTAGGAGCTATAAAAATACCTGAATCACAACTACCTTTTTCAAGTGCCATAACAATGTTATCAATCAAATAAGCTAAGGCAAAGTAAGCACTGTAGTTTTCCCGAACACCGTATGAATTATCATGCAATATTCGATTCTTAATGCGAAAAGTAATTATCTATTCCGTTAAAAAGCAGGGTAGCACCTATATTGGTTAAGAGTTATTCTTTTTTATACCCGTTCTTATATATTGCTATGACCGGAGCTATTTTCAGTTCTTTATGTCCAGTGCCGTGGCAAAATATAAGACTGAAAACATGTATCGATGGGCGGACAATATATGCAAGTGTACATTTAACAATTATTTTATATAAACAAGGATTGCTAAGCCTCCTTACATGGATCTGCTTAAACAAATATTTCATGACCTGTATTCGACATGATTTTTCTGTAAGACACCGATAATGATATTTTCAATTCGGTTTGTGACACTGTCAATCAAGTCGATATCTTTAAAACACATTTTAGAGGTTCATCACCGCCAAATAAATCGCTTTTCAGTGTAGAAATACATATATAGATTAGGGTATACTATAGTTATATATAAACGTAAAAAACTTTACAAAATATTCATATAATGTCGATACAATTGGCGATCGCTCAGGTATATAGAATTACCCTGATTGCATACAATGAGTCAGAGATATATATATATATATATTCATATATATCGATATATATATATATATATATATATATATATATATATATATATATATATATATATATATATATATATATATATATATATATATATATATATATTTTTAAACTTTGTATATATAATTGACGATATAATTGGCGATACATATATATATATATTTATATATATACTATATATATTCATGTATATATATATCGATTTATATAATGTATATATATGTATAAATATATATAATGTATATATATATATATATATATATATATATATATATTGTATATATATATTTATATATATATATATATATATATATATGATAGATGTATATATATAGAAGAGAGGTATATATAGCTAAATATGTATATATTATATATAAATATATATATAAATTTATATATATTAGGATATATTTATATATATATATACTAAAATAGATATATATAATAAATATAATATAAATATATATATAGATTATGAGAGAGGTATATATATACCTAATATATATATATATATAAATATAAATATAAATAGATAGTATATATATAGAAATATCCCTATATACATAGATATATCTAGATATATATAGAGATCTAATTCGTATATATATATATTCTCTTATCTCTATATATCTATATAATAGAGATCTATATCTATATATATATCTCCTCTATATCTCTCTATCTATATCTCTCTCTCTCTATATATATCTCTCTCTCTCTCTCTATATATCTCTCTATATATATCTCTATCTATCTATCTATATATCTATATATATATATGTATATGCTGCTTTTTCCAGAAAGTGTACGGAACGCGACTTGTAGCAGTCAAGTACAAATAGTTGGTTAATGGTCGTCGTATCGGCGGGAATAATCGCTCGGACTCAAATCATTTTGTTGTTCTAATAGAACATGAGTTGTATTGTTAAATTACGGTGGAGGGAATTGCTTCCCTTTATTTATGCAATTACATTTACGTGATGAGAAGCCGCAAAGAAGAATTTTGATTGCGATGAAACAACCTGAGCTGATTGATTTTATTCCGGTAGTGCAACCCAATAAACCTCTTTTATCTGACCAAGAGTGGATGGTCTTTTTTGCTTGATAGCGATGGCCCCTATTTCAGTCAATAAAACTCGGCAGCAATAAAACTAGACAAGGCACTAAAATCAAGAAGAACAATGAATGCACTATACGGGTCTCTAAGCTTTCGTGACGTAGTTCTAATTTTGCATTAACTAGCCTGTGAACATAATGTTGCATGTATGTACAGGTATACATTTAGATATATATAACGCCATTCGCATCTGCATCGATTCATTAGAATCGAACCATGCGCTACTGAGAAATCCTTTCACTATGTCTCCTCTATGAGTTAAGCTTGATTAATTAGTGTTTTGCTCGTAGATGAATACTGATATGACCACCTCGATTGTCACCCACATGACAACTTGCTTTTGATCTATAGATGATTACGACTGCCGTTTGGTCTGTCAGGTTCCGAGGGGGCGTCCAGAATAAACAGATGAAATAGTACCGGGAAGTAGGTACTGCTGCCAATGTTGTGACTTCCAAGACAAGAGTGAGACCGAACACAACTGCAATGTAGAAATGTTCATCTTACACTGCAAGAAGGACTCGATTAGAGCCACAAGAAACTGCGTGTCCGACAATATTTTTAATTATCAATGAGATATCACTGTTTATGTCAAACTTTCTATCATAATACATACCCTCTTTCTGCTTAGAGAACATTGATGTGCCCTGACGCTACTCCACTACTTATCGAGTTAACAAAGTGTTACCAATGCTTTCGAGACACGGTTGATACTTTTTGTTGCTTGTCTTATTCTCTAACTTAATATATCTGCGGCACTACTCGGTACTAATATTGTGTTTAACGATTAGAGATGAATAAGTTGAAATATTCCATAATCTGCCCTTGTATGCTTAACTGGTGGCGTCCCAACTCCCGCGTTGAAACGAACACTGTATCAAGCATATGACTCGCAGAATAATAAGAAAAAAAATTCCAATTGGCAGAATGCACGGCAATAAATCGAAAGAATTTATCTGATATCCATATAATTACGAATTCTGATTAATATCTCGCACAACGTCTTCGAGAAAGGAATCATTGGTTTCTGTAGTATTTTATAAGTCATGCTGAATCAATATATTTTATTTTTCACCAAGCAAGAAGGCTGCTCTGTCTAACCCTAAGTGATCGCAGATAGCAATAAATCATTCGATCATTCCATGATATGATCTTCATAGCGCTATTAATTGTTTGGCGTTTTATCTGCGTTTTACTAATGTGAATTGTTCAGCCATTGAGCCGTCATCAAGCGCAGTTGTAATAACAATTTCTCTTCCAAATATATGTCACAATATATATGTCACAGTTCTTGGGACTCCTTGTGTATTATTCGTAAGGGATCAACATGCATAAGGTTTTTACCCACATATAGTGTAAGGTACTCGTAACAAAACCGGTGTGGAACTAGTCAGTGTACAAGATAATGTCAGAAATACAATCCACTCATTCGTTTATACTGGAGCGGGAAGTATGAGTGACGTTGCCGTTTATATTGTAGCATTTCCGATGCCATACTTAGAATGTACATTCTAGAATAACTTGATTTGACGCATACTTTGCAGGATTCCTCTTGATGAGGGCCCACTTAACCGCCGGCTCTGGCAGACTATTTCCAAAGATAAATGACTGGTTAATAACTAGGACATTTTATGCTTTGATTGTATCGGGCTGAGGGGATGGACGGAGCTAACGGTACGCTTATTCATTATACTGTAAATCGGCTTGGTCGTGGTGCACCAATGCAACGTGACATTAATTCACACACTGCGAGATGCTTTGGTGTTAATGACGTAAATTTCATTTGATCACGTAACTTATATGTCTAATATAATCTTATGGTTCCCGTCAGACTACACACTTTCTAGAGCGTATTACGTCGCAAAAAAATTTATGTGTTATCTAGCCACAACATGCTCTTTGTCAACTGTATATCAATTTGATATACTTCCTCATTCACTACCGATGAAGGGGGAAATAAGTTGCCTACTATATATCTTCAGCTTTCATGTAAAAATACATAACCTGGTTGACTTCAGAGGCGCATTCCTATATTTGGAATAATCTAACCATATTAAGAAATGTTTTAACATAGTGCAATTTCCTCACGGTTTTCTCTTAAACATGTGTCATTGTGATAGTTTATACACACAACAGTAAACGCCAGATGGCTCTGTGTCCTATTCTCGCCGCAACATGACCAGTGTACGCTAACAGGGCACACTGGGATAGGGTAGTTCCTCTGTTGCATAATTCAATGCAGGGCAATCGCCAATAGTTGAGCTGTCAACATTGAGGCGCTCTGTAGGTTGTAGAAATGTCATAGTTACCCATTAGACGTTCGTGGAAGAAATGCAATGCATTTAGCGAGTAAATGCAAAACGCTAACAATATGACTGTATCCATTAAGCATTTCAAGCACACCGTAATAGATAACCCCGTATTAACCAGTACCTGTTCCATATGTATTCAACGCAATGCAAACCGTTGTAAATATGCCTGCTAGTTACAAGGTACTTAATAAATGAATTTATGCCTCTATTTGTGGTACAATCACATAGAGCAATGTAACAGTATGGTTTTAAAGAGCCAAATGTGGTGCTCGCAATCCGTAGACAATTTTGACCAAGACATGGTGGGGAACAACTCGTTCTCGTGAATTACCGATAAACGTCCCGTATCATTCGCCATCCAAATATCGTTAGTAATTTTTATTAAGACTAGTGGGCTTAGAGTAGCCGAATTAGAATGTTTGTCTAAAATGACTTTATCTAGCTTGACTCGTCCCGTCACTTATTTAAAAGCAATGGAGCTACATGCAAAGGAATGTTCTATAACATATGTCAAAAGTGATTTTTATCACGTATTTCCCTTGAATGATTTACAAATCTGTATTCATGTTGGATAGCTTGATTGTGGTTTATTCTTGTCGTGGATAACTATAGTGGCCAACACCGTCTCATGTTAACGCAGGCAAAACATTCATGATATCTGAGTTTCGTCAAGTAGAGCAGTAGCAAACGATGCTACCCTTAAGTTTTTAAACCGTACCTTCGATGTGTGACACTAAGAGCCACGTATGTGGTGGTTGGATTAGCCATTATGTTTTTACCCTGAACAATGGACACTTTTTCAAGTTTCCACCATTACATCTAATCGTTTGCCCTCTACCAGACTCTACAAGCTGGAAGAGGACGTGTTTTTCCTTCAACTCGGAAGTTCAATTACAGAAAATAATGAGCATGTTTTTATTAGAAGAACAAAGAAGAGCAAATTGGTCTACCATCTTAAATTAATCACTTATATTGACGTACATTAATATCAGATGACGAACAGTGGTACAATATAGGTACGCCTTGTTGGCATTGATTACTAAGAAAAAGCATAATTGCCAAGCGAATTTCACTTAGATAATAAGGGTGGGTTGGAATAACGTGCGGATCAAATAGCATGACGAACAGTGGTACAATATAGGTACGCCTTGTTGGCATTGATTACTAAGAAAAAGCATAATTGCCAAGCGAATTTCACTTAGATAATAAGGGTGGGTTGGAATAACGTGCGGATCAAATAGCTACTATTACAGACAGTACATGACGCATATGAAGACCGACACATTTGTTGAGGTTATATGTCGTGGTACAAATCAACAAATCAGCCAATTTGCCGCGAGCTTTCGTAGAAAGAAAGCCTCCTTTCCTGTTTCATTTAGGCCTATGACAGTTCCAGTACACCAGTAACTATCATTTATTGAAGTTCTATGTCACACAAGCAGCTGCAGATTGTGTTAAACCATATTGTTATGCATTTAGCATTCCCATGAATTGTCTTTGTCAGGTTTTAATTAACTCTCTTACATTCGATCGTCGTTGAGTTGATACCACTGTGATGAACGACATTATAAGAAGATGCAAAATGCTGTTGATGCAGATCCCAAAACGCAGAACCGAATAGCATATCATTTCTGAGAGCATTGAGGATAGTCAATGTGACAATTGGCCTATATTGTAGAGTTCACTTTTTCTCCTATCATCGGTATGAAATCGTGTACATATATGAAATTCATGAACATTTTGACTGCATATGTACATTACACAGATCCAAATACGACTAGACATTTTGGTGAGGATATTTATAGAGATAGTAGTATCACACCAGATTTCCTGCTTTAAGCTGTACTAACCCTATTTTCGCAGACGACATCATACCGAGTGAGCGGCGATAAGAAAATAATAAATATTATATGATAGCATATAGGATTTCAATACATGTGATATATTGGCCTATATTGTAGATTCATATATTCTCCTATCATCCGTATAAATATATATTTACATATATATATAATATATTTATGTATATATATAAATATATATATATATATGGATGGTATCCATTTCAACAATTTTGGCACTGAAACAATATTTCAATGGGGTTCGTGGGGAAATCCTCAGTGCACTAAACTTTAAACAAATCGTTCTGACTGGGGGTGTATCCAAAAAGAAGAACCCCCCCACCCTCCTTTTTCGATGTATTGTGGCAGTTTTGTCTGGCAGGTCATTGCCTGTTGTGTTGTCATATCTGTCGATACGTATCACCTGTATTGTTCTAATTGCTCTTAAAAAAAAACCCAAACAAACAAACAAAACAAAACTAATCGTTGGGTGCGATTGTTTAATAGTTCTGTCGCGTGTGTCTTGGGTGTGTCACTATTTGTATCTATGTGTGCAACTCTAACTGTCGAGTGTGAATGTTTCACAGTTCTGTCGTGTGTGTCATTTCTGTGGGTACCCAGGAACCTGTACCACTGTAATTTTTGAATGTGATTGTTTCACAGTTCTGTTGTGTGTCATTAATGTGGGTACCCAGGAACCTGTGCCACTCTTATTGTTGAGTGTGATTGTTTCACAGTTCTGTTGTGTGTCATTTATGTGGGTACCCAGGAACCTGTGCCACTCTAATTGTTGAGTGTGATTGTTTCACAGTTCTGTTGCGTGTCATTTATGTGGGTACCCAGGAACCTGTGCCACTCTAATTGTTGAGTGTGATCGTTTCACAGTTCTGTTTGTGTGTCATTTATGTGGGTTCTCAGGTACCTGTGCCACTCTAATTGTAGAGTGTGATTGTTTCACAGTTCAGTTGTGTATGTCATTTGTGTGGGGTTCCCAAAATACCCGTACCTCTCTATTTATTGAGTGCTTTCTGTGGGCACCTAAAAACCTGTGCCACTCTAATTGTTGAGTTAATTGTTTCGCAGTTCAGTTGTCTCTTTTCTGTGGGTACCCAAAAAGTAAGCAATGTACGTAATTCCTCCACTAAAAAGCTTGCTTTGGGTATCAAAAACAGTTATCACTCAACAGCCTATTAGGATCAATGTTCCATTTGGTTGTATTCACATTATTTGTGAGAATCAGTTGGGATTTATTGTATAATAATTTTTCCCCATTTTGCTGGCCCTATTTCTCCATTTTCCACAGAATGCCACCTGTTTGTCGGCCAAAACGGGGCCTTACCGCTGCATCTCAACTAATTGGTTCCGATTCAACGGATAACTAGGCCACCATTTCTAGCAGTACCCCCAGCAGCCCACCAACCCTTCCAGATTGACACCCAAAAATCGTGGACGGACTGTACCAAAAAATGAAGCAGGATGGTGTTCTACCCGTTCCCCAGCAAATGGCCCTTCCTCAGCAAACCACACCGGGGCTATCCCCCACAGCAGGTCCAGGGCCGGCCACGACGTCACAAGACATGCCAGCTAGCGAGGTCCAAACCTTACTAGTAAACCAAGCATTGTCCAATATTGTTCACCCAGGAGAGTTCCCGGTTACCGAGCTTCCTCCTCAATCAAACTGTTCACGTCTTTCAGCCCCTGTAGGGGCACATGTGCCCCTAAAGATTAAAACCTTAACTTGGCAGGACAAATTTGTCAATTTGCACGACCTGCTCAATCCAGCGGAAAATCCAGATGAGCTACCTACTAAAGCAAATTCACCACCGTTATCTATCAATGATTGGACTTCAGCATTTCTCATACTGACAGCCATTGCATTTGAGCAAAGGCCTGACGTAGCTCCGGGCATATTGAAGCATATAGCAACGGTAAAAAAAGTCTTTCGGTCCCCAAGCTTGGCGTAGCTACGACCAATTTTTTTGCAGAGCTCTCCAGTAAGACCCCAATGTGCAATGGGGTCAAGTTGAACTCGAATTTTACACAGACGCCAATTTCCCTACCGTTCGCCAGCAATACATGGCATTCAATCAGTCCTTTCGGCCAGGCACATGCTGGGAGTTCCAACGCACCGGCCGCTGTACCAATGCCTCGTGCCGCTTCCCTCTCATGCCTGTTACAAATGCAAGGGCCTACACAGGACCGCTGTCTGTCGTACAGGTCAAACAAACAGACCCTTTAATGCCCCAAAACGTAGCTCACCAAATTTCAGAGGTGTTCACTCCAATAGCAATAGATAAATTAGACATCTACTTGTCCGAATACCCCAGTCCCGCAGCTGAGTTTCTAGTAAATGGTTTCACTTCAGGCTTCACAATAGAGTTTGAGGGCAAAATGTCACAACAATTCACCAAAAACCATAAAAGCGTAGAAATTTTTCCTCAAGTGGTCAGAGACATGTATCTTAAAGAGCTAGAATTGGGGCGCATTGCATGGCCTTTCCCTTCAATGCCCATGAAAAAATTTGTTTCATGACCTTTCCGCTCCGCAAAATTTTTCTGTTAATGACTGTATTGACCCCAAAAATGCCTCTGTCCAGTATGAAACTATGTAATCACTTTGATACAATCTTTTGGAACTAACTCCCTCATGACAAAATGCGACATCAAAGAAGCTTTCCGCATCATACCAATCTGTCCAACAGACAGACATCTTCTGGGGTTTTATTTCGAAGATTCGTATCAACGCCCGAGCAAGAGCCGACATGGATGCGTGGCTAAATTTTTTGTCAAATTTCAATGGTGTGTCTATTTTCCTTCCCAACTGCTGGTCCGACTCCCAGAACATCAAACTTTTTCTTGATGCCTCAGGTGTGCTTAGCTATTCGGCCATCTGTGGTTCTCATTGGATCTATGGGGATTGGCATCCATCCTGGGCTTCACACCACATTACCATGAAAGAGTTTTCCCAATTGTCCTCACTCTCAAAATTTGGGGTTCTATCTTGGCGAACCAAAAGATTCTGTTTAAAACCGATAATTCGGCAGTTGTAGCAGTAATTAACAAACAATCTGCCAAGTACCCCGTAACAATGGGTCTGGTGCGTCGTCTAGTCCTTGCATACCTTCAACATAACATTCTTTTTAGATCTCAACATGTCCCTGGGTTCTAAAACGTAATTCCTGATAAACTCTCACGTTTTAAGTATCAGGAGGCCAGGCATCTGGCACCATGGCTAGACCAGGAACATACTCGAGTTCCCCCAAAACTTCTCTTTCTGTCTTAAGAAGACAAACATCTGACCTCTTGTCTGCATCACTCGCTCCTTCTTCTCAAGAGGTTTACCGGCGTGCTGTCACAAAATTTGCTCACTACACTCATGAAATCTATAATAGCACCAAATATTTCCGAAAAGGAACTCCAAGCATCCCAGCATCCACCGCTCGCATTGCCAACTTTATATCTTACCTGCATAATTACGGCCTTGCTCCATCATCAATCCGCACCTATGTTGCTGCAGTATACTCCTTCAACAAAATGCTAGGTGTCGCTGACCATACTGATTCCTTTATCATCCCAACATTTTTAACTGGAGTGCAACGAAAAGGAACTCCAAGTTCCTTTCGGAGTCCTATCCATCTGTCTCTCCTACACAAACTGGTTGATTCGCTATCCTCAATTGTTCATTGTCAGAAAGAAGCGCTGTTATTCAGGAGCATGTTTCTTGTGGCTTTCCATGCGTTCCTGCGTCCTTTCTCAAACACATAAATGCGTTCAGTTCCATGATTGTAAATTCTTACCCTCTAGTGCCGCATCATCTACCTCTAGGGTTCTACCAACAGCAGTAGAACTAACATTGCGGCACTATAACGGCAATGTTGCACGACAACCTCTCCTGCTTCAAAATACTGCTTGGTCAGAACACTCGGTCAATATGTTGTCAGGCGAGGATCGTCTCCTGACCCCTTATTTTGTGTCAACCCAAATAAACCAATCTTTCGCAGCGTATTCAACGCACGACCCCAACAAGCCCTCCTTCATGCGGGGATTACAGATCCACACATTAAACCTCACTCTTTTCAAAATTTACCCAACACACTTAGTTGTAGCCTGGTGGCTAGCTATGTGTCATTTCAAAATGTTACACAATGCACTTAGTTGTAGCCTGGTGGCTAGTTTTGTATCGTTTCCGAGATACACAACGCACTTAGTTGTAGCCTGGTGGCTAGCTATGTGTCATTTCAGTTGTAGCCTGGTGGCTAGCTGAATTGTGTATCTCCTGACAATATTGATAGCTCCACACTACTCATAAAGTTATCTCAATAAAGCTTGGTTTCCGGGTGATTCGCTTTTTCCTCTATTTAGCTTAATTATGTAGGCTCCCTTGCGTGGGGGTCGGCTGCTAAGAAGCCGTGGCATTCATGTCAGCCTTTTTTGCCGGTTACGGCCCCGACCTTGCTGCCGACCTCACTTGCAAAAGATTCCACCCATTGTACTTAGTTAGTTTAAGGAATCTTTAAATATGTCATATGGTGATTTGTATGTTGTTACTGTTATGTATTAGTGATGTATTCATGTTTCAAACAAATAATTTGGAAAAGGCTAAGCATAAGTCATCCGCTGCCTGATAAGGGAATGACCTTATATGGTAAGAACAAATTCACAACTCTATTTACAAGGTATTATTCGGTTCATGTCACTCTGTCAAATAAGGAATGGTCTGTATGGTTAAATTGTAAAAATACCTTGTTGTGTATGAGAAAATAAACGTCATTCCCTATCACTAAGTGAATGGCCATATATGGCAACATGTCGTTAATTACGTGTTTCGAGGTTTAGCGCAACGAACTGCAGTCGCTTCCTTAAGAGGTTTGTATTGCAAATGTATGCAGCAAGACTAGAACATAATGTCAATTCATATCATTTTTGATGTTAAAAAAAGATCGTTTTGCTAAATGGCTAAATTCAATGTTGCCAAAGGATAATAAATGGCCTGTGTGGTTGTGTGCGCATGCACGCAATCCTGATTCTACTAGACTTTGTTCTGAACAAATCTAGCACCGTGGTCATTGCCTATCTCGTGATATAACTCATGAGTCATATGTTTTACAGATTATACGGCTTATTATCGATCTCATCCAATCATCTTATGTGTATTTTTTATCCCACTGTACTGGGTTTCAACGACCGCATACAATTGATATTTCAATGACAAGTTTTCTTTTTTATCTTGTCCACTGAAAAGTTGTAGAGGCATAGAGTGCGGCGTGTGACTTAAATTGCAGAATTTCACTGCTAGTTTTGGATATTTCAATGAATAAAATGAAAATGTTAAGCGTCTTTATTTTATCAAATTTGTCTCTAGTGCCTAGAAACATTTATTACCTGCACCTTGATATAATAGTCCTGCATCCTCTGTTGGGACGCGATGGCTATAGCCACGAGCTGATTGTTGTCGACATATGTTGTGGTGAGGTTGGCGAGTTTCTGAAATGTCAAGGTGGTATCGCAACAGGTGGCTAAAAGTTTCATTACCTGCGGCGTTTTGTAAGTGCAGCACGCAGCTTTGGGAGGCTTAAATATGGAAATACGTCTAGTGAAAGCACCAACTTCATCTGACTCAGCAGTATTGCTATGGCAGAACCATCACTTCCAATCCTAAAACTACGGAAAAGGTCAATTCCGATGGCGAGTTTTTCATTTTAGATTTTAAGGTCATCTTTATCATTGTTCACGATTGTTATCCAGGTATGCATTACGTTTGCCTTATCCCATATACCCTTCCATTCAATTAGCTTCTCTAGCAAGTAATTGTAGGCATACATCGTTAAGT
>CM067345.1:19136828-19159328 GCA_034190875.2 Urechis unicinctus | reverse complement strand
ATATCAGATAATCTAAGTATTGAGTTTGTGCGTTTGTTTACAGGGAAGGTCGAGTAGTGTGAGTAGCAAACCTTGTTGTACTACTTGCATTTACTTATTTAGAAACCTCTACGGTTGTCATGGTGGTTAAAACATAATTATTACATATCCTAGAGAGAGGAAAATGGTTTAAAATCCGGACAATTCAACCGATGGCAAATTTCACCAGCATTAAACTTATCCATTGTGACATACTTAATAGAAATATCATCCCAGCTTTTGGTGTGGCGAGAACGCAGCTGTCTGGATTATTCAATTCACTTTTATAAGTGGTCATGTTGCAAGGGGATAAAATCAACCATTGTTAGGACATACCCTCATTTATACTAATGTTATGTTAAATGCGTGATGAAATGTGGTAACTGCATTTGCCCTGAATGGTATTTGTGCAACGATAGTGTTTCAGGGACATGGATTAACTGATATGCTACAGCGCGCTTGTATTATTGATATACAATTTGTTTGATGATTCATATCAAGTCATTTAATCCCTCAGGACTGTCTTATAGAAAGTGGTTTTTGACGTAAATGACTAAGTTGCTGCCAATATCTTAGCAGAAGGCCCAACGATGTACGCCTCTTGTTTACTAAGTAATGGCTACCGACGATATAGCATTGAATATTCAGTAACAACAAATCATACCAGTTATTAATAAAGTGGGTTGGGTGTCGACGAATGAAAGCTATTTGTCTTCAGCTAATGCTAAAAACAGTAGGACTACACTGTAAAAAATATAGCGTTTGATCATTGAAGGTGTTTCGTCCAAGTCGTGAGTTGACCTAGGTGCCCTCCCGAGATCGCATGTACACAAATATATGTAACAGATCGCTTTCTTTTGCTCCTACGGCGTGAATTACAGCACCATTTTTGTACGGATTTATTATTTCACATATGATGTTTGTACGTTACCTTGCTCTCCTTTGCGTCATGTAGTTGCACGAATGACAACCAAAGGTAGTTCCAGAGAGATATGGCGCTAGGATATATAAAACAAGTCATTGCTACGGTTAACGAAATATCGTTGCAAGGTGTCAAGTGGAAATGTTGTGTTTCATAGTGATATAATGGGTCAATCTGTTTATCGTTTTGTATATCACCCGCCAATTGTCTATATTTGCAATGACGTCCTGACGTACTTTGCTCTCCCCATGTCAATTGTAAGTGCAACACGCTAATCTGAAATCATAGGGGAATAGGACAGTTCGTTTAGTATGTCAACGGTGATTTAACGCTTCGATGTTTATGAAGCAAAACTCTCAACTAGAATAGTATGGTTCTGTACATTGCCAATTGTAAAAAATAATTAGATAAAATGTGCTTGTAGCACAATTTGGCTCATGTGTTCATTCAAAGATCCCCAGCAAGTATTTCTGCATCCTTCTACGCTACACATTTGTTAGACATGATTTACTGTACGTTTTGGAAGTAGAATTAAAAACATTTGGTACAAAGGTGGCTGTTTCCGATGTAATGCAATTAATATTGATACCTATATATCTTAAAGTGCCTATCGCACGGTCATAGGTACTTCGCAGGAATCCATTCATAACGTGATAAATGAACTCAAACCGGTTCTATAACCGTCGTATCTGAAAAGGTAAGGCCAGAATTTTGTAAAATGTCAGTTCAAATTAGCGCTTGACGATCGCTACGGCAGTCATGATCTAGTTCCGACCCAGGCGTGTGACGACCGCGAGATAAATGACCTGGGTCCGTTGTTACCAACAGCGTGACTTAGCGGTATTCACCAGCAATTTTAAGTGTAAATTCTGACTCAAAACGTGCTCTAAGCTAAGACACCCTCGACGCTTACTTAAGTTCTTAATAATGACTTAAATATGGCCAATTTTCAATGTAGCCCGGTAGACTAATCCGATTTTAAGTCTACCTACGATGGCGCGCAGTGCGAGGTCTATGGAGTGAAATAATGCAGTCGATTTGCAGTGACACCCAGTTCTTTACATCTGTTGTGCAAAAACATTGATTTGATCATTTAACTTATGATAACTAAGCAGACATCCAATTTAGCCCTACAAGAAGACCGGGTAGACTTATATTACCGTTCGACCTGGGCAAGCATCTAATTGTGCCCCAATCTTTCTGGCTTGTATTTGATTGCTATTCCAGTTGCCAGATAGATTGTGAATTGTTCTAACAAAATGAAATGTCTTTGCTACGCAGACACATACTGTATCTTTATGGAGTCCAGTCAAGTACAGATATCTTTCAACAAACCTGGACCTCAAAGACACTCTACACTATTTATTTCGAACCGTTCAATGTTTTCCCATCCCCTGCATGCAAAATATCATTCCATTTGGTTATATGATGGCTCACGTTATTTGCATCATGGTTTTCATGATGTTTTTTATTTTCACCAAATTGGCATGGTCAAATGATGAATCAACAGTTCGCCAGGATTGTTTAATTTCAAGCATTGGTAAGCTTCATGGTCAAATAAAGGCATGTTCCTGTTAAATATGGCAACTCTAGACAATTATAAAGTTTTTGAACACTTTTAAAATAGGGCTCCATGTTAGATGTCAGGGAGAAATTTTATTGAATATCAGTATTCCTATTCTGTTATTAATATTCTGTGCAAAATAAATGTGGATTTTGCTCCAAACAGTTATACTAATGAAATAGGTGTCATAAAACTTGATAATAGAATAATATATCGTGTATCCATTTGATTACCTTCATGTTCACTTTCCTTCTTTTCAGCAATCTTAAATGGACGCACCACTTCGAACCACAATATCCAAAATGAGAGAAACAATGATTAAGGACAACAGAAGAGGAAGGACAGATGGAAAACCCTCTTCACTAAAGCTGAGGAGCTGACACAAATAGCCATAGGAATAATTTTTGCAAAAAATATGAAAAAGCCATAAAGTTTTTACTTATAACTTACTAGGACAGTATGTGGGTAGAGTATTTCAATACTGGAATAAAGCCTTGTCAACTACCTCATGTCCTGCTTCCTACGCCACCATCACAAAGCCTATGACTACTACAAACATTTGAATTTTCCTTTACACAAAACCTTCCAGGCTGCTCCAACAACAGAAGCCAACTTCTTTCAGCCGGGACACAAACATGGATGGATTTCAAACCTTCATTATTCAAGTTATTAGTGCGAACAACTCCTCAATCAAAGCACCACAATTCATCAAACCATCCGAAGTACACTTGGCTACCAGGCACCCCCACACCAACCCCTCAAACAACTCTTCAGGCCCTACCAATTCAAATGCAGTCAAACGTCGACACACCATCTTCTCAACACAAACATTCAGCCTCCACCTACTCAGATGCAGGCAGACAGCCACACACCAGCTCCCATGAAACACCAGCCTCACAGAGAAAGAGCATCATTAGCAAACGATCTCAAGCACTGCAGAGCATCATTACCAAATACAGACACAAGACAAAACACAACAGGAAGTCAAATGTATGCTTTGTATGAATGGACACATACACACAGAAATAGGCTAAAATACAAATACCTGGGTTGGGTATGAGATTATATTGTAGCATTGGATTTTCGTTGATTATCATCCATCGACAAGCTGAGCAACAAAGAACAACGTAACACTCGAATTCTCCTCGCATTGACAAGTAATACTCCTCTATATCCATCCATACACACAAACGGGCTGTATCCAATCTGTCAAGTTGTATTAAACATCCGCGACCATCAAATGTTTACAAACCCGCGCAAAATATTTGATTCTGACCGACAGTCAAAAAGTTGCGCACGCGTCTCAACTAAGCCCGGACGGCGTTGTGAATACCAACTAATCGACGGCGCAGCTGAGACTCTGCGTTGAGTCGTGACTTAAGCTCGGCGTGGTTGGTGAATACGGGCCCTGGTCCGGGCTAGTACTCGTCCGTGTGTCGGGTTCATTTAAACGAGGGATGTTTTGAGCTGGCACCGAATCGTAACGAAGAGCTTTTGTTGGATTGCCTACCGAACTGGTTTTAAAGCCAGACGTTGTACGCTCTCTTTTTGGCCTCTGCTATCAGGCAAGCAAGAACGGATAGTGAAACAAGTAATCCCGAAGAAAACCAGACTTGCCTATATCAAGAGAGAGAACCAGGTGACCTTCTTGTTGCATTTATATTAAGTAAATAGTCCCTTGTCATGTTAGGAGGATACAATACATACACCTAGGTGTTTGCTTGCTTTGTTCATATATTATAACCAAATAGCACTGATATAAAAAGACAGATTATGGAATCAGCTATGGCTAGCTAAAACGACGACATGTATGTTTTAGGGTCACCTGTCAGATATCTGAACATGGACAAACTCCTGGTACTGAAAATCATCGTGCGCATCTTACTGACACCATGGATGACTGCACCCAATTGATAGAAACTGATCCGTTACATTACCAATATTTGACTCCAATAGCACCAGTCCAGGCACATGCATCAAAGAAATTGCTGGAACCAGGTTTGATTTTGGAGCATCATATTGTATTCATTACTGAAACAGTACAGGCTTGTAAAGAAACTGTTATATGTCTCCATATGTCTCCAGCACCACTCTTTGCTTTATACCTGTAAAATAACAATGATGATTTATCCATGTTCAAATGTTTTTTGTCATACCGGTTGCAATAAGTTAACCGAATGTGTTGATAATGACTGCAAAACATTGTGCATCAATATCTAACAGCCGCTAATTTGTTGTAGCTTGTTTGCAAGTTGTTTCCCGGAGCTTTGTAAATGTGTATTCTTGCAGCCACTTGATCAGTCAACAAATTTATTTATATCCCGAGTCAGCTGCATGAAAAGGAAGAAGGATTCGCTGCAAAGCTCTGTTGTATACTATATGCTTCAAATTGACATGAGTTGATATTTATTCAAACATTTATGTAACTTTGGTCTGCAGCTTTGATGTTCACCAGGATCCACCAACTCAGTATACATGATATACTTATATATTTCAATCGATTGAAACAGCTTTAAATTGTCTGCATAACACATAATAAATGCAGGAAAATATGCCCAGGAGAAGAAAGTACATACTTTGTTTGTAAAAGGCATAGATTATACGATGTACTGGTGGATAAATACGACCAAAAATAGCTCACCCTACGCCCTTGGCAGAACGACTCTCGTAACTAAGACCCCAAGCCGCAACAGTGGCATCGCCGGCGTCTTTATTTGCTACACCAGAGACGTCTGAATCGCTCATTTCTGGTTCGAACTTGTACGAATAAAATTGCTTGCTAACTATGTGTGCCATCGCATGTCTCTTCGTCGCTCTTCCGAAGAGATGAAATAGTGAAACAACCAGCAGCTAATTTTCGAGAATCGTAACGCAGATCGCGCCTCGCTTTCAAAACGTTTCCAGGTCTGACGTCACGCGGAGGCGATGAATTATTCATGAGCTCGTCGTTTCAATAGACAGAACTTGTCTTTAATGTTGAATTTCAAACCGAAAGCGCACACTTTCACGGCTGATACATAAACAGATTATGTACTTTCTATAATCTGGCAAAAAAAAATGACATGATGTCTCGTGCGATCTTATATCTAGTTCAAACAATATACCCTGCTTCCCCGGACCATCACTACGCATGTCTAACGCCATTTTACCAGATGCCGCTGACCACCTCATTTAACTATATTTTGTATGCAGGGGCGTCGCCAGGGTGATTTGGTTGGGGGGGGGGGGGTGTAACTAAAATTTTGCCGACTGCGGGATGACTATCTAAGCGTAGCGCCACCATAGGTTGGCGCGGAACTTTCAATTTGCCGACTGGACAGGATTTTGCCGACTGTGACGGGACTGTCGGTTTGAATGGAGGGGAGGGGGGGGGGGGGGTGTCACACCCATCTACACCCCCCTTTGGCGACGCCCCTGTTTGTATGACTAACGCACTTGATAACAATTTAAACTCGAGCTTATATATTGGCTAGACAGACTTTCGTAAGCATGGCACATACTCTGTTTTATATTCAATGTAACAATGCCAGGTTATGTGACAGTTGTTGTTGTTGCGGTAGATGAGTAAAACCTCTTTGCTTCCTTTGCAAGAAGATATGTGAACAAAAGGTTAATTAAACCAACAAATATATTCGTTTCCTTGTTTTGGCGCCGCGGTTGTCGCACGGTTGCCATGTCGAATATAATATTTTCTAACTATCTGATTGAGAACCGATGCTGACTTATCCTTGCACATCTACTAAAACAAACTCCACGCTTGTTTACTGTTATATATATCTTGACCGGTTTTCACTACAAGATTTAAGTTGATGGAACTTCCTGTGAACACTATCGCTTCGTTTCTTCGAGTGGATAGCGGTTTAGCGGTTCCGTAGATTGTCCCTACCGATTATTTATAATTCTGGTTCTGGTATGTATAATTCTGGTAATGGCATATTTACCTTAAAGAAATATCACATCATCTTAGATCTTGATACAATACAGTTCATGGAATTGTCAAATACTTGCTTGGCGTAAAATAATCTTGCAATATCTCTGACACATTATATCGCGTGTCTTATTGGAAACTGATATACATACATTTATTTGTGGTGAATACTATATGAAAACACGTATATCTACGCCACATACGATAGCTTCACACATATCAAAATGATTTGCCGTTTTTCAAAAGTGAACTTATTCGTTGTAGGAATTTGTAGAATAACAAAGTTCAGATCAACAATGATGTTTTCATCAACTACAACAAACTGTGTTCAGACTGTTTACCCCTGACATTATGATAAATTAGTTGCTTCATATAATTTTTGATGTCCTAGTACAGTCCATGAATGAATATATGTTTACCTTGGTGTATCCATAACATTCACATCAGTTACTTCATGTAAAACATTTAACAACGTTACATATCTTACACAATATCTACGCTAATATATAAAAGCACTCAAACTACAATTATAGTATTTGTATGTGATTTTACTTAGTATATTGTACAGTGGATGCTCAATCGTTATCACATATAAGGCTGCTTCTCCAACATAACATTCCAGCTGTTCGGGGTTAGTTTTCGTTTTGCTATTTTGATAGGACCCATTATTTGTTGACATTTTCTATTGTCCTTCTTTGAGAGAAACTTTATGTTTCCCTTTAAAGTGACGTCCTATTTCCTAGTTATGTATCGCGAATATGTAACTTCCGATTCTTCTTCGTAACAAGGCCTGGGGCTAAAGGTTGCAATAAACTATCCTCATCTTCCTTAAAAGGTGAATGTTTATCAGGAGGCTGCCGATGCGCAGCATTAACAAAGCTAGGTGAACTTTTACTTTATATGCCTGTTAGGGTCAGGGTCATACCTACTAATCTTCTCGGTAAGGTGGAGATCATTTTGATAAAGCTTTAAGTCGTAGTTGATGTCGTAAGGCAACTACCATTCTGGCCTTACTTTGGGTTGCTGTTGATATCAATAATTAATTCGAGAGGATTCGGCAGGATGCACACTGCATTTTCGTTGAGATGGCCTCATGATTCATCTGTCTTACATTTGTTTCGTCGTAGTTGTTGTCCTAAGGTAATGACCTCACTTGCCTTTGATTGTGCAATTGCGTTCAACTTGCCCCGGTTTCCATTGATCTGGCATGCTGTCGTTGATACATTACTTGCGCTGGTTACAAGCAAAGTTTCCATGGTTCAGACTTACTCTGCGCGGCTTCAACAAACACTTATTCCCTTATCCCACTGACTCCTGCTCCAACACGTAGCAACATAATTTAATTTATTATCCATTGCTAATATCAGTGTGTGTGTGTTTGTCCGGTCAACATAGGTGGTGCGCTTTTGATTTAAGGATGATTAAAAAGAATGATTAATTTTGCCTTAATAGTTTTAAAAACAACCCAGAGTGAAGTATAGTATTCGCACTGAGAGACAGCCACTGGTCTTTATGCTTCACAGATGTTTTACGGCACTTTCAGAGGATATATCCCTGCGATATGATTGGCGCAAAGCCATTGTACGTCGCATGCAACCGCTATGTTACATAAAGAAAAACATTATATGCTCACATATCTACGAATGTTCACCCAATTCCTTCGTTTAATTGTGGTCTACATAATGCAGAAACGCATATATATATATATATATAAAATATTCAAATGATCGTATAAATGTCATCTGCATTGATGGAAAGATATAGATAGACAGAGGGCAAATGATCCACATTTCGCCTGAAGATTACTGGTTACAATTTAAAGAAATATATGTGCGATCTGGGGAGGTAGTTGACCATTAGCGAACGACAAATTATTTGATATCTTGCATAGTACGCTACCAGCCTAGGTCATGAGGTGTTAGTGGGCTGCATCCATGGAGGAATAATAATTTGAGAGCACGGAATGATTAATACAATAATTAACACAGTGGCTTCTGCGTCAATCTGAAACGTTAAATGCGCACACCACGTGGCAAATTCAACCACTTTTCGCATAAACATAAATTCATTGAATTAACCTCTGTGCTCTTGCTCGGCCAAATAACTGATGTTATACGGCAAGGAGCAGCACACTCGCAATTAACATCGTTTGGGCAGGCTCCGATCAAGATACATGATGTGACAAGGTCTGAAAGGCTACCTAATTTGTAATTTATGTGGATAGCTCCGTAGCTGTGGGCACAAAGAGCAGAAAACAATCAGTATTTATCATGAGCCGTTCCGAAAAGCATTGCTTACCATGGGATGCAGCTTACTGCATTCATGCATAATTCAGAGGAAACGGTTGCGCGTTGTCCATTATATTTTATTGCGGACAGCAAATGGAATTGTTTCTAGTTCAATACAGATTTTCTACATTATATAGACAAATAACAAAGCAATTACTATGCAATAGGTGTCTTTTCACCTTCATAAGACCATATTGAGGCGGGTAGGGGTTTGGGCTTTAGCTGTGAGTTAGTGAGCAGGGTCACTACAACCTATGTCAGCAATTGTTAAATTGCTATACGTTGTGTAGACATTAATGGTTTTTTTTTCTATGGCAATGCTGGACACTTTATCAGTCGTATATATATATATATATATATATATATATATATATATATATATATATATATATATATATATATATATATATATATATATATATATATATATATATATATATATATATATATATACATATATATATTTATATGTAAATACGTATATATTTCAGCACGACGCAAACTGAGAGCTTGCACTTAAACAGCATATCATATTTTGTAACCACTAAACAGTCACACACACTAAACCATCTTAAGCAATCCCAGCCATGCCATAATGAGCTGACTGCGCAACACGACGTCATAATGGGAAGGCAAAGTATTGTCATCTGTAAGTTTCAGCCAGCATCCAGCAGCCAGCATCTTCAAAACGAAATGAATAAGAAATCGCTTGTGATGCAGCTGGTAATAACATAATGTCAATGCCGAGTAATATGCTTGGCATTGCTAAGCGCGAATGGGCAAAAACCCTTGCTCGTATAAAACAAAGATTTACTTAACAAAGGGCGTGCTTTGGTAAGAAATCACATTCAATCACTCAACAGTATCACATGGCACTGACAAGGCTACCACAAAGCCGTAGCTTGCTGGATGACAATTAACCTAACTCTGGCTTCAATTTTTCCTCTCGTCTTGCGTACAGGAAGAGATATTCGGAAACCCATTTTACCAATAATGGGGAATTAATGTAACATCTATTTACACCATGTAAAACGGAGCTCCAGCTGTCTCTCATCATGTCACTGCTGCGGTGAGACTTAACAACATATATGTCAGTAACAGCTTATAGTTAGCCATATCATCATATAAAGTACGTGCATTAAATGTATTCTGCATATCATATTAGGTGCTTAACATAGGTAAGCAATAACTTGATTTCGAAAAGGAATTCTTTATAACCATAGTTTGTGAAAGAACACTCTTCGCAGTTGGCAGTTCCCGGTGTGATTTTGCTGTGTATAATTTAAAAGATTTGGTAGGTTGTTCACATGTATATTGATGCATTACCTGAACATGTGTATCTTGGTCATACACCACTCATCATATTATCGTCAGTGTATTTCTGAATCAGCGTCTGCTGCTTCGAAGTTTGAATGATTAGAAAACATCGCAGTTTGTTTTTCAGGTCCATTTGCTGATATCATCTTTCATACAGTATTTGCCTAACGACACGATCGCTACCTCGCACTTTGCATTAGTCTTCTTTTGCAGTCCTTTGGTGTAAATGAGGGAAATAGATGAGCTCCACCCTCGCTACTTTTTCAACTTGATGGATACTTCTAATTGATCTGAACTGCTAATCGAGTGAACATTGATTTCAATATAACTCCATTCTTTTAAAGCCCTCATAATTATTAACATATGTAAAAGTCGATGCGAGTTTGTGCTTACCCTAGCACGGGACTTCACATATTTGTATCAGCTTTGGAAGGATTGGCTTTTATTGGGTCAGCGTCACTTCAACAATTTGGGTTTTAACATAGTGTGTAGCAACGTGGGAAGATAAGTTTCATAGTCTGCTCTAGTGTAAAGCCGACATGCCTTGCGATTAAATAATGGCGTTCCACATAGACATTAAAACGACCATTGAAATAAACAATATAATTTTCAATACCACACTACTGGGATTATCATGTATATGTTATAGCTCCTCCCACGCTTACTGTAAATGACCCATAATAACTGCTCTTAACTAACTAACAAACGTGCAAGAAAATACGGCGTCTTAGTATACTGATGGGCTTCTGTAACTGGTCCAGTATGTTGATTTAGGGCAGGCAAAGCAAACTATTTGCATTATTATGCTGAATAAACAACATTAAGCTGATTGTCTTAATAAGTAATTGTTATTGTAAAGCCAAAATCGAACAGTAAGCACCGTAATCAACGTATTCTTCTATGTTGCCTCGCATACTCATCTAGCTCATCCTAACGAATATATTTGAAACGTTCGCTTGACTCCGGAATGTGTGGAGTAACAAGAATGTGAGGAGCAAGGTTGCGCTCACGTTCACAAATATGATGACAGGAATATAAGTGATATTGTTGACTCTAAGTCGTTACATTTTGCTATGCAATATTATTCACAGACACAATGTTATTACCTGTTGGAGTGCCGACTTATCGATGACATCACTGACAAGCCGAAAACTTAGATTGTCAGGAAATACACTTCAATAAATTACAAATTCCTTTTGAACCTGCATGCGCGCATCAATGTCACAAACACACTGTGTGGTGGTAAATGAATTATGATCAAATATTTGTTTCCCGTGTGTCGATCTACAAAGATGACTGCACTTCCATATGAATCCGTCCCCTATCGGTGAAGCAACGTATCAAGCATTATGCTTATATCCAGTGCGGATCATCTGCAAATTAGTTACAGCTTATGTAAAGTTGCTGAACGCGTTTGTTAGTTGCAATGATGTTGATATTTCACAACCAGCATGTAATTACGTTATATACAAAGCCACCAACTATTATATGGCAAGCAAACATGAGCACTACCACATTAATGGAAAATATTTATATAAATGTGCCTTTTGATCTCCACCCATCAGATAGAGCACGGCTGTAAGCAGTAAGTCTAAGCGAGCAATGATAAAAGGATAAGTGGATATGAATATTAATGATGCTGATCAATAGATTACGGCAAGCGGAAAACCAGTCTCCATTTCATCCCAATATGCGGTTTACCAAAAGTGCAAAGGACGCTTGTATGTTTTGCATAGAACTTCTATAGAGACGCGGATGTTATTGCCGTTGACTGATATCAAAGCCATTTAAATATTAACGATCATTCATGGCAACTCCACGCAAGCCCATGGCATATTATATTGAC
Source organism: Urechis unicinctus (assembly GCA_034190875.2). Classification (NCBI taxonomy): domain Eukaryota; kingdom Metazoa; phylum Annelida; class Polychaeta; order Xenopneusta; family Urechidae; genus Urechis; species Urechis unicinctus. The sequence continues at coordinate 19,147,445 of CM067345.1, read as the reverse complement.
AAATGTTCTTATGTTCAAAATGTGTAATCGTATTTGACGTTTAATGTATATTCACGCTGGGCAGCATGATGATGCAACACGAAAACAAAATATTTGCCAGTAAGACATACCCTTTATTTGGCTTCTCGATTACCATTCCATAATTCATATGCGTGTTCGGTGTTGGGAACCGAACAAATAGCCGAGTCTGCACGACATTTCTCTTCTCTTTGTGTGGTTGTAAAAATGTTAAGCAAGCAACACTATCGAAGCCATGGGAGTAGCTAGACGTCAGCATATGAATAAAGGCCGTTACTAGCAGAACCCCATTTAACAGCACCAGGCGTTGTTATTTAGCTTGCGGCTAATGAGCTTTAATATATCTCAATCAGCGTTGAAATACGGCGATTTAAGCATCGATAACAAAAGGTTATGCAACAGGAACAACAGTTTAGGTTGCAATGGTAAACAGAAGTAGTAAGTCAGATGTTCAAGATGATGCAGCAATATACAGCGAACCACGAAGACTTTGGAAAGATATAAGTGATTTGACTCTTTGCACATACATGAACGATTCTATATTGCGATAAGGTTTGGTATAGTTAAATTTTAAACATTGACGGATTCGAAATTCATCACAATCATGGCTTTTTCTCTATCGCTATGTTGGTTTTGCCCGATGCACTTGCAATTTGATTTCTGGAACAACGCGTAGTACTTTCATTAGTGGAATAATGCAACTCTTAAAGGAACTTATACAATTGATCCGTTTCGAACTAATTGCCAAGGTGTTCAGCGAACAAGTCATACAATCGTCGTTATCCGACTTTGGCCAACTATAATTATCGCTTAATTAGGGTCAAGATGTTGCAAGTCATTAAGCGTCTATTTGTGTATAAGCTCATCTTATATTTGATCAAAAGACGTAATGCCGTGCCCAAATATCACCTGCGAACAGACATGCGACACCAAAACGCCTTAGCATTGCGCTAATCATCATCATTTATGCATCATGATTGAATCCAGAGCAGAGCTTGTACATCTGGAAGTCTTCCCATGATCAAAATTATTTCTATATCTAATTTGCTGCATATCCCGGCATTTGATGAATATAATACAGTCCTCCATCTGGACAGAGTGCCATCTTAAGCGGACTTACAATGGACGTCTGCCATAATAGCGGATGATCCGTGCCAATGATTGAGTACGAAACGCGGTGCTGTCTGCCATGTAGACTCATGGCTTATGATGGCACAACATACAGATGAAATGGATCAACCATTCTATGGAAACAGATGACGTTAGCAATAATCGCATCTGACAAAGCTATTACGAAAAAATACAATTTGTGACTTTACACCACATGTTTAATTTCAGATTCAGTATTTATTTAATTTGTTATTTATAGTGCACCTCAATAATCACTATCACCAACGGTGGAGATCTCCAGCCAATGTATAATGGGAACCGCTACTGAGATGCCCGTAATTAAACTGCATTAACACGCCCTTAGAGTAGTCGTTGTTCTCTGCCTCGTAACGCTTTTAATCCAACACTTATACATCACGACATTGCACCGTACATTTCAACGTAACCTGTGTGTCTTGCCATCGGATGAATGCATTGCATTATAATCCAAGTATTCTTTGGATTATTCCCACATGTGTATGATTGCTGGTCATTTATCCCTTGCCTAATTACGTATATTTGAGAGAGAGGGATCAATTTATGTGGCGTACTTATGTTAAATTAAGGATGATAGGCCCGATTGTAAATCACTCGACTTGCTACCCATACGAAACCAAAAAAACAAAGATTGCCAGAACGCGGCATCATTGATTGCCAACACGGTAGTGCGCTGGTATTGATTATTGATTCTCCCCCATGCTCGCAATTAGAAATTTGCGTTTAAGCGAAGTAGGAGACGTTTAAGGCTCGCATTTGCAGCCAGGATGTCACCACAAATGGTCTCGCCACGCGGCAAAAACCCTCACCTAAACACCTTTTGCATGCTTGATATAATAACGTTTTGTCACATGTATTTTCTTCAATTCTAATGCTTTGTGAGTTTGGTTTATGATGCAGCATCCAGTGTATTAAATAACAATACAAAGGTATATCAACATTGGTCAGCCATTTATGCGTTCTACTGCCATTTACATACATCAGTGCATACCACGCTGCACAGCTGTTTATCTATACGTTCACCTGTCAGATGAATGTTATTGTCAGTTTTGATGAGAAGACTTTTAGAGGTTATATTCGCCTTGTACATATATATTACTACCGGCAAGCCATTCCTGCATTGATCGTAGAACTGTGAAACCTTATGTACACCCCCACCCCTTAACATCACCCTTACATTGCCCGCGCAATAGCGCCTCGTTTTTCTGTTTCTGAGCGCGTGCATTGGCTAATGTATCGCATTATGTGGCTCTCGATAGTAATGCATTTTGGTCGATTGCCCAGGAAGCCATGCTGATTTGGTAAGTTTTGTCAACAACTTACAATGCTATTGTTAAAGATACTCTGGGAACGAGTGATTTCTCTTCATACGGCTCCATCAGCTGCTTAGTGCATATCTTCACTGCTTTCCTGCATTCGTGGTAATGAATGAATCGATATCATATGCACTGCATAATCCCCAGAATAACCTCATCATGTACCATGGAATGACCCGGAGCGTTATGTTTAATAATGCAATTAAAGACTCTCAAGGGAATGCTTTTGGGTTGTCTACCAGAGGTTTGTACTAATGCTGTGGGTGAATTATACATTAACCAAGGTGCATTAACGATCATTATACGACTATTAACAGATATGGGTCTCGATATAAATCACTTATTTGTGAAACATTAAGTCAATAGGTTGTATTAATATAAACGATTTCAGGTGTCCCACAGCATTAAGAATGCCCCATACTCCAACGCGTATGTGCTTAATAGAAATAGCATTCGCCGTCTTTGGCTACATCGACTAACCGCGGCATCACAAATGTGGAACATAACTAAAATTCGTATTACCGCATAATTCCATTCATGAATCAATCAGTGTTTCGTTGGTTATACATAGCTTCAGTTAAAGCAAAAGTGTTTGTTTTATCAGGAAATTATGAAATATTCGCATTACTCTGACTAGATGTCGGGTGGCATTGCGATTGTTGGTTATCAAAGAAAACCTCCCGTGTAATTCAGGCCTTGCATCTTTTACTCAACGATTTGACCTGAAGAAATCTTTTATGAATTCATATTGACGCTTTAATTGTCACCGAACAGTTAATGAAGAAACGATATTATGTGTGTAATGCACCTAGCATACAGCCAGAACAGAAGGTGATGAAGCGATACCGCGTATCAATCGCCAGTCCACGGCATACCACCTACTTGGCACTAATGTAAGTGCTCTGACACTTAAAGCATTGCATTTGTATATTTCAATTCGACGCAAAGACTAACTTTAAACTGTGTACTTCAGCATACCTATCAGAATTCATCATTAAAAGGCTCCCGCGCGCATCACAAAAATAATTACAGAAAGCCAGCTGATTCAAATCTGACAAGTATTTTACTTCCCAACAATTAATTTAAACGTTAAGAAAGTATCTTCTGCAAAACTGCTAGTACTATGTCAAAATGGTTCACACAAATTGGTCCCTATTGTCTATGACTTATAACACCGAGTAAATAATATGCTACTTCTCCAGGAGTTAGAGAAGTATTAGATAGTATAAGCGTTTAGGCGCCTCAAAGAAAATAGCAATAGTTTGTCCCCTTATGTGTGGGATCAATTGGATACACATCTGAAGCTGTCACAGCATGTGCTGCTTGTAGATACTTACGTACGCTTTCCTTACAATAGTAGCATCTTGATGAGGTCTATGTTGTTTCAAAGGGAGCTATCACTTTCATGTCAATCGAATGCGGTTACTTTTAGCAGCATTATAACGTACCACTGGCTGGAAAGATTGTGTGATGTTTTCTGGTGTGATGACCTTTTTCATAGTGTGCCTCGTCTGCACTTCTGGTACCACCAACCAGTCCAAGCGATTGGGTAATAATGGGTGTTGTATCGCCAATACTACTTTCCGTTTTGGTTTATCTTACATGTTCGCGTGTATAAGATATGCACAACTCAAATACACTGCAAAATATCAACGTGATTTGTTGAGGCCAAACTGCTTAAACTTATCAAATGTGCCGAAACATGAAGCTCATGGCGAAAGATAACGATGACAAATGCATCTTATTGTTGCTTTTCCTTTCACCTCGATGAAAACTAATACATCTATGATAATGCTTCCTCTAATGCCCAGTTCAAGTTTAGACCAATGTTTTAGTGCATCCAGGCGGGCACCCGCATCCTCCATTAGTGTTAATGGTCTCGCCACTACGATTTTGCTGTGCATACTATGCCAACAATGCACCGTGCTGAATTCAAAGAAATGCTCAAGAAATTAAATGAGCATGCAGCACTATACTTAAGCATGTTAAGAATGCAAACAATGAACTTAATCGTTTGTTTTAAATTTGCCGACCACATTTGCCGCTTCGGAATCCGACGTGCGCAGGGTGGCATAGCATGTGTGCAGAGAGCCATCTTGGCACTCATTTATAATGTCTGCGTGCTTGACCAAGTGACCGATCTCCCTTTCTCTATCTTTATTGGAGTCTACGGGCAAGCAAAAGAATGCGTTCTTTGTCAACAAATATCTTTTTGAGAACATAATAAATATAATATTAAGGGTCTCGATAGGTGGCTTTGATAATTTCCGACAGATAACCCAAATGAATTGCAAGCTTAATTAACTGAACCACGGTTAGGAAAGGAAAACGTAGGCACGTCGATGATCTAATTTTGGGTGATTAATGAAAAACGGAAAAGATAACTCCTTAAGCAGATTAAAAAATCTGAAATAATTTTATCAGGGCAAACATTTGGCACTACCTTTGCGCTTTGTGTTTAGGCCGGATGCTTCTTTGCAACATTATTCGAAAAGCCATAATTATGTAATGGTGAAATTATAATAATTACGAGATGAGAAATGTAAGGGAAAACGATCTTTGTCAGTGTTGCATATATGGCACCTCATCTCCTATTCAAATATCTAATGACGAAGATGACATTGTCTCTATGTTATCAAAATAACGTTCGTCATATCTTTGGCATGCAATCCAACACTAGTTTGTTTGTGCCGTCTTATGAAACGCTAGTGTACATCTGAATTTGTTTTTTTTCGATTGGGCACAGGCAATCCCTTTCTCTGATTTTCATGCGATTTGTCTATTGTTGGAAGAGAGCACACATATCATAATATGCATTATCATGTGGTGGTCGAGCGACACAGGCACTGCCGTTGCAGATCAAATGACTCACAAAGCTGCTCGATCATCATCTGCTTCTTATCCTACAGCTGATGAATGTTTTCTTCTTGGTAAAGCTATTATAATCTACGCACCTTTACTGCATCAAGTCTCTCAACACATTAGGCGATAATAACTTCCATATGTAATAATATGAATTTATAAACAGAAGATAACAATGCTACTTCAATGAGCTATTACAGAAACACCAGCACGCGTCAAAACCATTGCAAATACCGAATAGTTGTCGGTAACCTAGTTTCACATTGTACATATTTTATATCACTGTATTTATTACTTGCTTTCATACAACTGCCTTTTCGTATTCAGCTGGGACAAAGGCAGGTTGCCAAAAGTAATCTGGTGCTGTCAATGCCCCGATATGTGGCTCTGTTTATGGAAATTATCGGTTTCAATTGTAGGGGAGATAATAGGATATCTGGGGTTAAAATAATTAAAAGCTTTCGTATTTCGTCGAATATAATGTGAGTTCGTATGGACATAAAACTCCAACCTGCAAATATAGTACTTCCCTATAATTACAGGTAGATTGTCACAATCTGTAATACTTGTCTGTATAGATGTTATGTCGTTTATGCCCATATGAGTGGGTTTTTTTCTTTATATAAGTCACGTTTTTATTTAATTAAGGGCTGCTAAAGTAAATCAAGTTGTGAATTAAACTACAAACTAAGGATGAGCGAAGCTTCACTCTGCCCCATTACCAATCTAAATTAACTTGAAGTAAGTGCCTGGAAACGGATATTTCTAGGATGAGAAATCCTGATGCACCAATCATCATTATAATGGTATGCTGCCCGCATTGTTGTCATCTTGAATGCAGCCATGATCATGTTATAATGGCAAAACCACATGGTACACCATCAGATTATTGTGTTTATCTCGGATGATTTTTCGGCCTCGTTTTAGTGTTTACGTGTGTAAATCGATAATGCTTTTCTGGGAGAATATGACTATGTCAATTGCTCTTGAATTAAGTCAGCCTGTGTAGTTCTCCCTCACAATCATGTGTGATATACTTATTATTCTTACCTAGTGAGGGTCTATTATCGCAAGAAAGCTTATTTAACCAAATAAGTCATAACCGAAGTTTAATATTGCGAAATAATGAAAAATTATTATACAGCGCCAACGCAAGGTACCGAAAGATTTGGGAATGGTGGGAACAGCATAGTTACTATCAGCAAATCCGTGTATTGTAGAAGAATGATATTGTATACAGCACAATGTTTGAGGACAGTGCATATCCGCCAGAAAGCCGAATGACAACTTCAAGCTTTGTTCTAATTACAACGATTTGTGATAATAAGAAGTCGGATAATACTGGATGATTAACCAATATTCGAGGCGAATATTTGTGTCAAAGAATAATCATCCGTAGCGTCGGTTATGTCTGCAATCGCACTTAGCACAAACATATACAATGGCAAACTATTGTCCGGTTGCTTAGCAATGCAATTGAACTAGAACGGTGCCATATTAACAGATTTGTGACAAAACTGCATATCGTTATGCCCCATTCTACAATCATTATAAATCTGGATCTTCCTGCAAACTGTTTAATGTAATTGTCGCATTGGGCCGGGTGTGATCATCAAAAAACTTATCACGTTAAAATAGAGGATGCAGGAGCATCTTACCTTTACGGTTTTTGCACATATAAACCAAACACAAGTCATATTGTATTGGCACAATCCTAAATTAACCATATAACAGACAGTTAAGACTTACATGATATTAAAAGCATAGCAAATTGAAATTCAAATCAGCCCACAAAAAAACCACATATAGGCATTACTTATTAACCATGCCAAATATATCACGCGCAGCTTCCTTGTTTTTATCTGGTATTGATTTATCTCGATGATATAACTTCCAATATCTTGAATGATAATTGTTGCAACCCAATAGTAATCTGCTTTTTAACCTATATAGCACGGATGAACTCGATAAATGCTTTGAATGAAATCAGTAATTTCTCTCTTAAAATGTGAGCCTGGCGACCTATAAGCAGGTGGACTGATTTCTGCGACTGACATGTATCCTCTTCCATGCCATAGAAATAAGCTCTCATTCAACTTAAACAGCCCAGCACTATCAAGTGAGGTTTTGGCCTTAGCGGATTGAGTCAACACACATTAGGCTGGTAACAGCTTAACGGCGATTGTTTGGACTTGGACTCAAAGTTTAACATGACATGCAAAAATAAATCCCACTTTCATAAACCTCGCGAATGATCAGCAACGGCAAGCATCGGACAGTTGCAAACCAAATGTATTAGCTGCTATACTTCATGTTCACTGTTATTATCTGGTGTATATTATTAGGGCTTTGAAAATGAGTACAGACAACACCGAAATGAAGCTTTGTGAGATAATAGTATATCACATCATAGAAATAAATAACGATATTTGTAGTATAAGGTATATATATATATATAAATCAATATTTATGTGAGTTTACGTATATTTATACATATAAATATATAAATATAATATATATATATGAAAATATATATATATAAATATATATATATATAAATATAAATATATTTATATATATATATAAATATATTATATTTATATATATATATTTATATGCAGATATGCATATATATATTTATATATATACATATCTGCATATATATATATAAATATATATATACATTTATATACATATAAATATATGTATATATATATACTTATATATTTATATATATATATATATTTGCAAATCGATACATATATTGATATATGTATATATACATATATATTTGTATATATATATATGTATATACATACATATATATATAACTATATATATATATGTATATATATATATATATATATATATATATACTTATATTTATATATATATATATATATTAGTTTAAATATACATATAAATGAAAATATTTCAATGCATGGATATATATATATATCATTAATGTACAAATGTACATATATATACATATGTATCGATTTATATATATATGTATATACATTTTTATGTTTATCTATATATATATATGTAGAAATATATGTATAAATATATGTAAATTCACATAAATATTGATTTATTTATATATATATGTAAATATGCATGTATTATACATATATCAATATATGTATCGAATTACATATTCATATAAAAATATTTATATATATATATAAATATTTATATATGAATATGTAATTCGGCACACGACTAGGCCTATAGGAAACACCCTACCACGATATTTGAGGCTAAGGAAACTTTCACTACGCAAGAGCACATTTCGAGATGAGGGAACATAATAGAAGGCTAATCATATTTTGTAAAAATGCAAATATAACTGCGTATGTGAACCTAAGCCGATAATTTGAGTGCTTTTTGCTTCTCATTGAACAGCAGAATAGCAGTCTGATCGAGCAGGATTTATTGTGGAATAGTGCGGAAAAATAATGCTCATCAACTAAACAAGTCCATGCAGTACAGTACGCTTTTTAAACCGACTACTTATATCAGAACATCAATAGATTGTAGGCATATCGTAATCGGTTATCTGATAAAGGTGATATAAGGCTATTGGTGCAATTTGACAAGAGTGAATACTAAATTAGCGAAACAATAAAGATATAACATTTTATTTTGTCTCGAATGAAGCAATTGGTGGAATCATATTTCTATTTTCGACGATCTCTGTGAAGGTCACATTGGTTTTTAATCAAAGTCACAGCAGCCATTTCCAAATACATCATTTAAGCTAATTCTCCTCAATGCACGTTTGACAAATACACATTCGCGGTACAGCGAGGGCGTTGCAGATAAGAAATCGACACAACAACAGCAAACACTAGCCAAACGTTGCTAACATTCACATGATTCAATGACATGTTATAAGCACCAGGACCTATAATCTGAAGCTTTGAACGTTTGTATTCTGATTCATCATCAACAGTTTTGATACATGCTGCAAAGGCATAAGCAACCATTGATCAGCCATGTATGCGTTCGATTGCAATTAATGTCAAATAATAACAGAAAATATATAACTATATTTTACCCTATAAATCATTCAACAAAACATTTTTCTCAAAATTTAACTTTCAGTGAAAAACAGCTGGTTTGATATAGGCTTGCAAACACTGATGATTAATTGTCCATCTGGTTGCCTTTCGGATGAATGCCATTGTCATCATAAAAGGAATTACAGTGAACGATTGATTATGTGTTTTGTTGCGCTTATATTCGTATTTTGAATATATACTATTACAAGCACAACCATCCTGCACTGATCGTCAAATGAAACGGTGCAAATACTGGTGTCAATATGGTGGTCGCAACTCTAGGTAAGAATTTCCATTTTTCTTCTCGCATCGCACCATTGTATTTCATGCACGAAGCACATGCCTCGTATTTAGTCCCAATGCGGCAAGTCATAGGCGTCGCTGGATTATTAACGAGATGCAATCAGCCAGTGGTTGGCTAAATCAAATTGCGTCATGGTTTTCCGCTGTCTCTTGGCGTCAAAACGAATTTGTCATCCCCTGCAACTAATTTGCCTGCGACTAATTTGCGGACGACAACTAGCTTGTAAAATCTCGATTAAAACAGAACACTACTAATCGAGTTGATATTTTGAAGCCGCGTAAGGTGTTTTACTTTGACCTACCTCTGTTTGAGAAGATGACATTGTTGTGTACATTTATATAATTATATTCATATATATATATATTTATATATATATATATATATATATATTTATATTCATATATATATAATATACATATATATATATGTTTATATATATATATTTGTAAATAAATATATATATAATCATATATTTATATAATCATATATATATATACATACATATGTACATATAAATACATATATATGCAAATATAATTATCTATGCATATTTATAGCTATTTAGATATATATATATACGAGCATATGCAAAATTGCATATATATATATAAGTATATTAGCTCATATATATATATCAATATATACGTATATATATACGCATTTACATATCTATATATATACGAACATATTTAAATTTATGAATATATATATATGTATATTAACATATTCATATATATATATTTATATATGTATATATCTCTCTCTCTTTATATATATATGTACATACATACATACATACATACATATATATATATATATATATATATATATATATATATACATATATATATAAAATTTATATATATATACATATATATATTACAAAAAATATATATATAAATTT
>CM067345.1:19094328-19131828 GCA_034190875.2 Urechis unicinctus | reverse complement strand
TATACATGTATATTTGTATATTTGTATATATATATATATATATGCATAAATATATATATATTTATATATATGTATATATATATATTTACAGAATATATATATATATGTATATATAGAATTAATATATATATATATACATATAAATATAAATACATATATATATGCATGTCTAAATATCTATGTTTATATATATATATATATATATATATATATATATATATATATATATATATATCAAGATATATATATATTTTCGTATACATATATGTATGCATATATATTTAAATATTTATATATATACAAATAAATATATGTACATATATACATTTATAATTAGATATTTATACATATATATATATATACATATATATATATGCGTATATATATGCATATATAGATATATGTATATGCATATATATATTTATATAGTTTTATTTTATATATATATATATATAAACCTATAAATATATATAAAAATATATATATATTTTATATATATATATATTTTCTATGAATGTATATATACATGTATATTTAGATATATATATGTATATATAAATATATATATATGTATATATATATAGATATATATATATATGCATATATATATCTATACTTATATATATATATATATAATTAAATATATTTACATATATATACATATATATGTATATATATCAATATACATATATATATATATATACCAATAACATATATGTATACATATATATTTAAATATTTGTGTATATACATCTAAATATATGTACATATATACATATATAATTAGATATTTATACATATATATATATATGCGTATAGATATATGCCTATATATATATGCATATATGTTCGATATATATATAGGTTTATATATACATTTATATATGTATATATATATAGATATATATATATGTATATTAATATATAATGATATTTATATATATGTATATATATATATATATATATATACATATAAATATATAAAAATATATTAAATGGCATGTTCTCTATGGAATGCAATTTCAAGAAAAATCAGAAGCGAGTCATCACAGCCACAAATACTCAGATGATTATTATATATGTTTGTCGCTGATTAGCTATTCCCCGAAAACATTAACTACTTCATACAATTACAACATTGATTATGGGTAGTCAATATGAACTGCTCTTTAGTTCTACACGCTACAAAGTATTTCCCTCAAACTTTGTACATGTCTCTTTTGCTCTAGCTTAGGTCATAGTAAAAATGCGTGCATTATTATTAATTGCTTTGAGGGAGTAATTTGCTCCATTTTCTTTCATTATGTTTCCACTGCATGCCACAGCATGGGACACCATTGTATACTTCTTTCGCTACATTCTGATATTCGGTTACGGTATTAATTAGTTTTAAGTATAGAACAGTGATAATCTGTCATTGCAGAGTTGACATGTAAATCTATGGCATAACATTCACAAGAATTCAAGGCATGTATTGTCAAAACATATCAACTGCACATTACATTTAATAACAATATCAAAGTCTTTGATATAATAACAAATCTCCAAGTGTTCTGAATTACCGGTAATGTCAACTGATATGGTTAACGCAATGGTTATCGCAAATGAGCAACATTTGCGACTGTGAAGAATAACATGTTTTGGGCCCCATTTTATCAACTTTGTACCCCCACCCCAGATGGTGGTAAAGGAACTGAACAACGGAAGCGAAATTAACCCTATCACCTATTGTCCATAAGCATCATTTTATATATACCTGCGTCACGAGTTGGAAGCTGTGGAAGAGGCCATTTGATTTTCCCTTAGTCCTAGCCAGTCCCTTGTTTGAAGCCTATCGGCAGTATGATTAAAAAAGGCCTTTCACTCTTGCCATACTACATACCATCGAAGAGCCTTTTGGCAAAAATGAAGGCTAAACAGTTGCCCATGTCTGGCAAAAGACAATTAATTTCTATCAGATCAGTAGGGGACTTTTTCACCAACCTGTCTGTTCTCACTAATGTGCCTGTCACTCAAATCATGGCCCCTCATAAGTTGTTATTACCTTCCCAAATTTTTAAGCATTTTATCGTTGCTTAAACAGTAATTATTAGTATTGAGTATGCGGTTATATATATATAAATATATATATATATATATATATATAGATATATATATATATATATATATATATAGATATATATATGTATATATATATACATATATGTATATATATATATACATATATATATATATGCTTATATTTATATACATAAATATATATATACATATTTATAGATATATAGATATATATATACATATATATATATATATGTATATATCAATATATATATACATATCTATATATACATGCATATATATTTATGTTTATACATACATATAGATATAAATACATATATATATATATATTATATATATACATATATATATATATATGTATATACATCTATATATAGAGATAAGTACATATATACATATATATAGATACATATAGAGGGAGGGATATAGATAGAGATCCAGATAAAGATATAGATAGACCTAGAAAGATAAATATAAAGATATATAGATGTATATATAAATAGATTTATATATATATGTTTATATATATATATACATATATATATACATTTTTTGTATATATATATATATATACATATAGATATATATTTTTACATACATATATTTATATGTAGATATAGATATATAGATATACAGAGAGAAATATATATATATTTCAGATATATATATAGACATATATATTAATACATATATATGTATATATTTACATTGATATATATATATACATTTATACATATATAAATATACATATATATATATATATATATTATTTATTTATATATCTCAATATATATATATATATAAATATATATATATATATATATATTCTATATATATATATATATATATATATATATATATATATATATATATATATATATGTGTGGTGTGTGTGTGTGTGTGTGTGTGTGTGTGTGTGTGTGTGTGTGTGTGTGTGTGTGTGTTATAAGTTATCTCGTGTGAGCACTTTAAGTTATGCAACCCCTATATGTCTAGTGTATAATATGCGCACGATCGTGACTTGCAAAGTGGCAAAACTATGTCAATGATATTTTAATTGACTCGTGCGCCTGCATTGTGCGGCATGGCACACTGCTGCTGCAATTTTGTTCGTGTTCAATTCACATTTGCAACATTTGCAAACCAACAGGAACAGTGTACTAAGGGTATATTAATGGATTATTAAGTCAGAGGCACACAAAGAGCTTCAATAAATGATTGTGCCTAGTTGATGGCGTTAAATTCATCACCCGTGATTCAATCTCATTTACTATTATTAATGCAGATGAGCAATGAAGCGGACACGGATCACAACTAATTAGACTACGATGCATTTAATGGAGTGCCATGAAGAACCAGGTCGTGCGTGATTAATGTTAAATGTCCCTTATAGGAAACCATATTGTTATCACGATGACATATTTTCAGGATAGTTACATTCATGCAGCCTTAGAAGGTCTCTTTCATCCTTTGGGGGTAATCCCGATTATAATGTATTAATCAGCGCTATCCAATATTCGTTTGATTCTCTCGCAAAACAAATGCAGAAAAGTAGTTATTTGAAATTGTAATACGGGTACCTAGTTCATTAGCACCAGCAAGCACTCAATGCGCATTTGTTGAAATATATCGATCATATCGATCATATCGCATTTGCCTGGTAGTAGAGCGTTTCGTGATGCGTAACATTGCATGCAAAACACCCATTACAGACAAAGATTTATCTGCAGTCGTATTGTATGGATGCGTGAAGGTATACATATAGTTCATACCTGGTTTTACATAACCCAAAATCCTAGATAGCTCGTATCATGAAAACCATTACAATTAACAACAATAGCAACCTGGGAAACTTATGATGGATTTTATGTATAAAAGGGATCATTGAAGCTATTGAAGCAAGAGTAAATAATGAATATTTGAAATAAAACGAAACAGACATGAATAGGCATATGATTGTGCATTCGGTACACCTTTGCAATTGTGTAATTTGTTGCTCAATACTTGTATCAACCTAACTTCGTTTCCTATGGTAGCAACCGATAGACAGATATTTTCCCGCAGCAGTACGATCTGTAATTCCAAACAGATTGCAGATGCACAGAGCTTGAACAGAAATACCTAGCTTATTTAGCTTTGCATTGCGACGATAGTTAACCTGATAAGACAAAATACTCTAACATGTCTGACATGTCCGCGGTCTGCAAAGTGAATGATTGGCCAATTGAACTTATATTAAAATCTCCCACCTGTGGCATTGTCTTTTACAATGCAAGTAGCGGTACAGCAGCTTAAAATTAATTTTGGGCTTTCGCTCAAACCGCGGCGTGTGTTGCAAAAGGAAAAAAGTTAGCACTAATAACAGATAACACAATAGAAATGGTCACGTCGCAGGCAAACACACACCAAACCATTTTGCGCACAAAGCATTGGGAATCGGTATGAAATCAGCTATAACAGAATATCCAAAGAAATTCATCAATAATTATTCCAACACGATGGAAAGCAAGGTACATCTTAAACATATCATTATATTACAACCAACAGAACAAAGTACCACAGACGAATTTAGAAGACGCAATTTATTCTTACCGAATGCTGGCTTATACTTATATATTAACGTTAAAGAGTGGGCCACCGGTATGTGCCAAATGAGCGATGACACGCTTTTTCTGGACCTTATAGCGATCTTCATCTATTTGCGTCGTGATATTTTAAATATTCCACTGTATTTGGTAAACACAACTTTTCGAACCACACGCTACATGAGGTGTTTGCCTACACAAATTCATAAACACCCATTTGTAGGTATTATATGACCACGCGAATCAACCGATTAGCAACGATTGCCCTTTTCTAGACAGTGCATCGATTATGTACACCGAAATCAGAGGATAAAATTGAAACAACAGCATCAGTCAATCATACCCACCAGGTTTCACTGCTGTCGTCTTGGAGTAACACTTGCCATCCAAGTTCTGCCAAAATCCAAAAACTGTATAAATAAGCCCAGGCCGTTCATATTACCAGCACTGCATATATTACCAACACAACAATAGGCACTACTACGTATAAGCAGGATTTTATATCTAGAGGGGATGCGGCAAGGAGACACAAAACTGGTTTAGCAATTCAGACCAATTAAGCATCAATTCATCAATACAGGCTGTGTAACCACGGCAAACTTGTCCCGTTTAATAAAGCACAAATAATCGTCATCGTTATACGTTGTAGCACATGCTGTATATTCGTATTGCGACAGTGACCCGAATGGCCTGCGAACTTGTCATAATTGAGATCCATTTAACTATTCGGCCATATGTAGACAAGACCAAGAATATTGCTGGAACAGATTATGAATATATTATATGGGCCTATTAACTATAAGTCATGTAGCAGCCAGCGCTCTCTTGAAAGTCTCAAAGCATTAGATAGTGCGGTGCCTGAGACAGTCCAGTCCTGCTGCTCGATATGATTAAACCGGTAAATATGCCACGGTGTGACTTCCTGTACGTTTGTTTTGCGTCCAATAATATAACTCATGATAAGCTGACGTACTGTGATCAGCAAATTAGTACGGATAATGTAATAAACGGATGCTATCATACTAAACACCAGACCGTGTCATTACAGTATTGTTAATGTAAAAATTAAAACCCACACATCGGCTATTAAATGAATATATATATATGTATATATATATATATATATATATATATATATATATATATATATATATATAGATATATATATATATATATATATATATATTCTATATATATATATATAATATATATATATATATATATATCTCTACATATTTATATATATATATGTGTACATATATATCTATATATTTAGATCTACATTTATATAAATATATATATATATATATACATGTGTACATATATATATATATAAATATCCATTTATATCCCTGTCTATATTATATATACATGGATCTATATTTCTGTACATATATCTCTCTAGAGAGTCTCTATCATAATGTCATATATAGATTAAATATCTATTTCTCTATCTATCTCTCCCTCTATATCGAAAATAAATTAATCTCTCTATATTCTCTCTCTCTCTATTCCTCTATGTCTCTGTGTCTACATCTATCTCTTTATCTATATATCTACTCATCCCTATGCCTCTAACTATGGTAGTAACTTTCTTTATATACCATAGATATAAATATACATATAAATATATATATACATTTATATGTAATGTGTGTATATATATAAGCCAAAACATATTCATATATATAAATATTTATATATATATATTTATGTACATACATATATGTGCAATATATTTATTTCTATATATATAATATATATAATATATATAATATATATATATATATATATATATATATATATATATATATATAATATATATATATATATATATATAAATATATATATAATGAATCTCCTTCAAACGATGACAAGCCGGTGCCGATTGCAACATGCTTAACTGCATCGTAATGGCTGAATATTTGTTTCTCAGTGGCAACCTGACTTGTTACATAAGCGACCTAGCAGCGTACGTTTCCAGCACAATAATGTCACGTGGTGGACCGATTAAATCATGCGCGGCGCGGCGGAGGTTTGTTAATAAGTCCAATATGGTTGCAGTTTGCATTCTATAAATTATCATGCAGTGTCAAATTTAAGAAAGGTACAAACATTCGACCCAATATAATAATGCAAAATCGATGTACTTCTTGGAGAGTGGAGTGTATGCAATATCAATTCCTTTAATGGCAGTTAAGTGGTCATTAACGATGGTAGTAACATAATGTATAATCAATGTGTTGACGTTATTACAGTTTAATTAGAATCGACTGCATTATTAATATTGCCTTTTCCAGCTTGTACGGTTTTATCATCCATATATAACACCAAAGCACGCTTCCGTTAGTGTCAGGGTCCATATAGATAACACACCAAAGCACGCTTCCGTTAGTGACCAAATATATATAACAGCTGTATATAGTAGAAGCCAAACATATTTGTCATCAAATGAATTCTGATATCCGAATTGTACAATCTGTTATATTGACTGTATATATATATATATATAAATAATATATATATGCCTATATATATATATATATATATAATATATATATATATCTCTTTATGTCTATATATTACTATATATATATATATATCAAGATATATATATATATATCTATATCCCTCTCTCTATATATCTATATATATATATACTATATACACTCCCTACTATCTATAAATATATATATTGCGTGCTTCTCTATATATAAAAATTCATGTGCGCATATATATATATATCTGTATATATATGTGTATATATGAAATCATACATTAATATATCTATAATGTTTATATATATATATACATATATTATATATATATTGCTATGTATGTATACTATACATATACATCTATATATTCATATATATTTATATATATATATCTATATAGGGATATATATATATATATATATAAATATATAGAATATACATATATATATATCAATATATATATATATCTATATATAAATATTTATATACCATATATATTTAATCATATATATATATATATCATATATATGATATAATATATAGATACATGATATATATATGCATATATATATATAAATTCATATATATATATATTATATATATAAAAGCTTCTATATACATATATATTTATAAACTTTTATATTCATATATAAACTTACATTTAAACTTATATATGTTAATATAAATAAATGTATACACAAATTAGTGATATATATATATATAGCGGTGACCATGTACTTATTTACTGATATACTTAATATAATTATATGCATTTATTTATACATGCATATATATACATATATAAATGTTTTAATATATATATGATATTGTTATGTTTATATACATTAATTTATCGATATATATAATTATACATACATAGATATAAATTCATAAATATAAATATATACATATATTAACACATTTATAATCATATATATAAGTTGATATACACATTTGTACACGCAGTTATACTCATTTTCATATATCTGTGTTTATATATCGATGTATGTACTAATATGTGTATATGTATATTTGCATACTTATGCGTTTATACATACATATATATTTGTATAGGTACATATATGTCTCTTTGTTTATGTTTATATGTAAATATATACATAAATATATATATATATTTTTATGTTTAGATATGTATATAGATATAAATACATATATATATATATATGCAATATATATTGCTGTATATATATATGTAAATATGTATATATATATAAAAGTGTACATATATATATATATAAATCTATATGTGTATATATATGTACATATATATATAAATGTATGTATGTATGTATATATATATATATATATATATATATATATATATATATATATATATATATATATATATATATATGTATATATATGTATATATTCATACATAGATATATGTGTGTCTTCTGTCATAGTCCACCAAAAAAACATAGCTCGTGAAATATCACAAACAAGTAATTATCTATAAATCAGCATCTAACACTCATTGTATCATAAATGCTGTAGAACATCTCTCTATGATCTCCACCAATCGCGCTCTGGAAAATGGTTTAGTGGGTTTCGTCAAAAACATGGTGAATGTTGTTAATTGTATCAAACATAGTTGTAGCAAGTCAAGGCAAGTGTTTAACGAACGGTTTATCTTATGAGTTTAGTACGGAGTACCTCTAGATATATATATATATATATATATATATATATATATGTATATATATATATATATATATATATATATATATATATATAAATATACATATACACACACATATATATATATGTATATATATGTATATAGTATATATGTATAGATATATGAATAAATATATATATACATATACATATATATATAAATATATTTGTATATAGATATATATATATATATGAGAATATAAAGATCTTCATGTATATATATACATCTATATTGATGTAAAGATATATATACATAAATATATTCATATATATATATATATATATATATATATATGTTTATACATATATATATACATACATATATACACATATATATATATACATATATATATATATATATATATATATAGATTTATATATATATATATATATATATATGCATATAAAATTATATATATATTCATATATGTTTATATATATATATTTATTTCTATATATATTAATGCATCTATATATATATATAAATATATAAAAAAAATTCGCATATATATTAGTGTAAATATATATATACATATATATATATATTTATCTATATATAATTATATATATAAACATATATATATATTTATATACATATAAATATTATATATATGTATATATATAAATTTATAAATATCTATATATACATGTATATATATATAGATATATGTATATATATACATATGTATATAAACATAGATGCAAACATATATATACTTATGTATATAAAGATATGTACATAGGTACACATAGAGTGATCTACGTTTATGAATTCGTATTGCTATATTAATGTATTTTTTCATACATATCCATGCACATAAGTATCAATAAACATGTATGTATATTCATGTACAGAGATCAAGAATGATATACCTATATATATATATATATATATATATATATATATATATATATATATATATATATATATATATATATATATATATATATATATATATATATATATATATATATATATATATATATATATATATATCGATAGTCAACGGTCTAAATAATATTATTGACAGCCAATCGGTTCTTGTTTACGCATATTATAAGCATATTCGATGTTGCGTAGAAACAATTTTGCTTACCATCGGCCAAGGCTTAACAATGAATATTTATCCCTTTTAAGTATCATGGTGCTTAATCATTTATGTGGACCTCGTTGCATAAATACACGTGAAATGATAAGCGGGGAACACGATGCGTCGCATACTCATCAGTCATCATGTATCAGCATCATACATAATGACATCAAACTACCGCAAACTGCTCTATGTTAATATCTGACATTTTGTGGTGGGGCGTGTTGTCACTAAATAGGATCACTAAATTTTTAGATATAACAAAATGTAAACAACAAATAATTCAATTACCATGGAGGTATAAGGTTATAAGCATAAGTCTAGTGTGCAAGCTGTGACTTGATTCCTGATATGCTTATAAGTATGTGAGTGCCTGATGGCTGAGTTCTTGCTGGTTTGCTATGAGCCAACCCTGCCCAAGACAGAAGCACCACCTCCAATGTGTGCAGATGCGATGAGACCAGATCAACGACAAGTCATTGAGGCACACCAGAGTAGGTTCGGCATGTATCAAGACAAGTCCTAGGTGAGTGGAGGGTAGAGGAATCCTTGATGGTCTGGTGATGGGAAGTTATCTCGTATTGTTGTAACAGCGCAGGCTGGTAACGGAACTCGTATCTTTTGTCCAAGATGTCCCCAGCACCAGCAAACAAACTGCCTGTATGCAGTATACCTGTAACGTCTGTAAAATAACCATGTGACATTGTTGATTTAACCATGCTAAAATATCTTTTGTCATACCAGTACCAATAAGTATAATTAAATCGTAAATAATGACTGATAGCCTTCGTACAGATTTATGTGTAAATAATAGAAAACATTGTCACCTTTGTACATCATTATCTGACATGTGCCCGTGCACCGTGCTGTTGTCTGTAGGAGAAATATCCCACTTGCAAGGCCCAAGGGTTCAAACAGATTGGGCTGAAACCAGGATGCTGGGTTATGCCACCAATGGGAAAGGGGCTGTTCCCTATTGAGGAATTTCCACACAGCACACAGATTCTTCCACCTCTGCCATTGGTTGACAGTAGCCACACAAACACCAGTAACATGATGTAATGATGGGAATATTAATGTATTTAATAAAGGATGACATATTGTATGGCAAATATGTTTTAGCCTCTGCATTCATAGAAACTCTGATGTAACACTGACCACGATGATAATTTAATACCATAATCTTCACCTCCTAAAGTCCAGTTATACATTCATTTATGGGCTAACTGACAATTCTATGGGCAAACAGCTGTGGTACTTGCTCTCCTATATATATTCTACCTCAGAATCAATCTACTTCAATTTTTAAAAATATTGTAATCAGCCTTTGATAAGGCCTACTTTAAATAAAAGAGGATCTTTATTTATTAACAGCAGTCCGGAATTAGTTTGTTTGCAATTCGTGTGGAGGAGCATTTACATTTACATGGTACAACTTTGTAAACATGAACCCTTGCAACCATTTGATTTGATAAAAACTTTGTGGTATCTCATGTCTGCTGTCTGATATGGAAGAATAATTTGCTGCAAAGCTCTGTTGTATAGTCTACTGTTTGGAAAAGAGGTTACATATTTTGCTGGTGAAATTTATGGATTAACTTCGTTACACACCAACACATATACGATGAACTGGTGTACAAGAAGAATCAGACATAGCTTACCAAGCATCGTTCTGCAGCAGCCCCATGTCCTGGGCAGGATGACCGCATGAGACCCAGACGCAGAAGTGACATCGCCAGTGTCTTTTTTCTCTCGTCGGAGACGTCGGATTCGCTCATTTCTGGTTCGAATCTGTAAGGCAAAACTTGCTCTGCCGAAGCAACGATAGTTTGCGAATGACCTGTGCCATACCATGTTTCTTCGTCGCTCTCCTGAAGTGATGAAATAACGAAATTTCCAGCAGCCATTTCTCGCTAATCGTAGTGCAGATTGCTCGTCGCAACGAAAACAATCCCGGATCTGACGTCACGCGGAGGCGATGAATTATTCATTAGCTTGTCGGCTCGATACGCCGAATTCATTTTTAAATTCGAATTTCGTGCACTTTGACAATTGACACATAGACAGAATAGGTACTTCTGGGTTATATTGCCGTTATCTGGCGAAAAAAAATGATATGATTTTTCGGACGATAGGCACTTTAAAGCTTGTAGATCTATTTGCCTCTGATAGGAGACTTAGTGCTATATTTTGCACATTGTCAAAGTTTTGATTAAGAGAGCACGTGCGTTCACATGCATACATTGAAAGTCAGTCATTAACGTTTTGCTGTAGGTTAATGTTCTACAGATTATATCAATTAGCAGATTTGATCCAGCAAATGTGTCAATTGTCTCATGGTTCAATCTAGATGCAACAAATAAACGAGCATCAAATATGCACTGCACCGATTCTGAGAGCGCAGTGGTGTAAAATTCATTAATGGCAATTACCGGTCTTAAGTAAATGATCTTTGACCTTAACTTTTGTTTCGTGCTTTATATAAGACTGCATTTGTGTCTGACTTCACTGCTGTATAATCAAATGACATACTGGCACGTGGGTAAGTAATGATTTTATATGTCTTAATTGAGCATTTGCTCCAGCACACTCCGTTGCTGAATTGCTGATCAAAAGTGGCATATCAGAGCGGCAATAGCGACTATGTGGTGATGGCTAATTCTATTTGGTCCCGCAAGAGGTGATGCAAAAAGGTTAAATGCCGCGTATGTTGTTTAATGTGATTGGTCCTGTATAATTGATAATCATGACCGTGCGAAGTTATTATGCTAGCCATCCCTGGGGGCGGCTTTTCAATGTACCTAAATAAAATCCCTTTGATAGTCATTTTAATGCCTCAAAATTCTAACGCAATTACTTTATATCTCCTTGTTGTCGAAATTCCTCTAAACCTTTTACTTTCCTCTTTGCTTACCTCATTTGCTAGCTGCACGGTACCTGTTTACTTAAGGGCCATTGCCATACAATGACAAAGCACAACTGTGCTACACAACATACGATATGCCTTGGTCGATATAAAATACGTATTCGTCGCTCATTGAAGATGTAACAAATATAAATTGATGCATATGTGTTTAACTGTGTAAAATATTTCAAAATATTTACAGCATCAATAGCTGCTTTTTGTAGAACTTTTTTTGTAGAACTATAAGTGAACTCTTCTTGTATATACCCTACTAAGCGCTGTTCATTATCAATAACCAATGTCGCAGAATCAATTCATACATTAATTAATCCTGCCCCCCAAAAGAACAGTGCAAGGGGCTGAAATAGTTTCCAATGCTTCCCGGTGCTGATGCAAAAGTTGTTAGTAGATACTTGCACTGTTGCTATTTTGAGACGATAGTCCTAGCTTAACCCCCTGATAACATATAACTGCAAATAAATATACCTGGATTGATCATCACATTGCGTCGTGAACAGTCTTGCATTCCCCGGGGGCAAATGTCGTCTGCCCTCAGGTTTAGAACGATATATGAAATCAACGTGGGAATATACATAAATGGGCTCAACTATCCACCGACACGACAACCTGACAAAATAAGTCCATGGAAAGAGCCATTACAATACCATTATATACCACAAAAAGATCAGCGCCAAACGTAACATTATTCATCTTAATGGTAAAAACGAACACAACCTTATTATCATTGATTTCATTGTTTGAGCAAATGTAGTGATTCGTTTCTGCACACTGTAGTTGACCCATTCCACGTGTGTGCATGTATGTGTGTTTGTGTTTGTGCGTGCGCGAGTGTGTATGTTACCATGCTGCAAGTTGACACGACTCAAAGCACGTTGTATTCGGCATTAATTCCCTTTTTGTACAATTTGGAGCTATGAACTTTCGCCAGAAATTCTTCTCTTCTATTTCTATTCCCCGTGATTTCCGTGAGTTGATTGAGACGAGTTGCTCTTGCACGATGCTGTCTACATCATATATATCATGGATCAAGAGATTATGGCCAAGATTGTCTGTGATGGGCTTTTACGGCTCCATGCATACATCTAGACTACATAAGGACGAAACACAACTGAAATGAAATGTAGCAGCTGCGCCTTGCTCTATAAAAGGACACTATTTCTATTTCCGTGATGTTGTAACCGCGGTATCCCCCATCATTCTCTTTTAATAATGCGCATAGCATAGCGCATTCTCACCGGGATGTTAAGCCCCAGTGTTCCCCATTCAATACTATTCTCATCATTTCTAGCTTCATGCGTATTATTGTATTTCACACTTCGCTGCCCCGTTATGTCATTTTATGGCGCCTGTGAATTACGCCTTTCTATCAATGACAAGACAAACCATGTACGACCATAATGCTGATGAACAAATGTATATACGACAGGATAGATTTTTAGTTCCTCATTTACGTTTTATCCTTTCCATATATGCACTTTGCGGATAAATGCATTATCCCAGCAGCCTTATATGCGACCTTAATGTCTCGATACATAAAAGGTTATCAATAAATTCAGAGCTGCGAAGAACACATACAGCCCCGCCTGGCACGATGTATACTATTGGTCTGGTATAAACGTGACATAGTGCTCTTGCTGTGCTGTATCGCGTCTTAGACCTATAGTTCCAACAACTGGGCCTTTGATGTGTTCTAAGATGACTATTCCAACGGACTAGTAAGCCCAACGCTACCTGCAAGTTGTTTGTGAGACTCCTGTAGATTTGATGATGCAATTGATCGCATCAACTTTCGGATACGTAATTACATTGTAAAAGGCCTCTGGCCCGACGCGATTAGATAATTGTCTTTGAAATGTCGTGCTCGACCTTAGTCGCTTATTGGTTGCGTGATTACCTATCACAGTTAGCGTACTCCATCTGACACAAGGTACGAAAATTTTAAATGTTTAATTATTATCTAGGTAGTCTTCAATCAACTGGGATACACCATGGTTAGGTAATCAGTATCACATTTAGTGTTGATACATGATGTACATTTACTTATTATGGTTCATCGCATTATGGAACTATTAATGTGATGTAGTGTAACCTATAAAGATTCTTTGTGTACCAGCCGCAGTTAAAGCAGTTTTCTAAATAAGCTCAAGGCCATGTGTGACGCAGCTATGATTATTTATTAATATGCATTATCTCTGTAAGCGTATGTTTGTTCAAGATATCTAGCCTGCACAAACCTTCAAGTTATCTTTCTATGTAACTTATTTTATAGGCAACGTACATCCAGATAAGGGAAGAGAGCGACCCAGGGTCAATAATCATTGGTTATTTTATGTTTGTTCAAGATATCTAGCCTGCACAAACCTTCAAGTTATCTTTCTATGTAACTTATTTTATAGGCAACGTACATCCAGATAAGGGAAGAGAGCGACCCAGGGTCAATAATCATTGGGTATCAGCGTTTTTATGCTAGATTTGTTGTTGCCTCTAGAACCTGCAGATAACTCACCAGGCCTTGACCGCTACTTCTGGGAGAATGAAGATACTTTTCGTCAATGCATTCTACCTTTATAAAGAAGCTTCGTCAGTTTGATTTCCCACCAATATTTTCACGGACACGAAAATAGCTATGTGACTGATGGAGATAAGCGCAGGAAATAAAGCTTTGTTGCGATTTCGTTTGTATAGTGCTATCGTTAAAATCATGTTGCCAGGTGCACCATTTGCTCAGTCAGGTTATCGTTAGCTGGCAAAATGGGTGTAAAACAAACGGAAACCAAATGATATATCGTTTAAGCGGCTCACTGTAAACTGTGCTTATGTCTAATTAACAACATCAATTTGCGTCTTACGATTCATATTCGTACGCTGCAGCAAATGTCTCTCACCTACACACTTCCCAAGTGAGTCTCACCACATTTTCGTGATATTACCAGGCTCGTTTTTAATGCTTGCAAAACAAATATAAGTTTCAACTTGATCAAACTTTGTCACCATTCTTTTGTTGAGCTTGTCGGACACTACCAATAACCTCGTGTTTAGAAACATAATCACATATTATCGTATACGAAGACCAAAACGAGTGACACACGAGAAAGCCTTGTAGGTCTTGCCACGCAGAAATATATTAAGTAGACTCAGTAATGTGATCCTCCCTCATTCGAGAATTGATTGTGGGACTATATTTATCATTAAAAATACTTTCCCAAATGTGCATGTATAACATATTTGTTGATATTTCACACCCAAGTTGGTGTACGCAAATATTCAGGTTCCTATGAATATACACACCCCTCGTGTGATCTTATCTGGACTATATCAATGCATGCTTGCATGCCTCTCACATGTATAGTTTCATACATTGAGACCCGGCATATTCTCGTAACTGGGAGCGTTTTGGGTTTGACTATGAGATCAAATCTGAGTAATCTGCAAGACTGCTGTGTGAACATATTTGCATTTACCTCTGAAGAAAGGGCACTCTGTGTGCTCTCTCGGGCAAAATGTAGTTCTTTACCGATATGAAGCCACTAAAAAGAATGGGTTCTTGAAGCAGCTTAAATGTCAAGGGAGCATTTATAAGTTAATGCATACTTATCAGCCGCTCGGCATACTCGTTATTTTGTACCATAATGGTAGAATGATGTCATTGCTTGTACAGCATGCATAGATCACTATATGAGACAAGACAGCTAGTAAAACGATTCTGGGACGGATGCACATATTATTATTATTTCGTCACTATAGAACAATGGTTAAGCGTGGTTTTCGTACGTTCGAGTTAAGCGACATCTTTCAGCTTACTGATGGAGTTTGCGTTGCGGTTATCAGTTAAGAGTGTCATTAACTTTCTATGGCAGCATAGTCGTTGCATTGACGATCGGTTTATAATATAGATCTGGACGAATCCCTGTGACCCGCAGTGTTAGCTTGGAACTTTCTTCTCCATTTGATTTATTAGTCTAGAGATGAGGATGTTGTCATGTCAATCGTTAAGCATATTACACTGTCATGTAAGATGTGTATGATATGCGATTATTTATAAAAAAAATACATGATATTGTACCGTTAATTGAATCAGCAAAGTGATAAACGCACCTTCGTGCATCGGTATCTATATCAAAAAAGGTTTCCTACTACTATCACTATTGTCCATGTATTACCCGTACTACCATTTTGTGCATTAGAAGCAAACACGTGATCCATTAATGATTCAGAAGTATCAGGCATGAACACCAGAATCATGTGCTAGTCATTGGCGAAGGGTTCCTCTGTATTCACACTAAACGCGCTAATAAAAGATGATGTTGCAATCATTGCCGCAATATTTTATTAAATTTTAATATAACTTTGGTATGTGAAAATAATGATGGCACTGGAGGAATGCACAATCAAGGTTTCATGACTAGAGCAGTGTTTATTACCGGCTTTCTCGGAGCTTCACTTCAGCAAGCTTGACGAGGTAATCGCCAGCACGTTATGCTTACCGCCAGCAACTATATATATATATGTATTAGTTGCAAATGCTTGGTTACAACAAATGTACCATCGTACCGTTAGATATTTACATTGTCAAATGTGCTTTGCATGCAGTAAATATTGTCTCTGGTCAATTGGTAAATGATCTGGGAATTTTCCCCTGCATTTGATGGACTCCTATGGTCTAACTGCTGTGACATTGCTGCATGTGATAGCTCACGTTGTGTAGCATTTACCCTAATGAGTCTGCACCGCATCATGCTCCCAGATGGTCTCTCTTCTTTATATTTGATGGCCACACTGTAATATTATAGATTGGTCACATCTATATGTTTTGTGTATCTAGATAAAAAGGTCCCGCATGTTTTTGGCTGCCGCATATTTCAAGATTTATACCTGGAAGACGTCGATGCCGAAAGCACTTTAATCGCCGCCATGCCACTTTCATGCGCAAACAAACGTGTACGCCCTGCTTAGTTATCTTGTTGCATAACGTTTATGTTAATTGGTCAACTGGTTAGTATAAATTGAGATATACCAGTTGCCTAAAGTACCATTTGAAATTAATCTACATATCGGCGTAGCTAATCTACACCACTGCGTTTAGTTACAGGGGAAGAGGCAATTTGATTTTACCTTAGTCCTCGTCTGTCCCTTGTGTAACTCTGATCTGCAGATTGATTAAATAAAAAGCTTTTCATTTCTATGTTAGGGCAATCATAAATTAAGCTTATCACCTCCACAAGTGAATCACACAATGTAAAAAAAGCAAGCAGGGCAATAAATCCCAAGATTACGATTTATCCGATATCCGTGGATTACATTATTACGAATTTCAATTGATATATACCGCTCATCGCTCTCCCTGCGCTCAATCTATATCAATTGCTGTTGAGTTTTTATAATTTTGCCATGCTATATATCATCGCAGATATAAAAAGCATTTTGTCCACAAAGAAGGCTGATCAGTTACCCATATTTGGCTGTAGACAATATTTTTCTGATATGATCTGCAGACGAGGTACTTTTTTACCCACCCGTCTGTTCTCGCTAACGCTACTGTCACACAAATCATGGCGCTATATTGGTGGTTAGTTGCTTAAAAAGAATGAATAGTGTAGCCATCGGGCCGTCTTCAGGCATTAAACTTTTGCATTGCCTGATGTTAGCACAAACGTTTGTCACGCATTTATCAAGTAGTCTACACTTTTAAAGTTAGCAAAAATGATCGAGATTAATTGTCGTCGAATCATGAGTTATGGTTAGTATTCATTCAGTCCAATGCGGAGTTATCATACGTACTGAGATATTTATTCGATGAAGTCACTTTTGACTTTTATGACTGACCATTTATATCCTGTCGTTACATATATGACATCGATGTCGCGACGATCTGTGCATTATGTTTCTATCGGGCAGTTCAAGTTACTACTTTATGATAACATACAATGTTCCGCTCTTGTTCGCTGATTTAACTGCATTTACAAATAATCACAGTCTTATATTAAATTTCATTATACCGGTCTCTAATGCATGATGGTAGGAAAATGTGCAATCGTGAAATGGGAGATCAGGGTTTTTGTTCGTTTCATGTGGGATTGTCATAACAAAAATGCCTGGGCCAACACATGATCCATTCGAGCATGATGTATTTATAAGGTAAGACTAGAGAAACCCATATGCATGATTCTTTCCCAGACAATATAGCATACTTGTCCAAATCTTTTAGCAGTCTAGGTTTTAATCATTACAATGAAATATAATAATGACACCCATGACCCACCATTACTGGCAGCTAACTTGTTCGTTTTTATACATATTAGCTTAAAAAAGTCCTAATGTTGTGGAAAGAAATTGTTGCGCATAATGCAGTCTTTATTCTTAACAAGAATCTGAAGAGCATTCTATTAATTTAGTCGGTCAAGTACCATACACACAAGTCAAATAACCAAAAATCCACTCGGGCTTACATAATTTTTGTAACGGGCGGTACGCTGTATATACACCAATCAGTAATACTCCTAGAACCCAATATGATAATCTAACGGCGCAAGGGAATTTACTCGACAGTGAACTTATGAAATCCATGATCTTGTAATTGACCTGTTTGCTTGCACGTTGCTCGGCAGCGAACTTATTTTCTGTACTTTCGTTCGTGTTAAACTGCGCTGCGAGTATATTATTTGATTATTAATCATAATACTCCCAGTCAGAGGCACCAGAAGAGGTTCAATAAAGGATCGTATCGAGGTAATGGCGTTAAATACATCACCAATGAATCACCGTCTGTTACTATAATTAATGCGGAAACGCAATGAAACGTACACGGATCACAACTAATTGGAACCAATGGAGCGGGCTGAAGAACCAAGACGTACGTGATTAATGTTAAAGCCCCCTTTTAGAAAACCACAGTTTTACTTTGATATTGCGTGACATTTGGATTGGGGTTTATACCTTGTTCGATTATAAATGATATTAGTAACCGGTCAAAATATTTGAGGCAGCTAATCGAAAATAAATAATGAATGAAAATATCAACAGCTATTAATGAGATCACTGAAGCACGAATATATATTGTTTTTGTTTGATTTAAAACGAATTCGACCTTAGAAGTTATGTTTATGTGCGTCCGGCATAGTTGTGACAATGTGTAAGTTGTTGCTCATTACCCAGAGTAGTTTCTCAGGCTAAGAAACAACATTTGTGCGAACAGAGGTATGATCCGTGATACTTAACCGATTGCAGATGCGTATCGCACGATATAGAAATACTTTGCTTGTTTAGCTCTGGATTGCGAGGATACAGGGTTCACACTTGATTGGTTAATTAGATAAAAGACTAGGTGACATGTTTGCGGTCTGCAAATTGAATGGTTAGCCTGTGAAAAATTAACTGGCCGATTGAACTTGTATTTAAACCTCCTTTCTGTACAGCAGCTACGATTCGATGAAGAGCTATCACGCCAGTCGGGGCGTGTGCCACGTTATGATATCACTTACCGAAAAAGGTTTGTCTAAGATCATGGTCACGTCACAAGCAAACGCACCAACGCCCATACATATGCATGAAGCATTTGCACGATATACTGCAAGCCGAGGTTTTCTTTGCATACGAAGCAACAACAATCGGTAAGAAGTCAACTAAAGCCGAGTGCCCAGGGAAATGCAAAACCGTATGAGCATTCATCAGCTAAGGTGGCTTAGAGCACATAATCCGGGCACAAACTTCCAGAAGGATATTCACTTAAACGGGTTTCCGCAAAAGTAATCTATCATTGGTGCAATTAATGATGACAGGTCAAACATATTTCCGATTTGAAATATAGAGGTTGGAATAAGCCATATTAAACATGCAAGTGAAAGCCGTGATTGTTTTCAAGCAACAGGCTCTCGACTCTTGCAGATAAAAATGACTTCATGATTATAGACAAGCATGCCTAGACATCAGAGGGGCAACTTCTGTAGATGCGAGATGAATAGCGTGATACGGGAGTGGCACCTAATTTGGCACTCGTGGTTTTGTTTCATACCAAATATGTCACCAGAGACCTATTACCACTAGCTACAATGGCTCTTTGCAGCAGAAGTATTCCATATGAGGTAGCCGGCAGATATATCAAACAGCACCTGCGTCACGTAATGCAATTCGCAACTCTCCAAAAGTCTTCTTCGATTTCATTCACATGCAAATAGCACACTGGAAAGAGGTCTTTTCTTTGTTGCATAATTCATTGGGTATAACGAGACAACCACAACCCCTGCTATTGATCTGTCAACACTAATGCAAACGTTGGAAGTTATTCTTTGCAGAAATGCCAGCTATGTGATTTACCCCATTATACATTTTGGGCCAATTCGCCTAGGTAGTCTCACATGAGATGAAGCTATTTGTAGCTTATCATTGGGTACCGATATTTGCAATTTATTTGTATAGTCTATACGTCAATAAACCTGACACCGTACGCCTATTTGTTGCTTGACAAATACATTGACTGTTTTTTGGCTTGTTGTTCAAATACAATGATGTTATTTATTTTATCAGCACAATGGCAAATTTATATTTCTTCTTGGTTCTTGTCTAGTTGTTCAAATGAAACGATATTTACCCTTAATTCGGTTTTGGAATAACAAATCATCATTATTTCTCCCCAATCGACGCGTTGAACACATCCTCGAACTTTGGTTGTAAAATTATGTAAATGAGTAGCGACCAGGTAGTAAATCGACGCATGTTAAAATTGACTAATCGACTTTATCAAGGCTTAGATAGTGCAGAAAAAACATAAAGGACTCGCTGATGCTAGTTGGAACTTGGTCAGTGATATTTTTCAGTGGCAGTTAATGTTATGTGTTGGTATAACTTCATGTACCATTTTCCATCACATGTAGCGGGGTGCGTCTAGTTCGTTATAGCATTAAAACGGCAGTTCTATGATCGCAGTCCACCTACTTAACTATCGATATTGTCTGTTGACCACAAAGTAATATTCATCCATTTATTTTATTTTCCTTTTTGCGTATGACAACACCAAGTTTATAAATTTTCAATTGGCAAGAACTTTGTCTACTGGTAAGTCACATTTTTGCTGTGACTAATAAGAAACATAGCTAACGCCTACTGTAATGGGTCGCAACAACACATTTAGGCAGCTCGTGAACGCGTATTGTTCTCTACTTTGCGGGCGTTCTGCAAGTTAGCGAAGCATGGCATTCACAATCAACCACATCACAGGTTCTGCAGCACCCACTAAATTTAATCGCGTTCCGATAGGCATATTCTGGTGATAGGTACCAAGGGCAGCCGAAACAGCAAATGTTGCACTATTTGACCCTATTGACTAATCGTCGTCATTCTACGTAGAAAGTTAACTAGTTATAGGGCAATAAATTGTGATTTTATGGCATAATGCTTAATGTTTGTGATTTTGGTTACAAGGACCTAATGTCGTCGTCCAGCACTGTTGTACTATTAAATGGTATATTGTCACGTGTGTAAGTAATGTTTGCATGTTACAAATTAAATAATTTCCGCTGCTGTAGTGTTGATCGAAAGTGGCGTATCATATCAGTGGCATCGACTCACCCTTTGTTTTGATTAAGTGGTGTCGTTGGGGCGATGATAAATGACTAAATGGCGCGTACTTTGTCATCAAATTGAGTTAACAATGTGAGTTATATGTGATTGATAAGGTCAATTAATGAGCTCAGCAAGGGGCTGATATAGTTTTCAATGCTTTTTGGTATCCAATTTCCATAGGCAACAATCCTTAGTAGATTCTCAAAACTGTTGCTATTTTGAGGCGTCCTAAGACCCCTATCTCAAATGCAGTCAGTAATGATATTGTCGCACGTTGGGTGTTAACTAAAGCCATATCAATTGCAAGCACTGATGTTTATATGATAATGCTCTTGTGTTCCTCGAAGCCATTGATTATGCAATAATAAACCAGATATTTTGGTGCTCAACGATACAAAGAGGTGTTCCTAGATTTGGCGCCCATGGCAGCAAAACCTCTGATTACACATTCCATTATCGCTACCATACCTCGAGTATGCAGAAATCAGCTCCAGTTAAAACAGCCAGCCAGGTCAGTCAGGATGGTCTATTTAACAATGACTTGTGTGCCTTCATTGAAAAGTTTACAATATCTCCGTTCACCCTTAAACGTCTGTTCATACATATATAATTAATGATCATTTGTCGACATATATGACACTGGCACCAAGTTTCGATAAGTGATCGTCAACTGTTTTCAGAGATATGTACATCATGCTCTACTTGACCCCTAAGATAAACAAATGAAGATGTTCAAATTTGTTTTAAAGCATCTGTGCAAAATTCTCATTTCAAAGTACACGACAACTGTTATATTTGTTATCTACTTTTGCAATATTTTCTGTCGATGCATTAGATTTCACGGGGGAATCCGGTATCAAGAATAAGTCATAAGACGCGTCAGTAATGCACGCAAAACGCAACGGCTGAATAGGTTTTGCAAACCATGAGAGCGAGATTGTATATCTGATGACACAATGGCAACAATAGCAATACACGAAAATTGAACCGTGTGCAAAAACCTCGCAACAAACTCATATTACTAAGTAGGGACAAACGAGACCTACCGAAATCTCGTGAAACCGCTATTCGACTCTTAAGGACTCTTAAAATACCCTTCCATAACCATAAGCTGCATCGTCTACTAAGGTAATATAGAGATAAATAAGGACACCCTATGGCGGCCACCTCTTTTCACTTAGCAAGTAATAACCAATATAACTGCCAAATAAGCTGATATATATTTTGGAGAAATTAGTCAGCATAATTGCGCGTATTGTCACTAGCTTTAACTTGTCAGTGTTTATGTCTTTTGTCTTAAAACTCAACTTCAATAGTGCTCCTCGTGTTTCCCCCTGTTTCCCCCATCAGTAGAGCCTACCGTTTGGGTGTTTTGCCGGCGATGGTCTGCATAAAAATGAACATCTCATTCAAGACTTGTTTTCAAGTTCTGTTGAAAATATCTCCTCGTTATCTACCCTATTATATATGATATTTAAAATGTCATCGTTTAATGACCATCATACGAAAGTTGGTTTTACAGTCACACGATTTAAAAAGATGCAATGTTTCTCAACAGACTATTCGCAAGTTGTTTGGCAATTGCTGAAATTGGCGAGTAATGTCTGAATTTGATCGATATTAATTATCTTTATCATATAATCCAAATATATCAACAAATAAACATTTTAATTTAACGATTGGTTTGTTGATTTGGTACTTGCAGTCTAAATTTGCACAAGCAAGATAATCCGTATTTGAATCAAAAGAAAGAACGAAACATTATTGAAAAGCGACAATAGATCCTGTTATTATGATTATGTCGTGAAATTGCCTGTTTTAGACATATACCATGGATTTATACACGTTATCTTGCGAATTCATTAAAATGCTAACTTAACTAAGGGTACATTACCTTTCTGCTCTAATATTGGTGCTAATTCGCTAAAGATGACGCAGATTTAGAACGTTGGGAATGGCGCCTCCACTGAGTGTGCTTATTTACACCCATGCTATTAGTGGCACTTGCTAAAGAGCTCATCCAAGTGTTGCATCACTACACAATAAACAAGCATGATTGAACGGCAAAACAACGTCTAGGCCTCGATCAATGTTATATTCAGATCATGTTATGGCAACGTGACTTGACAAGGGACAGCTCAAGTGTTGTTAACGAACTGAACCCCGGCGTCTAGGAACCCAAATATTTACGGCATAAGAAGAGAGCTAATCAGCAGCTAACAACAACATAACATTCCAATAATGAGCATGACATTTATCTGTAAAGATAAAGCAAGTTTTATGCAGTATTAACTACTGATAATTTTAATATCTGTGACATTACGCGTAGTAAATTCATAACTCCCATGAATTAGATACTATGGGTTGCGATTCGTCGCATGTCATCGAATACATAAGTTTGATTCGCCTTCCGCATCTTTCAAAATGTGCGCTGCTTTTCATTGGTAATATAGTTATAGGGGGTGCTTTCCTACACTGAGCGGGTCATAATGCGTCATATTTGTCATTACAAAATGGACCAAGAGCGACATGTTTCTACGTCTTATATTATTTTTAACTACAATAGGTCATTTATTCAGCCATCGTTGGCAGACACTGCTTGACCATGAACAATGCTTTTATGGTATAATTCAGAAGTCAAGGCGAACGTTTCTTATTTATGTTATTCACTTCATCATACGTAAGCAAGCTGCTTGTTATCTTGTGTTATCACTACATAAATCAGACTTGCCTTCGTCAAGGTCGACCAAGAGAGAAAATAATTAATGCAACGTACTGAATTCACGCACATAATTACAAATGAGGGACATGCTATAAATCAAAAGACGTTCACATCATCACAAAACGTTGAAACTGAATAAATGTACGTTGCTACACATTATTGATGCAAACACGTTCGCTTTAATATGTTGGTTGTGTGTTGTTTTTAACGTTGCACATCACAGACTAAGGCTGATAAAGCATATGTTGCATACAAAGAGCCAAAGACTGTTATTTCGTGATAGAGGTAAGGGAAAGTTATAATAAACGAGGCATAAATCCAAGACACAAAGCAGTGATTCCTGTTCTGTCCCTTAAGCACAGGGAGAAACATGAACGTCAACCATATAATTGTATTTTCCTCTATTTGTCCATCATTCATGATATAGTGGATTACATTGCATGGCGTCTCGCCTCAACAACTATTTGCATAGCTAGCTTACTGTGTATTGTAAGAGAGTCAATATTAAGACGTCTATGACATAAGCACTTCAAATGATATAGAGGAACAAATTCACAACATTATATTGATTTTATCCATTTCTTTGCCTGTCAACCAGGCCATATTTGTTCTTAAGCAACAGTTGAAAGTCAAAACACGTCAGGTTATAACAGAATCTTAATAAGTTGATTGCGTAGAAATAACTTCATGCCGTTGTTTTCTATAAAACTAACGGGAATGGTTAAAATGATTGAAATAAATCTTAACCAAATGTCTTTATTAGCTAATGGATTTCTTTCAGCATGTCTTTGCTGCAGCATGTAAATGCATAAATACCACCTGATCTTCTTGGTTGCTTGAATTGACGCAACACAACCAGTACCACATATTGTGAACTAATGTGAATGATTGATTAAAGTGAAGAAACAACCTTTCATACCAACACGTTGAGGATTCTGCATTATTGGAGCCCCCTAAAGCGCTCTGTTTGCAACATGCACTGATACACAATCTAATATATTAGCATTTAAAGCCGGCTTTAAATGTGAAAAACGACGTTTAATATCCATTAATTCAAACAAACGTTGCACAAATGTATAAACGAGGGCTGCCATGTAAGAAAATCACTATCAAATATCATCGCAATAAGCGACAGTTTACACTCATACCAACTTATATTAATATATACAATTACTGACCATTTGTCAACCTATTACATCATACTTTATTTGAGGTCATTTTTCAACCGGACCAAATTCGCGCAACTTTCTCATTTCAAAGTACACGACAACCGTAATTTTTCACCTGGAAATCGGGTTTCATAGGTTCGTCATTCAACATGCTCGTAACGCACAAAAGACGCAACGGTTGAACAAGTTTTCCGAACCATATAAACGAGATTGAACACCGTTGCAACAGCCCCACAGCGAACGGCATTAGCAGCTTACATTACAAGGTTGCGACAACCGCGAATGACTCTCATGAAACTGCTATTTTTGTGACCTGCTACTGACGAAATATTTACGTCTTACCAATACACTGCATCATCTACAAAAGGTAATATAGCGATAGATTAGAGCACCCGGTAAGCAATATAACATTAAAAAACTGCAAGAGACGTTAATATATTCTGTAGCTGTAAGATATGAGACAGCATATTTAGGTTATAATGTCCAACATGCCCGTGAATAGTTAGGTAATGAATATTTCTCACTAGTATCACACACTGACTAGATAATGTCCATTGTAAGCAGGATATTAACCTGCTACGTATTGCATTCATTAAACCCAATTGCATCTACGGTATGGTGATAAATATCTAAAAGTCATATGGGAAGAGCCACGAGATTGTCTTTCCAATCTAATTAAGTCCGCACATTTCAGCTAGCTTAAACTTAATAATTTTCTAAAACCATTTGACTACTACGTGGATTAACATACTTTGATCACATGTTACACTCACGTAGCTTATATATGATTCAGGGCATTGCTCATCACACTGATATATATTTACCACTTAAAAAACTGAAATCTTAGACGAGTACAGAAATGATAGGTCACCTGAATTATGCTGATAAATTTGAAACTTTGTTGATGAATTAAGTTCCTGGTGTCAAGATGATAGGCAATTCATTGTGAATTTGCAGTGTTAACATCACATCTTTAGGGCCACACATGCTGCCTGAATTGTTGCATTTGGTGATTAACTATTTCTAGGTATTTAATTTAAAGTATCGGTCAAAATATGGCAAACTCTGGTTAACATGTCCACTTCTAGAGGTAATTCACACTGACGATATAAAGCTCAGTAATGCATATGTACGTCGGTATCGTTAAACCGGTGCTTCTCCTTAATTGCACACCTCTCAATATTTGACAACTAAGTAAGCACCAGAAACGTATGAAGTACCCCTTTGATGCATCACAGCGAGGGGAGTGTGCTTCCTCTCGCATTATACCTGTCATACACTGAATGCGTCTCATATACAATAATCCGTTATCAACGATTTGCTAGTGTATGTTATCACATGGATCCTTTCACATTAAAGCATGCCCACTATACACTGTTATGCTTATATGAATGCATTGTGACGCCTATATTAGTATTTGACTTTTATTAACCAACAAATATGTTTTAAAAGATACAGAAGACGCTAATGCTATGTTCTAACGATTACATAAACTGTGTAGCTTCTATTCTTAAGACCACAATTACATCAAATGCTCGCTAAGTAAGTTAGTTCTTTCTAAAGTACTACCATAATATCGATGTTTAGCGTGTAGTGCATGATATATACAGTATAATTAATCTGCTAGCCCACATAATATGTACTACACCTGTGATATTACCATGCATGCGATTGGATCTATCGTTGATTATGACCACAATATCTGGGTCATCTGTTAGGTGTTGTCCTGTGTCCCTGATATATGTGAACCACGTGTCTTGTTATTCCTTTCTTGTTGCACCTCGCATTGCAGCGCAAAACCACTGACGCAAAAAGTCGATGTTAAATCTTATTAGCCAACAATACGCTAACCAGAGGGTTATTAATTGTTCCAACTGTTGAAATGTCAACGACTTTTTAGCACGTCTAATGCTGAGCTGTATTGCCTTAAGCTAAACGGAAATGAGATATACAAGGGGAAGTACGTTCATGCAATTATTTTTGCTATGCGGACTGTCGATAAGATGGTGTATTGTTTATTCCACGTGACATTAAGATGAATTAATGCAGTAACTGACTAACATTAAAAGCTACCCCAAAGCTTTTCGCTCGAACGATCTTGCTTTTTATTATACTCCACGTGCTATATCACTATCCACTTCAATGTTTTTCCGCATATATTGTCTTCAATTATTCTCGTTTGAAGTCCCTTTAGTTTCACATCTTTTTAATATTCAGGATCTAAACCGAGTCGATATAGGAAAATTAAACCCAGTGAATAAACCTAGTTATAAGCTCCTTGTGAACTGCCCTCGACTTGTCTCTCCGGGCTTTGCGGGCTTACTGTCGGTGAATAATACATGAAGAGAGGTTATGTAACGGTCTTTCGCGTGGCCCCCTTCAATCACACATGTCCACGGTTACCCAACCACTGCAAACAAGTAAACGCACATCCAATGTGAGCTGTATTCGTTTCTATACGCTCTATTGTCCCGAGGAAGACGTTGACAATGTTCAATACGCTTACGCTTCTGATGGGGTCTATCATATTTTGCTTTGATTTCCATTGGCGCCAAATTGCACCATAAAAGAGGTGATCATTTGTCACGAATTGTCTTGATGAGGAGTGTGTTTAAATCAACATATATACCTAAGTACATTGTGAGGCTGTTTGTGTGTTACGGCGGCCTCAAAGGCGAATAAGAGGCAGGTGCAAGACGATTATTTGTCACGCGTATGTGCTTGTATGATCTAAGCGTTGCAGTCAGCTCAAACACTCCAGTTTTTGTTCGTAAAACTAGTCAAAGTACTTAGCCACCGTGCAATGGCTAGCAATATACCTTGATGACAGCCAACCAAGACGTTTTATCGTGA
Source organism: Urechis unicinctus (assembly GCA_034190875.2). Taxonomy (NCBI): domain Eukaryota; kingdom Metazoa; phylum Annelida; class Polychaeta; order Xenopneusta; family Urechidae; genus Urechis; species Urechis unicinctus. The sequence goes on along the minus strand of CM067345.1, from coordinate 19,102,649 downwards.
CATGAATAGCTAGATTTCGCTTCAATTCGGAACGCCTGATGAATGTTGTTTGATAGGCTGGTCAATCCATTAATCCTAAACTCATCATTGCAAATCTATTGCGCTCATTGAACGACAACATAAGCGATCCAAGAATGTCATTGGTAGCAGGTTTCAGACAAAATGAGACATAACACTAGCATTTTCTGGTTGAGAACTCAACTTAATTCTAAAGGTTATTAAATGATGAATGATATATGTATATAAATATGATACATGAAATTATATATATATATATATATATATATATTTGTACATTTGTACACACACACACACACATATATATATATATAAGCATACATTTATATATGTGTATATAAATATGTATTATATATATATACACATATATATTTATTTATTTATATATATATGTATAATTATATATATATATATATATTCATACATATATATGCATGTATATAAATATATTTATATATATATTTATGTATATATACATATAAATTTATATATATACATATATATATATATATGTATATATATATAAATATATATATATATATGTCCGAAAACCCATATATATTATATATACATGTTGCTAATGACTGTATAACACTCCAATAATAAGAGAGATCGTCTCAGATTACGCCATAGAGAATTTGTGCAATATCGGTTTGAGGTAATGTGAATTCACTACTACCGTGTATTAAATACGCAGAGCTGCGTCGCGTCGCATGTCATCAAAGTAATTAGTTCTATTCGCCGGCAGAATTTCCACCAGGCCGGCGTGCTGCTTTGCGTTGGTAATTTACTTTTAAGGAATGTGTTTTCCTTTCCTGAGGGAGTCATTGTGCTTAATTTTGCGTTAAAAGCTCTGGCATGCATGTTCTTTTGATAACTATTGGTATATTCATGTATATTAACAAAATGTTGAACTTTGCGATTCTCCCGATATTGCATGATGAATTATCTAAATATGGCAATCTGGTTTGTATGTCAACATCATAAATTGTGTTACAATATTGTGCAGCTTTCAAAATGTAGCGCGCAGAGATGATGCTTTTGCAATATATCCATTATACGAGATTTATTATGATTTGCTTCTGTGAAGCTTCTTTGTCCCACCCATTGCTTTGCCGCTTATGAAAGACTTCAATGTTCGCAAAAATGCACTCTCAAAACACTGGTATGTATATAGGATGTCCTATTTCATTCCAGGAACTTCCATTTCTGCAAACTCGGCCATCATGGGAATAGGCCTAATGATGTGCACAATCTTAGTAACGTTTCTATTGATAAAGTAATATCTGTGCAATACTATATGCGAAACCCATATAAAAAAAATTATATAAGATGAAACATTTACTGTAAATTTGACTTTTAACTGATTATGCTCAATTAAACATATCAAGGAATGTAAGGCAGATACAAAAGAGATTTATTTGACGACATTGGCAGATACTGCATACCATATTCCTCTGTTATATACAGTTTGGGACTGCAATACAGTCAGTCAACAACACTTTTGATAGTTGTTGAACTTCCCAATCAAGCATGAATTTTATGTATATGGTAAGTAATTATTGGGTATTAAAGTTATGTGCAAATCCTGTCTTAAACTGTAAACTATTTGATAATCGATTGAATAAATTTTCCTTATTCACAGCCTTGATGGCGGCACTTTGCAAGCCAATAAGTGATCTTAGTTTTCAATGCTTACTTGTGCAAAAGTTCCCAGCAGATACTATCACCAAAGGTATTTTGAGGCGTTCTAAAACTCATGCAGCGTCAGGGGTTGTATTGTGGAACAAAGGGTGTTAACTGCTCACTTCAAGTACTCATGAACATACGATAATGCTGTTGTGTCTGCCGAAGCCATTGATTGCATCATAATACAATAGATAACGATACACCAGCGATGACCCCATATTTGGCTCTTTGCATGGCAGCAACACAGCTAATGACATATTAAGTTTTCCCGGTAAATAAATTTTACCTGGATGGATCATCACATACTGTCGTGATATATTAAAGCATCGTGACAATATTCATAAATGAGCTCAATGGTTTTAAACGACAATACTGGCTAAGCCACACTGTGGAAACGAATGCGAGTCTATCTGGCAATTAACTGGACAGACCAGAGCTGTCGCGCTCAGCATTGCAAGGCAGATAATTGTAAAGGGAATGCTTTTTTAAGCCTTTGTTCATACATAAACTGCTAAGTGAGGTATTTGTACCATATGAGGTCCATCAGACCATCGCGGAATACCTCAACAAGACTATACAAGTTGGAATTAGATCTGCATGTCAAGCATATTCTCTTTACCTAGCCCGCTCAATTATACTGATGATCCTTTTTCATTTTCTTCAGGCTAGGCCTTCTTGTGGCCCTGAGAAATACGAATAGGTTTATTACCTTAAATTGGTTTGCAATCGTGAGGCGCATTTAAATAAGATGGCGAAAAGTGCAAAAATATACCTGCGCCCAGCAAAAACATAATTTTGGCTAGCAATTTCCGTGTTGATTAAGAAAGTGTTTTTGAAATAACGCTTCATAGCCACTTCGGCAGTTATACTCGTACGTTGCATGCGTCGAATTGCCCGAACAATGTTATGAATATATTATTGTGATGTCTTAAAATTCAATATAGCTGCTATCTTTCTATTTGTGGGGCTTTTGAGAGACTGTGCAGGAAAATGCCTGGTTAGTTAACTTAAAAAACAACATAGGAGCCAGGCATTGCATTTGCTTATCTCTTTGGTTCGTTTCTGCGCACTTTAGTCGACTCTATAACTGTGTGTGTGTGTGTGTGTGTGTGTGTGTGTGTGTGTGTGTGTGTGTGTGTGTGTGTGTGTGTGTGTGTGTGTGTGTGTGTGTGTGTGTGTGTGTGTGTGTGTGTGTGTGTGTGTGTGTGTGTGTGTGTGTGTGTGTGTGTGTGTGTGTGTGTGTGAGAGGGAGAGACAGACAGTGTGTGTTTTAGAGTGCGCGAATGTTAATATACTGCAAGTTTACAGAATAAATGGGTCCGCCTATTAAGAAAATAAATATAGGATAAGGCCCTATCCAAATATATAACTGCTTGCCAATCAGATTACCATAATGTAATGAATATTTTATGCGTGACTATTCGTTACGCAGAGACGCAGAGATGAAAGACTGTAGGACATTAAAGTGCGATGTACATTCGTTTGATCTCTGGGACATTTAAATTCGTTAAGGCCAGCTCTTTTTCGCTTTGCCCCAAAATATTATAACGTTAAGCCCTCTTGGTAAAATTGTGGAGTTATAATTTTGACCTTGACCGCAAAATCACGGCAAATGTGATTTAGCTACTATGTATGTAAATTTCTAATGTGTATTTAACGCGTGACTATTTGTTATTCGGAAAAGAACGATAGCAGCAAATTGGACTTTTATATGAACATTTTTAAATGCTAGCTTGATTTAACTATGGTACAATATATCATACAGTTAATTCTTTTGTGAGCAATGTAGATTTGTGAACTTTTACCGGAAAATTACGGAAAATATGATTAGGCTGCTCTTTTGCTCGGCATTAAAATAAACTCCATGAACCGTTACGCACGATTGTATGAAGCGCAAATTGAGCAGGGAGTTATCTAATTTATAATGAGGAGCTGTTTATTTATGTTAAGTGCATAATCATCGCCAACAAACATTTAATATGTAGGCGGCTTGTTTGTACAAGTATTGGTTGGCGCTGACGCATTGAGATTAAACTCTTTTCTTTTATTTCTATTCCCCGCCATTTCCGTCTGTCAAGTGAGAAGAGTTGTTCTTGTTCTATGCTGACTACATCAAATACGTTACGGATCAGGATATTATGGCCAAGATTGTCCGTGATGGACTTTTACGGCTTAATGCATGCAGGTAGTCTACTGAAGGACGATACACAGAGACAATTTAGCAGGTATGTAGCAACTGTGCCTTGCACGATAAAAGGACACTGTTTCAATTTGCAAATTAACAAACGTAGTATTGTCATCGCGGTATACCACATCTGTCTCTTTTAATAATGCGTATAACTAAGCGCATTCTCAGCGGAATGTTAAGCCCTAGTCTTCCACATATGTAATTGTTCGCACCAGTTCTAACCACTTGCTTAGTATTGTATTTCACACTTATTTGCCCCGTTTTGTCATTTCATACTAACTGTAATGTACATTCATGTATGTTTTAGCCTTGCCATGTATGTACTTAATGCATTTTCCCAACTGCCTTATATGCATCCTTAATGCCATTATACATGAAAAGGTATCAATATATTCATAGCTGCGTATAGCACATACAACCCCGCCTGGCACGATGTTTATAATTGGTATGGTGCACACGTGACAAAGCGCTCTTGCTGTGCTGATTGTCTTGTGTCTTGGACTAGCTATACTTCTAACTGGGCTTTGCTGTTAACTAACACAATATTGCCACCGGACTAGAGGTATGCCAGCCTTTGCGGAACTTCTGTAGCTTTGCTGATACACTATGTCACAGATTTCAAACACAGTTCATCAACTTTCGGATACGCATTAAAGCTGTATAAGACCTGTGCCCCGGAATGATTAGATAATTGTCTTCGAAATGCCGAGCGCGGCTATAACCGCGTACTGGTTGCGTAATTACACATCATAGTTAGCGAGTTCCATCTGGCGCAAGAATCATCCAATTTCTATGGCACGAAAAGTGCAAATGTTCAATTACTATTTAGGTAGTTTCTAATCAACTGGTTAGGTGATCATTATCGCGTTGTAGTGCTGATACATTACACTCATTGACTTAATATGATTCAACGCATTGTAGAACTGTTAATGTGATGTAGTGTAAACTATGGTGATTCTTTATGTACCAGCTGCAGTTAAAGTTGTTTTCTAAATACCCTAAAGGCCATGTGTGACCTATATATGATTCTACTATTATTATGCATTATTTCTATATGCGTGTTTTTGTTCAAGCTATCCATCCTGCGCAAAGATATATTTCTGTGTAACTTTACATTAAGGCCACCTTCATCCAGATCAGGGCCAAAAACTCGAGGAGAGCGACCCAGGGCCATTATGGGGAATCAATCATTTTATTTAGCCAGATTTATTTTTTCCTCTAGATCTTGCAGATAACGTGCTAGACCTGGACCGCTGCTGCTGAGAGATTGTCAGATTTTTGTCAATGCATGCAATATAACTAAAGAGGCTTCTTCAGTAAGATTTCCCACCAATTGTATATCTTCATGGACACGATAATGGCTCCGTGACTGATACGTGCAGAAAATATTGTTTTGTTGCGATCACATCCGTATCGTTCTATCGTTGAAATTATGCTGCCGGGTCCACAGTTGGCTCAGTCAGGTTATCTTCGACTGGCACAGTGAGCGCGAAACAAACGAAAACCAAATGGGTTAATCAGGAAGCTTATATTGCCAAAGGGTCGCACAGTCAAGACAGCTTAAGAGAATAAGTGTCATGTATCACAACCTTATGTGCATTCTCGTGTGGCTGCTGTTAATGAACTCTTATCGGTAATTGTGTGACCTTTTCTCGCTGATATATCGTTTAAATGGTTCACTGTAAACTGGGCTGATGTCCCATCAACAATATGAATAAACGTCTTATAATTCCTATTAATTCGCTTCAGCAAATGTCTCCCACTCGCACATCTCCTAAGCGACACTCATCAGTGTCTATATTTCGTGCATTTTAGTCTGATATTACCAGGCACTTTTTTTACAGGGGCACTATGCTTGCAAAAACATATATCAGCTTCAATGTGATCAAACTTTGTCACCATTCTTTTCTTGAGTCTGTTGGACACTATCAATAACCTCGTGCTTAGTTACATAATCACACGAGTGATATACGAGGAAACTTCATAGGGCATGCTTTGCGGACAGCATATTATAAGTAGAAACAGAAATCTGATCCACTCTCATGTGAGAAGCGAATTTTGGGACAGTATTCATCATAATATTTGTTGATATTTCCCAATCAACTTGGTGTAAGCAAATATGCTGGCCGCTATTAATATACACAACCCTCACGTGATTTTTACAGGTCAAAATCAATAAATGCTTGCATACCTCTCACATGCATAGTTTCATAAATCAATTAGGTGCCGCATGACCCTGCATATTCTCGTAAATGGTAGTGCGTTGGTTTTGACTTAAGACTATATCTGAGTTCTCGTTATTAGCTAGACTACATTCGCATTAATCTCTGAAGGAAAGGCATTTTGTCCGCTCTCTCGGGCAATATGTTGTCCTTTACCGATATAAAGCTACTTAAAAGCATTGCGCACCATAAGGTCCTTTTGGCGACTTAAATTGCAAGGGAGCATTTATAAGTTAATGCATACTTATCGACCGCTCGGCATACTCGTTATTTTCTAACATAATGGTAGAATGATGTTGCCTCGATTCATCCACCTGACTATTCAACCTGCAAACATTCTATAAATGGTCTATGGATGTGGGAATATAGGAAGTCGTTATGTTACACTTGTTGCATTTTTAGGTGCACCAGGCCGATATCATAATGGAACATGCCTTGCTTGCGCAGCTTGCAGATATGACTGTATGTGACAAGATAGCTCGTAAGACAGTGCTTACTTTATTCATTATGTCACTATAGAACATTGGTTTAGCGTGGTGATCGTACATTCAAGTTAACTGACTCCTTTATGCTATCTTATACATCTCGCTCGCGTTGCGGTGTATAAATTTGCGAAGTCGTTAACTTTCTATGGTAATACGTCGCATTTATAGAAGGTCCTAAAAGAGATTTGGGCGAATCCCTGCTACCCGCAGTGTCAGCTCGTAACTTTCTTTTCAATTTGATTTACTATCCTGGAGATGAGAATGTTGTCATATTAACTATTAGGCCAATGTATGGCTATTCTGAGCGACAGAATTATGTTGTTGTCATTGAGCAAATGGCGTATTTTAATGGGGAAGGTTCTTCGGTATTCGCACTAAACACAATAATAAACGATAATGTTACAATCATTGCGGCAATAATTTACTTTTCTGTGAGTTGACGTACACTTTGCAGTTGTAGACATATGTAACTCTTTACCCTGTTATGTGAACAAAAATGCGTACTCAGTGGTATGACCGCCGTGACATTTTTGCGGCCGTAATAGGATAGAGGACATTATATTGGTGTTGAGTCAACGCTTTTAAAGATGATATATGGCACGAATGAATAACGGCGTACTAAAACGGTCATGTAGCCGTGCATATCATTTGTCAAAAAACATCACAAAAATGTAATAAAATGCAGCAGGCACCGAGATCGATCCACAGAGTGCGGTTAATCTGATTTCCGTGTTCCATATTATTAAAAATTCACGCAAATAAATTTCACAACGGTCTCTCCGTGTGTAATCTATGCGAATTCCCCGTTGTATTGTTATTAGTTTTTCTGAATATATATCATCGCAGATAAGATGAGCATTAGATCAAAAAAGAAATGTCGTAAAATGCAATAAATTAATCTATTATTTAGTATGATATTTCCAAGCCGTCTATTCTCGCATATGTGTCCTGTTGCACATATCTTGTCACATTTTAACTCCATTGGAAGTTAATCAACCGTAAATAAACGATATGCCTCTATAGTTTTACCATTCAGCCGCAATCAGACCTTTGTTTTAAGGAAAATTCAGGCTATTTGACGAGGAGTTTGTCAATCGTTTTGTATACGTCTGGGTCGACCATCCTTTTAGGATCAACATGGATATTCCATTTTATTATATGGTAACCTGAGTTGAATTTCGTTAAGTTGCTTCTAATTGCAGATAAAGTTGACACGATGACGCTGCCATCACTGAGATGGTTTGAGTATTCCGGAGAGGCCAAATAATCTGCAGAATTGCTGGCATACCTCTTAACCGTCTATTTTAATAAACCTTGTCATGACTCATGATATATGATTGCACTCTCTCCTCGAGATGTAATGATATTCACGCAACACGAGTGGCGTTAGACCAGGTTGTAAAAGCGACATGTTGAATATATTTCACTCATCAAACGACCGTTTTAACATTAAACCTCGCGTCAGTTATATTTGCCATTTCTATTGCAAACAATGATTAAGTGACCCAATCTGGTGACACTATAATTCATCATTTATTCAGCCATTGTTGGTGGACACCATGTGACCATAAAATTATATTTTATATAATGATTTATAATTTGAGGCGAATGTTTATGTTATTCATTTCATGAAGCGTATGGAAGCTCCGTCTTATCTTGTGTCTCACTTAATAAATCAAAATTGTCTTCGTCAAGGTCGACCAATGGGAGAAAATAATA
>CM067345.1:19066828-19089328 GCA_034190875.2 Urechis unicinctus | reverse complement strand
AGATTCAACTTCGAACGATGAAACCTTTGATAGCATTGGAGCTTTAGCTGCCATTTTTCGTTGCTATAATAAACACTATATTTACAGATATTTAAGACAAAATGCACGATGATGTATCGTTAATGAAATATGCAAAGCGATAAAAACACCTTCATAAATCGACATTTTAATCAAATATCAAATATGTGTCCTACTACTGTCACGACTTTCCATTTACTGCCCGCATTGCCAAATTTGTGCAATAGGCACCAATATATGACCCATTAATCATTCAGACGTATCAGGCCTGAACGGCAAAATGATGTGCTAGTTAGGGCAAATAGTATATCATGCTGTTTGCCATCATCCAATGCGATATTGAACGTTGCATATTGATCTTGCATTAATACCAAGGTCACATAAGACCTACAGATGCTCACGGGCCCTGAAGGGCTTGAGGCCTAAATGAAGCCCGTCAGAAATCATCCCTCGTACGATGTTGTGCTCAACTGCTTTACGGGCGGTCTTCGGCCGTTCTACGAGTTGTTCATTTACTCTTTTAAAGTTTTTCCTAAATATATCAAACTTATATTAATTTTGACAAGTGAACCTCTGTTTAGAAATGGCCAGGGCTCATTTAATGTTATACCTAAGAATTTTTAATAGCTTTAATGCATATACCGTTCACTTCAAACTTGTTTTTATTAATTATAGCATATATTACAGAATATGATTTTTTTTCATTATGACATCATCGTTTATTACATATACCTACAACATGCGTATATATGTAAATAGGCACGCTTAACCTGTTGTAAATTACATAATGCACACAAATGTTCGGATAAACTGTTAATGAGGCAGCTATTAGAATCAACAGCATCCAACAGCAATCAACAACTAACAATAAATGCATTCCGGTCCAGATTGCACCAAGCTTCACTGCATCACAACGGTCGGTGATTTGTTCTCAGAAGTAGCAACCTGACATGTTTCATAAGTGACTGTGCATCGTACGTTTCTCCGATATTCACGGCAAACCTATCTCACAAATCAGATGCACCTAATCATTTGGACCACGGCAAATGTTCGAACAAATGTAATGGATGTAACACGTTTGTGTAAAATAGGAGATGATATTTTTTGGCAATATACGTGCGCTTGTCATATTCATGTTTTACTCGCAGGCAATTTCCCCACCTTGTTGAAAGTGATGTGACACCCCACGTCTCTTTCCATTAATTTACACAGATTGAGATTAGACAGAACACGATTATGCATAACAACATTCAGGAAGGTAACATTTACACTTTGTTACTTTCGATGTATGTTTGTTGACGGCAACTGAGGTAACGCGCACGATTAATTAGTTTAGCATTGGAGCTTTAAGCAGCATTTTTCGTTGTTATAATAAACATATATTTACAGATTTTAAGACAAAAAATGCACGATGATGTATCGTTAATGTAATATGCAAAGCGATAAAAACACCTTCATAAATCGACATTTTAATCAAATATCAAATATGTGTCCTACTACTGTCGCGACTTTCCATTTACTGCCCGCATTGCCAAATTTGTGCAATAGGCACCAATATATGACCCATTAATCATTCAGACGTATCAGGCCTGAACGGCAAAATGATGTGCTAGTTAGGGCAAATAGTATATCATGCTGTTTGCCATCATCCAATGCGATATTGAACGTTGCATATTGATCCCAAGGTCACATGAGACCTACAGATGCTCACGGGCCCTGAAGGGCTTGAGGCCTAAATGAAGCCCGTCAGAAATCATCCCTCGTACGATGTTGTGCTCAGCTGCTTTACGGGCGGTCTTCGGCCGTTCTACGAGTTGTTCATTTACTCTTTTAAAGTTTTTCCTAAATATATCAAACTTATATTAATTTTGACAAGTGAACCTCTGTTTAGAAATGGCCAGGGCTCATTTAATGTTATACCTAAGAATTTTTTAATAGCTTTTAATGCATATACCGTTCACTTCAAAACTGTTTTTATTAATTATAGCATATATTACAGTATATGATTTTTTTTCATTATGACATCATCGTTTATTACATATACCTACAACATGCGTATATATGTAAATAGGCAGGCTTAACCTGTTCTAAATTACATAATGCACACAAATGTTCGGGATAAACTGTTAATGAGGCAGCTATTAGAATCAACAGCATCCAACAGCAATCAACAACTAACAATAAATGCATTCCGGTCCAGATTGCACCAAGCTTCACTGCATCACAACGGTCGGTGATTTGTTCTCAGAAGTAGCAACCTGACATGTTTCATAAGTGACTGTGCATCGTACGTTTCTCCGATATTCACGGCAAGCAATGGACCTATCTCACAAATCAGATGCACCTAATCATTTGGACCACGGCAAATGCTCACAAATGCATGGATGCAACACGTTTGTGTAAAATAGGAGATGATATTTATTTGGCAATATACGTGCGCTGTCATATTCATGTTTTACTCTCTTTCCATTGCCAGAAAACAGATAGCGAGTCATGAGACAATAACATGATATGTCGCAAGCACCAGAGCACAACGTTAGCATTATTGTGATCGCGGTCAGAGCACAAACATTATGATTTAGATTACTGTTGGTATGTAATGTTTGACTTACTCGTCATTTAAAAACCGTTTGAATACGGTCAATAGTCATCCCGTCGTTTTCGGTGCACGACACGTGTCTGTGTTATTGTACAGCGAGTCACCTCAGCAAGGAACATTGTATTCGATAACATTTTCCCAGTTAGTGTGTTTCAGCTATGCACTTCCTACATTTCATTTATTTGAAACTTTGAAATACAAAGCACCTAATACACATCCAAGTCATCCAGACCGGCGTGGCTTAACCTCCCCAGAACAATAATAATCTCAGTATAGCTTACAGCACATTAAGATTAAAACATTATGACAACAGCATAAGGAGCTGCTGCACCAAACATTTCACAATTGCTTGCTAGTCTTGAGGGCACTAATTGTGTAACGACATAAGAAATCATACGAGCGTCTCTGCTTAACATCCCCAAGCATTAATTGGAATGCTCAGCAGTACAGGGCAAAGACGGGAGACGAAATATTTTTATAAAGGATAAAGCTGCATCCAAATGATTTCATCCTTGCAATAAGATAAAACTATTGGTAACTAAAGTTCGAACCTGATTATTCACTACTCGGCGAGGAACGAACAGATAGTAGAAACCGAAGTACACTGATAATATCGATTTTTTACTTAATGCATTTCTGTTAAGGTCTAGCAATATTTTCGCGATGTCAAAAGTTGAGGGTTTCTTAGTATATTACTTTGACCTTTACTTACCGAATTACAGCGAATATGATTCAGGTGGCCTTAATGCTCCGCATCAAAAGAAACACCCTGATCGATCTGGAAAGGTTCTGACCACTAAGTTTTCGTATTACGCGTGACATTACTTACATAGTAATGATTATATCTATTCAAAAATCGGAGGTACAGAGTGTATCGTGGTTAGCCAGAGTGATTGAGTTCTTGAAAGGTCTGACGCTGTCAGTTTTCGTAGTAGCGAATGACTAACTTTCATAGTAAATAAATTATATTCTAGCACAGGAATCGGATCATATTGAGATTATCATAGGGAGAGGCAGAGAGTGAAGCACTCCATAACCCAACGATACGCTTCGTCAAACGTAGATTATTGAATTTCTAATAGGTTGCTAATGATGACAAATGCGGCGGATATTAAAGCCCTCAGAGAGATGAGTGAGAAAGAGATAGATTCGGATTCTTAGAAAGAAGGCGTTTACATGGTACAAGCTAATGAGCATCATTATCTGCTTATTGTAAGACTTTTCTGTCATAAGTGATGGGACTCAAATGGTACTTACAAACCCCAGCTCCTATTCTATACCATCTCTGTTAAAATCAAAGTTAACAGCTTTGCTTTGTAGTTCTTCTGTTTGTCGACGAGGGAGATGCGCGCAAGCTATATAGTATTGTAGCGATTACATTATAGTTCAAAACATGCGATTGAGTGTCCTAGTTGGTTTAGTCAGGCACAATGAGCGTGAAACCGAGAAAGGTCAATCCGGAAACTTGTATTGCCCAAATAGTCGCGGTCAGGAAAACCTTAGGAAACAAGTCTTATTTATGATCATGCTAATATATTACTCTATTTTATTACATGGCTAATGTCCATCCTCGCGTGCAGGAGTAAATTTTCTGCATCTGGTTGACACTTATTGGTAATTTGGTGACCTTTTCGCGCTAATATGTCGTTTAAAATGTATCATTTCAAACTGTGGTGATGTCCCCATCAGCAACTTAAATTAAGTTACTTCTAAGGATTCGTATTCATATGTTACAGCAAATGCAACTGTCCGTCACACCTCTAAGCGAGCCTCTAAGGTTGCAAAAACACATATGAGCTCGCATGTATGCAATATTTTATATGTTTCTAATAATTATTACCTGCTGCGAATTTTGGAAAACACGACTCTATCCTCATTGTGGGATATCTACATCTGTATTGCATCTCCTAACGAGTATATAATAACACTCATCTGGCACCCTGCCCCGTTTAAACGCATTCACACCCTTAACTCGCTTTTAATCATATCATTTAGGATTTAAAAGATCAAATACGAAAAGGTTGCTTTGTTTAATGGCACAGATTCAACTTCGAACGATGAACCCTTTGATAGCATTGGAGCTTTAGCTGCCATTTTTCGTTGCTATAATAAACACTATATTTACAGATATTTAAGACAAAATGCACGATGATGTATCGTTAATGAAATATGCAAAGCGATAAAAACACCTTCATAAATCGACATTTTAATCAAATATCAAATATGTGTCCTACTACTGTCACGACTTTCCATTTACTGCCCGCATTGCCAAATTTGTGCAATAGGCACCAATATATGACCCATTAATCATTCAGACGTATCAGGCCTGAACGGCAAAATGATGTGCTAGTTAGGGCAAATAGTATATCATGCTGTTTGCCATCATCCAATGCGATATTGAACGTTGCATATTGATCTTGCATTAATACCAAGGTCACATAAGACCTACAGATGCTCACGGGCCCTGAAGGGCTTGAGGCCTAAATGAAGCCCGTCAGAAATCATCCCTCGTACGATGTTGTGCTCAACTGCTTTACGGGCGGTCTTCGGCCGTTCTACGTGTTGTTCACTCTTTTAAAGTTTTTCCTAAATATATCAAACTAATATTAATTTTGACAAGTGAACCTTTGTTTGGAAATGGCCAGGGCTCATTTAATGTTATACCTAAGAATTTTTAATAGCTTTAATGCATATACCGTTCACTTCAAGCTTGTTTTTATTAATTATAGCATATATTACAGAATATGATTTTTTTTCATTATGACATCATCGTTTATTACATATACCTACAACATGCGTATATATGTAAATAGGCACGCTTAACCTGTTGTAAATTACATAATGCACACAAATGTTCGGATAAACTGTTAATGAGGCAGCTATTAGAATCAATAGCATCCAACAGCAATCAACAACTAACAATAAATGCATTCCGGTCCAGATTGCACCAAGCTTCACTGCATCACAACGGTCGGTGATTTGTTCTCAGAAGTAGCAACCTGACATGTTTCATAAGTGACTATGCATCGTACGTTTCTCCGATATTCACGGCAAGCAGTAGACCTAACTCACAAAGTAGATGCACCTAATCATTCGGACCACGGCAAATGCTCACAAATGCATGGATGCAACACGTTTGTGTAAAATAGGAGATGATATTTATTTGGCAATATACGTGCGCTGTCATATTCATGTTTTACTCGCAGGCCATTTCCTCCTTGTTGAAAGTGATGTGACATGAGACCCCACGTCTCTTTCCATTAGTGAACATTAACATAATAGCGCGACATGAATATTAGACAGAACACGTGGTGTTATGCATAATAACATTCAGGAAGGTAACATTTACACTTTGTTACTTTCGATGTATGTTTTGGCGGCAACTGAGGTAACGCGCACAATTAATAGTTTCACTGCAGCATTGTAAGCAGCATTCATTCATTATAACGTTGCAATTTTCTTCAAGAAAGGTACTTACAATCGACCAAATAATACAATGTAAAAAAGTTGTAGAACTCGGAGGTTGCCTTAAACATTTTTTATAATATCATTCACGCTAACGGTCGCAGTGGCTAATTTGTCATAAAACGCTTGTGTGGGATGGCAGTTGCATAACATGCGATTAATGTGCTCACGTTGTTATAAGTGAATAAGATGACAATGATATATATATTTGTATATATATATATATAATATATATATATATATATATATATATAGATCTATATATATATATAGATAGATATATATATATATATATATACCTATATAGGTAAAATATAGAGAGACTAGAGCAATCTATATATCAATATATATATAGAGAGAGAGAGATAAATATCTATATAGATATAGATATTTATATATATATATAAATATATATATATCCTCTCTCTCTCCCTCTCTATATATATATATATATATATATATATAGATCTAGATATATATAAATATATCTCCCATATATCATATATATATATCTATATCATTATATCTATATATCAATATATATATCTATATATATATATATATATATATATATATATATATATATATATATATATATATATATCTATATATATATATATATATATATATATATATATATATACGAGTAACTCAGTTGTGTAGATTACATGCGATAGTCTTTACCTAATATGACGGCATAATGTATTCAACGTGGTTTGTGTTATTTCGGTGAATAATACCTAGACAGAGACACAGAGTCAAGTGGCTCGACATTGACTCTCCGGTCATTTACATGTGTCAATTTAATGGTTATGGACATAAATAAGCTAGGCGAGTGCAACTAGATAAGCCCACTTGAGCGCGGAGACGGTCAGGCAATTTTGGCTCCCCATTTTCTGAATCTGCGTCTAACATTCGGGCATCCAGCTACAAATAAATGATTTCTTTAGCAGCAATGCTTTAATATAGTATTAAGCCTACATAGTTGCCGACAACATGGCTGCTATCTTTCTTTCGTTCTTTCTTCTTTTGGTGTTCAAATATAAATGATCGTCCTCATATTGTGGGCACATTAATACAGCAGGTACCACAACAACAACTTAATAATTACATCATAAATTATCATTATTTATAGATTTGGTTTTATATGATAAATGTAATTGCAGTCTTTTAAATGTATCCGCTTTGCGCTAGCCATCGGCAGTTATAAAACTACTTGCGTATAGTGTCGTGAGAAACATGGCGGATTTCTGAATCATATGGTTGCAAAGCCACCATTTGTATGATGTTCAGTAAAACTATTTTCTAACCTGACGATGCCCCGCAATATATAAAACATATGGTATTTATTATCTTAGTATATAATGGTGATTTGTTTGGCACATCCGTCCACACACAAAGGCCATTTGTACCTGGAATAGTGTGGCAATAGCAATATAAGAGTACATATATATTGTATATATATATATATATATACATTATATATATATATATATGTACTGTATATATATATATATATATATATATATATATATACATTTATATATATATAAATATGTACATATAGATATATAAATATACATATATATATATATTATACATATATATATATATATCTATATATATATATATATATATATATATATATATATATATATATATATATATATATATATATATATATATGTGTTCGTTGATAAATGACATGCATGCGCAGCTATTGAAGTGCGTTCTTGGTATTCATATGTTTGCTGAGCTTGTTACTTCTCTGTACTGATAAATCATAGAATAACACACACACAGCTCGTTAATGCATTCACAAGCCATCGTCGTCTGTGTGGTTATTTTGATTAATGGAATAGTAACAGTCAATGTTGCATCTTCTTTCCAGTTATAAATTTATACTTGATAAACTGCTGCATGTGCTTTAGTTAGCATTATGCTTTTCCAAAGATAATTGGATAATAACTTGACAATATCAAAATATATATATATATATGTTGAAGAGTGTGTGTTTGCCCTAAACAAAGCAACACCGAGGATATCACTTGTATTCAAATATATCAGTATTGCTGCCGTAGGTTCAAGCCCGAGACCATCATTACCATATCTGACCTTTGACATCTATTTGTGCCTTACTTAAAAAGCCACAATTCGACAAAGGATAAATTTGTCATTGGTTTTAGTTATCAGCATATGAACATGATTAGCTACACGGGTAGCAGATATGTCCCTCTGGCGGAGTTGTTGTTCCCATATGTTAGCATATATTTCTTTATTGTCGGTTTGCCTCTGAATCCTATGCACTCTTATTTGCTGGTCGCACCTGCGGGATTCACAGTAAATCCAAGCTTTAGGACACAATATGTCTTGGTCGATGTGACATAATTATTAGTCGATAATTGTTGATGTTACAAATAAAAATTAATGAGCATGTATTAAACTGAGTAAAATATTTGTTAATCGTCAGAATGGTTTGTTTCCTTATTAATAGCCTTGATTGCTGCTCTTTGCAGAACAATTAGTGAGCTGTACCATCAGAGTGCGATTGAGCTATGCCTCAATTGCTGCACTGTTCACTGCAAGTAAGCAATGTCGCCAAATCCACCCACACATTATTGTCTAATCAAATGTAAGCGTTGATTGAAGACGGGGTATATGCCCTAAAATGAGGCGATGCAACAGGGGTGAACTGGTTGTCAATGCCTCCCTGTGTCCAATTTCTCGATGTAAAAATTCTTGGCAGATATTAGCACTGATGATTTCTTTAGACGTTCCAGAAGCCTAATGCAGAATCAGGACGTTTATTGTGGAACACAGGATGTTGACTGAAGCCATGCCCACTTCAAAAGCATATAAAAATATGAAGTCTAACGTAACCTATGACAATATTGTTGTCTTCCGAAGCCATTGGTAATGTCATAATGCACTTTTTAACGATACACCTTCGATGGTTAATAGACTTGGCCCTTTGCATGACAGCACAATCCCTGATTACTCCCTGATTTTTTTTACCTGGATGGACCATCACAATGTGTCGTGAACAGTTTTGCATTCGATGGAGGCAAATGTCGTCTGTCTTCAGGGTTAGAACGATATATCAAAGCAACGTATGCAATGGTATTAGCGGACCATACCGGCTAAGCCGAAATGTGGAAACTTTGCACGAATGCGCTTCAATCTTGCAACTAGCTGGACAGACCTGAGCCAACGCTCTAAGCACTACAGGCCAGATCATTATTATCAAAAATGCGTTACTAAGCCTATATATGAAATAATCGTGCCAATATATTGCATGATTATGCTGTTGGTTAAGGAGCTTGCACAAAATCTATCTACTCATGTACAACACCCAAGCTAGGGTCCACTAAAGACCAACAATGAGCAGCTCGACAAAAGCACTGTTGGCACTATATCGATGACAGTTGTACCTGTTAGGCTCAAAGTACAAACATGAGCTGACACCTAAGGTAATTGATGCATATGGGGTTCATTAAGCTATTGTGAAATTCCTTGACAAGACAATACCAGTTGGAACTAGATCTGCCGAATAAGTGTTTTCTCTTTACCTCGCAAACTCAATTGTACTGATGATACCTTTTCATTTCTCTTCAGACTATGCCTACTTGCGGCCCTGGGAAATGCAAATTAGTCTACTATCCTAAATTGGTCTTCAGTCGTGAAGGGCAGTTAATAAGATGAAGAGAAGTGCCAATATATAACTGCGCCCGTAAGCGTTGATTACCCCGCAAACAATTTTCGAGTATGTAAAGAAAATATTTTCGGAAAACCGCAACATAAATGATTCGGCCGTAATAATCATAAATTACAGCCATGGAAATGCCAAAACAATGTTATAAATATATCAAGGTGATATGTTCCAGCAAAGTTAAACATATGTACTAATTGTCCATCTATTGGCTCTTGACAGACACTGCTGGAAAATGTCAACCTCAAAAATAAAAATAACACTCTATCAATCTTAACGAAGCGACATCTGATCAATTTGAATCGGAACGCAATGTCTTCGTCAACCTCTCTACATGTTAATATAGCCCTTGTTATGTCTTGACTTAAAACTATATGCAAAAAACAGCGCTAATTAATACAGCACGAACCTCTATGTTTGAGTGCCTTATTACATATAATCAGCTGAAAAGTGCGTTCAACTACATGATTTAGACACATCATGTTTTACAACACAATGGCGAGTCAATTCCCCTGTTTAATTAAATAATCGCTTGAAATAACGTCATTGCGAAAAGCGACAATTTACACTGATACTGATGAGCATGCTGCTGGAGCGTAGTGTGAAAGACCGAGTTGCGTGCACATTCTATGGCGTTCTGTAAACCGAATCTCATCTTAGCTCTACTTTTGCAATATTTTTTTTCAATGCCTAAGTTATCACATGTCAGTAAGGCTCATTAGACGCAACGGTTAAATTGGTTTGATTAATCATTTAAACGATATTGAAAACCGATGCCTCAAAACGAACGGCAAACCGGATTACATAATGAGGTAGTCACAACCGGGTATGATTTCACTCTCATGAAACTGCCATTTGTGTGACCTGTAATATCATATCCATATTCTACAAAGGTAATATAGAGAACGATCAGGGCCCTCTATGTTGGCCACTTTATCTCGGTTAGCAGCAATATAACACGAAAAACTGCAAGAGAAGCTTATATATAATGTAGCTGCAAGATGAGTACCTCATGTACGATAACTCGCTATTGCCGAATCGTTTTCTTCTTTAACAAGAGATTGACCAATATAAAACAACCAAAATATGTGCATGGGGTCAGTGAAGGGGCATTGAAGGGAGGAAACATGTATAATAGAATATGTAATTGCGTAAAATCCACCCACTATCTACTATCAGAGAGGACGAGGGAGGAGGAGGATTATGAGGTAGAGATTATGGTTTATGCATATTATGAGATGATACTTGTGAGTGGTCTTAATAGAACAACCATAATATCGTTCATGTTTCCCATATGCTGCCTCTTGTCAATGGTATATTGTTTCCATAGTCCTATGGACTTTTTATGAGAGCCAATTGGACATTGCACATTATGACAAGACCACTTTACAGTGTTATGTTTAAACAAATGTATTGTGACACCATTATTAGAATTGAAAAGTTGGTATAATGTTTTTAAGACACGAAAGAGGCTAATGTTAGTTTGCAACGATTTCATGAACTATGCTATTGTTATTTTCAAGACCGCTGTCATATCTAACATCATTATCAAATCAAATCACCTTTGGCATTATGGGGTTGGTACTCACCGAACTCATTAATACCTAGTATATTAAATTGTGTGGGGGTACTTCCTGGCTAGACAACAGTGGTTTACTTTTGCACTTGACATCAGACATATGCAATAACCATTCTGCAAATTAATGCAAGATTTTCCAATTTGTGTTTCCCATCGTACTGAATAATCGATAATGTGTCAAAAATGTCTGAGCTGTGGAATTAATCGCCGAAAGGGACAACAAATCAAATTACAGCAAAAAATATTTTTCTGCAGCAACACATGGCCAAACCATTGGCAAAAACCCCTTTAATCGTTAAGCAATGTTAGGATATATCACGATTAAAAAATTGAATAAATTTTTCCGATATGGTTATACTCGATGATTTGGTACATGGGAAAATGAAGAGGAATGGCAACAGATATATAGATATATATCGTTATAGCATAGAGATATATCAGGATATCTAGAGATATATAGATCACGATTAGATCGAATTGAATAAATTACCATCACCGATATGGTTAGATACTTGATGATTTGGTAGAAATCGCAAGGGATATATAGATATATATATAGGTATATATATAGATATATATATATAGAGAGAGATATATAGAGGATATATATATATATAGATATATATAGATAGAGAGAGGATATAGAGATATATATATAGAGATAGATAGAGATATATCTCTCTAGATAGAGGGAGAGATCTATATAGAGAGATCTAGAAAGAGATATATATAGATCTCTCATGTATATCTCTCTATCATATAAAGATGCATGTCTATAGAGAGCGATATATATTATCTATATCTATATATATCTCTCTCTTTATATATATATTCTATATAGATATAGAGATATATCTCTATCTATATATATATCTATATATATATATCTCTAGATCTATATCTATATATCTATATCTATCTCTCTATCTATCTCTCTCTATATATATATATATATATATATATCTCTATATATCTCTCTATATATATATATCTATATATATATATATCTACATGAAAACATTCCCCCCGAACCCTCGTTATAGCCTTCAATTTCTATCCAATAGGTTGCAATAAACTTCGATGACAGCCGCCCGAGACATTTAAACGCGATCTGAATATTTTTTTGGAAGGTGATCAAATAGCCTTTCTTAAGCGCATCTCTGCAAATCATTTGGACTCATTGTACGGACTTAGGACGGGCACAACCATTGTCTACATCCAAGTACGTCATTGATTACTGGCAGATAACTCAACTCAGTTACAAAATAAATAAATTGAGGGTGTTACAAAAACCATATGCCGGCTAATGGATGTCTTTCAAAGTGCTTACGGAGTATGTAGGAACAGAAAGAGGTCGTTGTGGCACCTCCTCTAACAGAAGCAATAAGAAATGTCATTATCATCACTAACGTTGGGAAAATATATTGCAATACATTAGCCGGTTGTGCTAATGCTGGGAGCGCTTAAGGTCTGCTCCCTCTGGCAATCTGCAGACCTCTACCTATATATGAAACCACTCATGATAATATCGATACTTGTGGGACTTTAATGTGCGGGGAAAATATCAAGAGAGCATTCAATAGTTAATACGTATGTATCGGTAGCTTGGCATACACGTTATCCTATACCATAATGGTGGAATGATATTGTCACGAGACTGCAATATAATCATGCATTCTGCAGGCATTCTAAAATTGATCCATGGATGTTGGCAGCTGAAGACATATTCTAAACATTGTGCCATAAATTATGACTCTATTTGTTCGACATCACAAGGCGACTGGGTTAACTGTCAGTAATTGGGCAAGTCTCCGCCAGCGACTATAACCATTGCGCTGACGCTGTTGTAAATTGACGACTGCGTTGGCGAAGTGAAGACCTCGGCGAATTTCAGTATCTTTCGTCGGAACTATTATAAGTCTAAACTCACCACCATTGTATCAAAATGTAATGTGGCTAAGTCTGGTCGCTTCAATGGCCATTAGGGGCGGTCTCATTATTGAATCATTAGCTGTGTGAAGCATTTTTTTCTCGCTCGGCAACGACTTTTCCATGTGGTCTCAAGTGAACACGTTTTGGTTTCCCAAGAGCAGAGGCACTTCACTTCGGCTGTCGCATTTCTTTTGCTGATTACGAGAGCAGAAATGATCAAGTAATGCTGATACAGAACTACGAATTGAAACAAAATGATTCATCCACGTGCATTAATTACGTTGAAGCGAACAACACGTGCTCCTGTACTGTGGAATTGCCTTCAAAGGGACAATTGTCCGGCCTCAGTTTAGAGTTTTTGAAAGGTTCCTCTGTATTTGCAATAAAATCATCAATAAACGGTACTTCGTTAGGTTTCTTGAGCTGAGTGAGGATGGCTTATTTGAATTTACAAACTTTTTTTCAGCGTTTTACATTTCTGTTATCAACCTCCCCTTTTTTAAAGTTGCCATACTCACATCTGTGATCATGTCCCCAGAACTAAGAACACAGTTGGAGGTCGCAAGAGCGTTGTCTTTTGGACCAGTAAATGGAAATGGAATGAGCTAACAAACAGCCTTACCAGTAAGCCAAACACAAAATTTCCAGGGCTGTATTCCGCATTACGCGTACTCGCTAGAATTATACAGAGACAAATAAATAGACATGTTTGAACTTTATGCACACAGACGACTTGTCTATTTGCTAATATCATATCATCGGTGTGCGAGACAGATTGATATTGGAATTACATAAGAACACAACATTATCCAATTAAGTCGACCATAATGTGACAAAGTTAATGAAAGCGTTGATTCCTATCATGAAAAACCTTCTGCCCCTACAGTGGATAGATATACTGTTAACACGAAGGTCGAGAAAACTTCAGGTATCAACCAGCCTTATGGTGATGACTAATTACTCCCTAATGGCGTCCACGAGAATTTGCCACATAATGGAACAAAAAACAAGACGGTTGACATCAGATAAATATTGCAATATCACCGTAACATTGCTAAATTTATTTGCAGTTTTGAGATTAACTACTCCGTGAAGAGCAAGACAAAGGTAGCTCGTCACATTGTTACGTGAACAATAATGATATCACTGATAGAATGCATGATCCGGGCTTCAGGGCTAAAGCAGTTGTAATATCAGATTTCTCGGAGTATCACTTATATGATGCTGCTCACGTTGGTGAAGTTTTCCTGCGTTCCAAGCGATGCCGCCAACCTATTCCAGCGACCGTTGTAATCCTCATCAATATGACTAATGCCTGTTTATAGCCTCAGATAGATTGGGTGTTTTCATGACGAAATTTATCTTCGGCAACCATTTGCCGTATTGTACGTATTGTGTCATCCCATCCTACATTTCATTCGAGCTATTTTATCAGGCTGATAACAAGAATACATTGATATATAACAGTTCAACCGCTGGAAAAATGGTAAAGCAAAGACTTCTTAATCGTCGTAGTGTAAACCAAGTTGCCAAATATATTTATATATAACATATATATATATATAGATATAAATATATATATATATATATATATGCACATATATATAGATATATATATATATATATATATATATATATATAATATATATATATATATATATATATATATATATATATATATATATATATATATATATATATATATATATATATATATATATATATATATATATATATATTTACCGCGGCCATGACTACTGGCCCGTTACATAACCCCCTTCTGAATACATGCATATATATATATATATATATATATATATATATATATATATATAGATATATATATATATATATATATATATATATAGAGATAGAGAGAGATATATAGAGAGAGATATATATATATAGAGATATATATATATTAGAGATCTATAGTATATATATATATCTATATATACGTATATATATATATATATTTATATACATATATATATATATATATATATATTGATATATATTGATATATATATATTGATATATATGTATATATATACATATATGTATCTATATATATATATTTTTTATATATATGTATATATATATATGCATATATATATGTATAGTTTATATATATATCTATACACCCAGACAAATGTTTATATATATGTACATATATATATATATATATATATATTTATATATATGTATATATATATACATATATATATTTATATGTATGCATATATATATCTATCTATATATCTTTATCTATATATATATATATATATATATATATATATATATTTATATATATATATATATATATATATGCAAGATATATTACATATGAGTATGTAAAACACCTTGTGACATTGTTAAAATAAATTTATAAGCGTGTTGTATCACGATTTATGTTATCATGTCGGAGGTTATTATCAATATATTATCAAATTTAATCAATTCACATTATGTTGGGTCAAATTTTATAAGCGTGTTGTTGAGTTCACACCTGATACATAATAGGAAGCACTTCACATTATGTTGGGTTACCTGATACATTTAGCAGTAAGCGACCGTGGTGAATAACTGTGGACAGTCAGTATACTCGTATTTGTGGCGCTAGTCAACTTTGCTAACGCGAAGACACTTTTTATCAAGATGGGTTACCTGCTACCTATGGAATATAGGTTGACAGTGGTGCAGTATTTTCAACAGTCAATATGTTCTTATTTGAGGTTTCAATACAACATATTATCATATTGTTAGTCACTAAGTACCTTTTATGATGATGAGTCACCCGCTGCCTCTAATAAAAAGAACGACCATGGTGCAAGACCACGGAGGTCCGTCGATAAATTACTTTTTTTGCTGTAGCATACGATCGGTGTCAAGCAGGACAAGTCGTCAATGGTCATTCAAAAACGTGACTTAGTGTGCAAACTTACATTGACTATGATAATTATGCGGAAGTGTTTGGCGACAACATTGAATACCTGGCAATGAACAGAATAAGAATCATATGATGGTAGTCTGTTGAAAAAATATTAATTTAGAATTCGTATATAGCTGTCAGTTTAACATACTTAAGTCCATAGTAGCCGAGTCAGGTAAGCCATCTTGAAGGCCCGTAAAAAGTGTCTTCGCGTTAGCAAAGTTGACCTAGAAGCGCCACGGGGGTTCAACATACGAGTATCATTGCTTTTGAACTGATTTGCACTCGTTATTTACACCACGGCCTTCGCTTATCAGGTAACCCATAGCCTAATGTGAATCGTGCGCTTCTAACACAATTAAATCATACCCTATCATTTTGCGCTTTCCCCCTACCTACTTTTTGCCCGCTTATACAAATATCAGTTTTGTCAAATAGTATAGACAAATTCCAAATAGATTAGTTTCTTCGCAATATGCGAGCACATAAAATACAGTTGCACATGGAACTATTCGGTTCACAATATCAGTTCTGATTCAATCGTCATTGTAGTTGACTGCCAAACCTCTTTATATCATTGAATATATGTTAACCTGGATCTCTTGACCACCATATATTCAATAGTGCATAAATCCTGATATATGAAACTGAGCAATATTCAGCTGCAAATCATCATCATTATATTATAGGTAGGCATAGGCATGGCTTTGTCTTGTCAATGGTTGTATACTGGTGTAATAATTTGTCAAAACAAGAATAATCCCTTTTTGCGATTTCAGGTTATGTTTCTATCCCATCAGCAGGCTTGGATTGTGTGTTTGATGTTAGTTGTGTGCGAGACGCATGAGACAATCCGACTGTCTTTGCTAAAGACATGTACATATATATTAGTTACGTGCATTTTAGTTTTTGCTTTAAGCCGATAGCATCAGCTATATGATTATGGCATAATTTTAGACTAGACAGACCAGGTCATGCGTTGTTATTCGATTGCCTCATCACATTTCTAGTGAAGCTTGCAGACTATGTCAGCAAACAGTCAGCAACCCTTCCTACGACACTTAATGATTTGATAGACAGGTCATGACAATTGAACAATGAGCTATCTGTACCAGCCTGTTGTAATCTTTTGTCTATCCCTTCCACAATTATCAAACTTCATGTTGTTCTTATTCGCGTTCGACGTGACTCCAAAATTAAGACGACAATTCCTTTTCAATAAAACCGATGCTCTATTAAGTCACCGTTGCGAAAAAGCGTTCCATCGTAAAACGCGGCCTTTTGGTGAGGATGCAAACACTTGTTCATAATATGATACAACACCATTACTTATCACTGTTTACGATCAACAAACATGTAGATGGGGTTTCATTTTAATCAGTTATATTTCAGTATTACCTCGATATTCGTTTGAATATTATTTGCAAGGTGATAACTTTTATGCCGCATGGTTCATTGAATAGAGAGGAGGCATCCATTTACACAGAAAAATCTGCGAATCAGCAGCAATTTCCAAATTATTTGAGTTTATTTCCCTGTCATGAAACCAAGTAGGTGGAGCCCGAAATCTGTTTATTTTACTTTCATAACCAATGAGAGAAAATGACCTACTAACGTAATTAAATACTTTCTCACTAGACATAATTTGTTAACCTGGTGTAGTATCTATGCTTTTTTTTGTAGGTTTTCAAATTTAAATGTGTCTTTTACCCTATTTCTCAGCGTTACACTTATACCCTTACATATTATTGAGACGCTCATCGTGAATATTCCGTTAGAATCGTCAAAATACTTGTATCAGCTTTGCATCTGAACGCAAAGGATCATGTAGAGTACGGATTTTCATGCATTGTGTGTATTTATCCATTTATCGCTGATTTTCTTTCTCTTGTATTTTTGAGAAATTTTTCGTTGCTGCGATTACTAGATAACGCATTTATTTCTTTTAACAAGAAAAGGAAACAATTGCTTCGTAACATCCAACAGTTCCCGCTTGCTGTAAGGATGATAATTGTATTGGTCTGGTCTGAGGACAAGGAAAAAAGCTAGGCATGATTAAAGAGAAAAGGACTGTGTTTTGTAGGGTTTTTCTTAGCATGGCGACACAGCTTTATTGCACAAAGCGTTACAACATTTGTCTCGTTACGAAGTCAGACATGTTTGCTGGAATTTTATTGCTGCATATAGCTTTTACTAGTTTTCAGGTATATAACTGCATCCAATTTGTAGTCGAGCAGAATTACACTTTGTACTACGGTTTGTAGCCCACTACCCGTAACGAAGTAAATATTTGTATTGTCATTTGTAATTCTGATTGAAATATTCTTGTGTCACATAGTTTGCATGACATTATGTTACTTTGGTAATCAGATCTGTTTAGACATCGTATGCAATCTCTTATACCCAATTCAATCAGTGATAAAAATCACTCATCGTTCTTCAGATAGAATTGACAAACTGGGCAGGCACTAATCCATCATCTGTTCCTAACCTATTTTTGATAATGATGTGTCTGGTAATGCCCATTTGGCTAAATGAAATCTCATATGACATTAGACTCTCAAACTCCCGAGACCACAAGTTGTTAGTAAACCAGATTTGAATTATTTATGCTAACTAACCAATTGCTTAAAGATCAAATATGACAACACTTTTATCGATATATGTGAGAACTGTCATTGCGTTTGATGCTGTGCATCTGTACATATCTACGTTATAAGCAATGCCAAAAGTTGTTCGAGGGCTACCATCTGGATTGAAAAAAACGAAAGCACAGCCAGAAATAACGACGGTCTGCTCAGTTTACTACAGATAAAGCGCAAATGTTCAACAGTATAATCACACATTTTGGTGTGAGACCATGCAAAACAGTTTCGAAAGCATCAAGCTAGTATTGCACCGATGGCATAGGTCTTAGGTGATTTGCGCGACCTAGCCATTAATGAATCGAGTGTTGAATACTCTGTCCAGTTTACAAGGGGTTCTCTTAAATGACGTGTTTTATTAAACAACAGTTGGTGCTGTGTGTCACAAGATAAAGGGCGTACTATTGCCTGTGTGTAAAACTCATCAATGCGAATGCCCTTAAAATCAAATGGCATGAGTGCATTATCATGGCTTCCCTAAATCTCAGATAGCCATCAAAGTTAATTAACCACTCATTATTCCCGCTTTTCCGAGCTAATTGGCCGATGCGCTTGGATTATCAATCCTCACTGGTGCATTGCAAATAAATATCATGCCTTGGACATTTATGCCCAGAGGGGACCCATGACTAATGAAACTGCCCGGCTAGTGACCTTTAACTTTGATAAGGTGCTGTAGAAATGAGTTGGAAAAAGAATCACGCTTTTTACCAGGCAGCTTTTATCCAGACAAAAAGCAGTCTAGTTGATTAACTAGTGTAATACATCTTACAAGGATCTGTTCTTTAGGTACAGTAATGGGATATCAAAGCAGAGCGGCATTTCTGTCAAGCCTAGACTCTAAAAGTGCCTATGGCATCAATTGTCTATGTTTTGGTATGAAACCTACTAAAACTTGATTTTACGTTTAATCGGTTTTTTTATTGTGCTTTAATTTTCAAACACGTCACCCGAACATTACGCAAATTAAAATATAAAGTAGATTTAGGCACCCGGCGCCTTTTCCCAAATGTTCGAAGTTCGCAGTTTTCGCCGTGAACAATGGCGTATGTTATTGAATTGGCTGATTTGGCGACCACATTTTGGGTGAAAAAGTCTCACATGATCGAACATTCCATTCCAGTGAATGTAGCTGGTTTTGTGCCGTACAGATACGGCGGCTGAGCTTGGGTTCATCCATATGCGTCATTTCCGGTTTACGTAGTTTCACGCACGAAATTCCGCTTCGCACCAAAGAATGTTAAATATCTCTTTTTTTATTCATCGGAAGCCAAATATTCTAACACCATTCTGTCCGCATCGATTCGTTCAGTTTATACTCATACATCATATTTGATGTGCCTTGGGTACATTAATATCAATCTGCCCTGTTATAATGGGACGAATCAACCATCAACGACAGCAATCGCAGTATGTCATATAAACTATTTAAACAACAGCGACAGTGTAAATGAAGATATAACTCTCTGTTGACGAAGATCGGACGGGTTATCCGCTGGTTACTGTGTCCAACGTCATGTTGTCTTAGTAGCTAATTTGCTTAAACTTGCTTTTGTAACCAATAATTACACAAAATTGTGTGGTGAAAAAATCATTATATGTAAGCAATGATAGCCATGTATTTAGATCTAATAATTGAATACGATCATAATCGAGCCATTTATTATGCCTAATGTGTTCAGCTTTGGTGGTTCTTAATATTAAATGGCCCACAGGCATCATCAGATATACTAAATGGCAAAATCTCAATATCAACAAATGAGCGGGTTCGGGCCGACATCACAACGACAATTTACAATCGGCATTGGCTGAGGCACGAAGGTAGTCATTACGTGAATGACGCCAAAAATAATAACATGAGTGATGCGATTTTGGATTTTGGCTGCTTTAAGAGTCTAAATCGGTGTTGTCTGCCAGCATTAAAACAATTAGGTGTACTGAATTAAATTTTAGCCAAATACGGAATATCGAAAAATTACTCACACATATGTTCTGTATGCCGCTTTAAAACGCAGCATTTCTGACATGCAAATATACAGTGTTAATGGCAACACATTGAAGCTACCGAACAAATATCATTATGCTTGGCTTCTAGGATATTTGACGTTCCAATCTATTTTTATAAATGGCGAAATGTTATTCACTCATACCAAACATTGGGCAATACATTGCCAACTTGCATTAAAGTAGCATGAGAAGCGGTACCATTTCACTGTATATTCTTGTACCAACAAATCATAATAACACACCAACCGCCGCATATCATTGAGAGTGGCATCTTGTGCTAACCGAGTGCGCAATCCAGCAATACGTATGTACCCATGACAGATGTAAATGCACATCAAAAGCTTGGCGCTCTGAAATAGCCAAGAGTAACAGAAGTACATTGTAATATTATTGCGGAATGATATCCATGTTATAATAAATCCAAGACTGAACGCAGCATCACCTCCACCGAAAAAAATTGTACTGTTGTCGCCGTTCGATTTGTCCGAATGCGTCGTGTGACACACCTGTGTGCAACACCGTACATATTACTATCCACTGTCTATCGAAACACACTTAACGACCAACATCAAGTTGCTTTCACCACAGTTTGCCAAATTACGGTGGCTCCGTTTTCATTATGCATATCCGGTGCTAACTCCGAATCACCAGGCACACTTATTATCCATTTTGGACTTCAGGTTAGCTTGGAATCATTAAACACAGAACAGGCCAGGATCCAGCAGAGCTATGTACAAGAGAGATTTGATCAGGAAAATTGATACAATTTTCCATATTGATATGTAAATGGAGAGAGTATTTAATGTGTTCCTACTATTAAATTCGGGTTCTATTCTGGAGGACCCAACACTGAAAATGTTAATATAAATCATGCATTTTTATGAAGCTCCTCCATTGTAAAACAACGTAAATCGCGTTTGAATGTATGCAAATGAGAGTACAAATCACAGAAATAAGTGTGAAGAATAGGAGGGCACAAGCGCCGAGCTCTTCCCCAAGCCATTGAACAGGTAATACACAACGGATATAAGATAATTGTTCAACACATTTTTGTGAGTACAGCGGTTGCATTCAGCGTCCTGTACACGCCTTTTATAATAACACAAATATAGCTCTGATGTCATGCCAAGTATAAGCGTTACGGGTCGTCAAATCTCTGAGCGTAAAATCAAAATACAGGTCACGCATAAATATGCTGAAACCTAAACGACCCGTGCAAATGCAGACGTGTGTCTTCCTAAGTATCCTGGCATTTTATAAATGAAATACAAAGTTCACCATAATGGCATAAAACAAATGCCTTCAATATAACACCATCTACTATAAATACTAAACATAAACCGTGTGGAATTTGCCTGAACAAATAAAAGCATCTTTAATTATAATGCGATTGTCATTCGTATCGCTGTACGTCTAATCGGACGAAGGTTAAGTGTGTCTTCGCCATTAAGTTAGTATTCGGTGCTGAGACATTATCGTCTATTAAGATGCCGGCTGCTGTCTTATTGAAGCAGCAAGGGGCTAAAGAGGGCTGAACACATACCAAATAAACACGGTAACATGTGTACTTCTGACCATGATATATATATATATATATATATATATATATATATA
>CM067345.1:19036828-19061828 GCA_034190875.2 Urechis unicinctus | reverse complement strand
ATTCTCTGACCAAGGTTTTAGCATTATTAGAAGTGGGCATCAATTCTATGACATTATAATTGAGTGATGCGTCCATTCATCTAATGCTATTATACACTGTGATATAAAATGTAACACAGTAATGTAATCATCCTTGTTTGCATGACAGAATAACAAAAGAAACAACTGTGTTTTTTGTTTCTTGAGCTGAATAATACATATTATGAGGTTCTTACTTAATGCCCCCTGACGGTCCATTCAATCGCAGCTGTCAATTGTAACGTTGTGAGCGTAAATGTGACTGGATGCAGGTGACCGCCTCTTTTGTGGCAGGGGTCAAAGTGGCACTATGTGTCACAATTCTCATTATGAACGAGCGTCATATTTAAGATCAGTACTATACTAGTATTTAAATGATATACTGATTCCAAAAACAGTTATGAGATAGATAAAATACACAATGAGCTCAGAAAACCGAACTGGTGAATCCAGTATAAAAACGGTCGCAAAAGAGCTGGCTGTAATTTATTAACAGAACGACAGGTACTCAAAACTAACCGCACTTGAGAGTGGCTTGCACTCGTTATAAATACGATGCGATTATTGTACAACTGACTGCAGCAAATCAATCGTCGTCGAAAAATAAATCGCCTATATCTGGATCATAACCAGTCAATGAAATGATTCTATGGAAACCAATTGCATTACGGCGTATATTGTGGCAACGAATCAAGGCGTTGGCGATATTTGGTAGCTAAGAAATACATATTATTGGTATACGAAGGCTCAAGGAGATTTAGATGCTGATGCATATATAGCCACACGCACGCCACGCGCATATTTAGTCACGCCGAAGGCTGAGGTATCGATGGACGCTGTTCCTAACGTTTTGCGTTAACCTTTTGACGAGGTGCGTTAAGGGCCACGGAAAATGTCACACGCATAACAGCACAAACACAGTTATGCTAATGCATAAAGCTCGAATAAACATCTACCAGGCACAGGCGTAACAAACAAAGCGCGTGTCAAGCGACGGGTAATCGGTAATTATAACCTACTATATTTATATTCTACAAAGCCACAAGGGGTGTGTCGAACGATTATCCCAACAACGTGGTAAGTTGGAAACAGCAACCAAAACGTACTTCAAATCCAACTTGTAAATCCTATGCGCAATATTTCACCTGTTCAATGGCTCATCAAAATTACATAATAAAAATGTCATTTAGGTGACGTCACCTAAAGGTCAGGATATTGCATTCTGACGTGATCACAATGTTTTAAGGTTCAATACCGTGTCTATTTCATAAGATAACTGTTACAATGCAGCCATGCCGGACCTAGTTAGTAATAGTTCTTGAAGTAGCTGCTCTCTAGATCATCCACTTAAGAACCAATGATTGCAGTTAATGGCTGCGTCAACGCCTGTTACAGAACAGCTTTTACGAGCCCATGTCTGTTGCACCTGTGCACTATCAAACAATTAGCCGAACAAATCATCAGCATGTGGCTTCTCCCACCACGTCAACGCGGATTTTGTGAGAGCTGCTCACAAATGCCCTGTAATGCATGCTTTATGTGCGGAAAATAACAAGCCCGAGTCACGACTTGCTAACAAAGCATTTTAACCATCGGACCCAATCAAAACCAGGCTTGATGCCACGTACGTATCGATGCAGTAAGCCAAACTTCGCATAGGCCATTGCTATAAATTATGCCAAGTATAGCGAATGTGACACTTTTGTTCTATCGTGGTTTCGCTGTACTCAGATGACACGGCGGAAAATATATGGGAAGATAAATTAAATCAATTCTATGCCGCTCAATGTGAATAAAGCTCTACACGATCGATGATTGGAGAATACAATTTTTTTTTTGCAGCATTATCACAGGCTAAATAAGGTCGGTATGTTGCTGTAGTACTAGCTCGTTGAAGACTTGAACTTAGATAAAGCTAACACCAATAATCTCCGTAGGCTTCGTTTAAGGATCCATTAAAAGTTGGTTCATGTTTTGGGGTCATGTCATTTGTCTCCTTTATTGTATTTAGCCATTAAGCTCGTATTTGCCATCTAAATGTTAAAACTAATGCTCGGAAGCGAAGACCCGGTGATTCAATTGTATTGCACAGAGCATGCCGACATTTGCCGCGTTTTTAAAGAGGATTTGTACAAAGAATTTAAATTGCATTTGATAGTTTTTACTGGATAGGAGTCATTAAGCGACAGTGAGAAAAATAAGCTTTCCCTTGTGCCGAGACCATCAGTTCTGTTTTTGGAACATGAATCAAACAAATCTGTGAACTGTATCCGCAAAGAATATTTTGTTGTCATCAATATGACGTCATGGCAATCTAACAGCATTGCTCATGCCACGATTATTTGATGACTGCGAAAGAGCCATTACCGGTCATTGTACATGGGCTTACATAAACTTACAGCGCTACACCATATGTAATAGACTACAGGTGTACATTATTAAATTTAAATGACTCGCAAGCAAACCCACCTAGCTCGCGCGTCTTTTAAGCACGACATATCATATCAAAATAATGAGCTGGTGTTTGGTCTGAGATATGAAATACAATGGTGTGGTGTAAAAAGACAAGCAAAGTCGTGCCCTCAGTTATCAATTAAGGCATAAAATGTATGACTGCAATCGTACAACGATGAGTGTAAATGACCTTAATATAGTTCTATATGAACTCCAAGGTTAGGGACCCTTCAGATTTCCGGAGGACGCGCAACCAAATATCCCATTTGATCCCGCGGGATCTAAGGAAATAATGGAAAGAGGGTGCACGCGTTGACTTCAAGGCTCTGTTAGATTGCCGGCGCCGCCGACTGACGCCTCCCCGCTGAACTCACCGTCGGCAGCTGTTGCATGGTAGTTTATTTTGTTCCATGCACGGGTCTTGCAGCTCTAAGACATCCCTTAAATGGCAATCAGAGTCAGGCAAGTCGTCGCGTCATCTAGCGATGACTAGTTACATACGCATTAGAAGCCACGCCAAGTTTCTACAGTATCGAGCTCATCTGATAATGCATGTCATTTAAAATGCACTGTAAGCTTGATACGCAAAGAGTAGGTCCTGGCAAACGATTATATTATCCACAAGACAATCCGCAAGGTAACAGGAAGAGACGAATCATTGCATGTATGACTTTAACGCAACAGTCTAGTCAACTGCCAACACTTACTGCAGTGTGGGGAGATGGAATATTACGCTGGGGTGAGGAAGACGAATGCAGTGGATGATTGGCGTAGGGGTCAGCGTGTAGGGCTAAAGAGGCTCGGTTTCTGACGCCAATCATCTAAGTGCCTAGATGCCTTTGATGGGCACAATTCTTTGAAGCAATGTAATTCGTTTGCAGCCCTTACATATCAAGTAGACCCGTTCTTTGGGCTGGGATATTTGGGAATCTTATTTATGCAATAACCATCTATGATGCCAGCACAATCGAACCCGCTGTGTCGTTGCACATTGCTATTAGAGAATGATATAAATAACGCAGTGAATTCATTACGCTGATCCTTTCGAAATTCGTATAGTTTGGAATGTCATAAGACCGCGCATACAATGTTTAGACGAAATTTTGCAAATTTATGTATTGTTTTTGGGTAAGAGACTATGTCTTTTTATCATCTGCGTTCATATCACCATAATATGAATTTGATGCGAGGCAATTAAGTTAAACTTGCTCTTATGTTTGCAATAATCATTTGAAGATCCTTTACACAATTAAAATTCATTATTGCATGTAGCCATTATTTATCAGGTTCGCCGCAATTGGTTGGTGTGCTAGGCAATGGTTGCATTGTCGTCACCAGATTATTGGTCAGCAAACCACGCTGAAACAATGTCGCGGATTGAAAGATGTTGGCATACGCATAACCAAGACAAGTCCATTGATCCCTTTCAAAGACATTGAATAAGCTGCACGGATAAACCGTCGATACCACATTAATTTACGCCACCGTCTATATAGTAGCATATCGAACACCGGACTCGATATGTCTTAATCTCATCGGTCATTCAGCCACAAGACCAATGTATGAAATGATAATATCAATGGAAACTATGCTTGGTCAAGAGTTTCTTGTGTCACCACCTCCTTAGACCGACATTCCATATTCACACTAATATGGCGGTTGTATTGTCATATTGAAGACGTAGTTATGGTGTATATATATGTTTGTGTTCTTGTTTATATCTTTATATTTAAAGTAAGAGTGAAAAGTGCCCCAACGCAAGAAATGACAAGCCAAAAACTTTTCACAATAAGATTACTACTTATTATTGGATCAATACATGTCATCATATGTGCTCCCATAGCTTATCAACAGTTCATCTATTTAAATTATTTCCCGATCACACTTAAAGCATGTAGTGATGGGTAAAATAAGATTAAATGGTCTATGACAAATTATCACATCCGAGATAACTTCTGACTACCGATTGACATCTCTGCTTTTTAGCTCCCCGGACTCAATGTTCCGTAATGAAATAGATTAACGCCGATAACGCAACATAAGGTGCATATATAAACGAATGACCAGATACCGTATCTCGAAACATGAAACCATTAAGGCGTTAAAAAGAACACACACCAAATATACACTGCCCCTATGGGTACATCAGAAGCATTGCAAATTATGCACGCATAGATTGAGTCGTTGCACTAGTGCACTATGGTTGATCTGATTGAGTGCAAAATGTGAGTATTTTTAATAAGCACTGACATCCGCCTTGCCTTCAAGCGATTTTAGAATAAAATCAGTCTGCCAATACTCTAATAAACTCATCGGCATATAAACACGAATTTGCAGTATGTAAAGAATGGTCCGTTTATTGCAGAGCGTACCACAAATTGCAGTCATTCAATATGCAATGTCTAATAGGTCACATTAACAACCAAATCACATTCTCTCATCTTGAGCATTGAAACAGTTGTAAAATAATATATCATGACAATTTAAACCTCGCGGTGGGATGACAGCGCATACATTAGCATATTCGTCGATAAAAACACTCGGCCCTGAAATCCACACTGTAAAGTACACGTATGTATATAAACACATCGAAACCGATGTAACAGCATGGTGTTTATGCTAGCGACCGGAAGAATCACTCGATCATCTACGCCACTATACCGTGCTACCGCTTCCTGAACTATGGCAGAGAATACCAGATTGCTGTTCAGCCTGAACAGAAGGGAATATTTGCGTATTCGAATTCTATTTGAATAGATGCACACAAATAAAGCTTCCGTTCAGTCCTCCCCCTTGGATAATGGCGTTTATTTGCTGATATTCGGGATAATTAAAAACCGTAATTACTATTTTATTGTGTGCCTATTCGAGAAAATGTTGTGCCCAGGCTCGTGACCAATTAAACTAAAAAAAATCTATGATTTACTCGTTCTATCTGATTGGTGAAGCCTAAAAAAATGAGAAATTGTATGACTGTGTGCATTAACGACCGTCTCCCTGAATATGAAGCTCGGTATAACACACAGCCACTCTCTCATGTTTATCATATATATGGCCGATAGCATCATCAACATAGACCATCTTTACAACAACATTGTTGTCACCAGTGTTTAGGACGTCAACTGTACTTCAACATAAAACGGTCTATTGATAGGTCACGGGTGTAGAATGCAATAGGATGCCCCTGAGTAAGCTCATACAAATAAAAGCGCTTTTCTAGGTAAACAAGGATTTGCATGACTTTTGGCTTTTGGTTGCGATTTGTTTCACATAGTCACCATAGTGACAATATATTAAGAGAGAATCTGTATACATATCAACTTTACATCTCTTTGCTTATAAAGCATTATCTCTAAACGGCCAGACCAATGAATTGCGTACTAGCAGCGAGCGCAGATGACTATCATATCATAATCCCATATTTGTTTGTCATATACAGCCTTTCAAGGACGCATGCTGAAAGCATGCAAAACCACGTCAACAACTCGAAGTTTTTCTAGTAACTTGACACGGTAAGAACTGCTTACAATGCACGAGTTGGATTGCAATCACAGACTTGACTTACTTGTATGTGTTGACATAAGTATGTGTTTACATTTGGCTAGATTGTTTTGTTTGCAATAGAAACTGCAGATAACTTAATATGCCTTCAACACTGTTACATATGTGATCTTCGTCGATGCAGGCAACCAGTAAATGCCGGGAATGGATTGAAAGTTTGCCAAATGA
Source organism: Urechis unicinctus (assembly GCA_034190875.2). NCBI lineage: Eukaryota > Metazoa > Annelida > Polychaeta > Xenopneusta > Urechidae > Urechis > Urechis unicinctus. The sequence goes on along the minus strand of CM067345.1, from coordinate 19,055,627 downwards.
TTCGAAGAAAAGTTTTAAATGACGCGATAAGAATAATGCGAGATTGAAAGATGCATCAATTAAACATAAATAGTGACGGGCGATCTAACCAAGTTCTATCTATATCTGTGTTGCGGCCACCGTTCTACATTATGCTACACGACGGCCGCCAAGTTCCAACAAAGAACAACCCCTGAACGGCAGTCACTAAAGGTAATTTATATTTGGGAATGGCTTACTTAGGTTGGCCAAATTCATATTTGTGCACATAATTCGCTAAACACAACTGCTGCTTTGTGAATATAAAGTATTAGTCGATGCATACCACCTTAACCCACTCTGGATGGATTCGTATCAAGAAGCTTTGTCGGTGTGAATTCCCACCGATTTAAGAACTTCTGCCAAATTGTAAATTTCAATGCAAGGTGCAAAAATGGATAGATTGAACTGCCATGTAGAATTACGTTCAATTAATAACATCAAACCTTTAACTGTACAATTGGAGTAGCGCATTAACTTTCTTATACATGTGAAATTTATATTCACTTGGGGATCCACATGTATACATATCCGTTTTTGGGTACGAATTTAAAACATTTAATCAATATTGTTGACTACAATACCACTGCTAGGGAGCAATCAACATTAGTCAACAGTCCGCTTAAATGCTATTCAGTTATTCGATCACAAACCCCTAAGAAGTCGATGGACGGATCATGCAGTGCGTTATTCTGAGGTTAGAGCGGGGACCTGCATAAGTCAGCGGCGTCATTATGTTATTGGTAAAGCCATGCTGAAGTGGCCATCTAGAGTCAGCATCTTTCTACAGGCCACGTGCAGCGTAATGAATATCGAGCTAGCTATATAACAAGCTCTTTGGTCGATAGAGGCTCATTTTGTCTAGGCTTGGATTAGTAAAACAATATGAGCCATGGCTTTTTGATGCAATGCAATGCTGTTCGATAGATAAGTACCTACTCATCCGTGCAATATGTCCCAACCAGCTGGTCTAATGTTTCGCGCTAAGTGCGTATTAAATTAAAGGTTGCACCATCAGCTTCAGCTAAGGAATATAGATACAACATATAGCCTGCCTATGCATAGCTGTGTAATGGCTATGTGGTCCACATTTCCATAAAATAAATTCTGCTACTCAAATCCAACATTCACAAGGAAGATCCCAACCCAAATATTTCAAATGAGTTAATAAGTGAACCCCTTTGCGATGGCGTAAGAAACGTTTGCATTTTGTTAACCCCATACAGGTGTTGACGATACATTACATCTAATTACCCAATGAATTTTAAATCATTCTATCCAGGTTTATATTAACAAAATGATGTTGGAAAAATAAGCGAAATTGTGGCAATCGAATCTAAAGGTATGAAGGCAACGGACGGCCGTGGAGCACTTTACTGAGCAGCGACTCATAATTAAGCTCCGTTTCATTGTCACCTTTACATAACAACAGCGGGCTAACTAAATAACCGGAGCTATTCGCAACACACAGCACGATGTAATGCATTACGCGCTAGCAAAACGAATATAACACAAAAATAAATTATTCTTCAGTCGCAACCTCATTTGAATTTGTCAGGAGAAACTAGCACGTATTACGTTTGTTTTCACAAATCAGACTTGTAAATCTCATGTGCAATATATCATCTGTTCTATTGCTGATCAGAAGTCGTAGTGACTGCAACTGTAGGTAGGGATATTGCACTCAGACAATACTTTATTACAATGCTTTAAGGTATAACACAATGACTGTGTCCTATAGAAAAACTGTTACAATGCGACCGTGACGGATGTAGTCGGTATAAGTAGCTGAAGTGGATGTTTGCTCTTAAGCCAATTATTGCTTTGGTTTTGTGCTTCCACGTCGGTTGTACAAACGCCATTTTCGTCCCACCTTGGAATTACAACAATTAGCCAAACGTTTCATTGCCACTTGGATACTTCCACTGCGTCAACACGGGGCATGAGGTTGTTGTTCACTAATGCCCTGTAACGCATCCTTTATGCACGGAAAATATATCTAACGCGAGCCACCAATTGCTAACAATGCATTTATACCATCTGATAATTTGTTATCGGACCTTTTCGATACCGAGTGACATATAGTCCCTACTCACACCAGTAACCTCAGATATGTAAGAAACCAAAAGATAATCGAATGGAATGTGAAATCAAACAAGTTATGGGAGGGTGTCGGTCCGTTAGCTACATCTGGTGGTTAAGGATTGCTTAAGAATGGGTTTATGATGTCGTAGGAGCAAAACTACACCATTATGCTTGAGATCGTCAAACTCATTTTAGTTAAGCGCATATATATCATTATCCAACCAATAAGCGACCAGCAGGTAATGGTGTTTCAATTACCGGTGAGAGCATTGGCAATATAATTACTTAACATAGCAGCGAATTTAGATTCAATAGTTAACGCTAGATGTACTTTGAATATCGTAAAGTGTGGTAATGATATGAGCCCGAGCGGAGCAAAAAGTTTACTGAGAACCTCGTTTTGTGTGCGGTCCCCTTACATGGTAAAATTAACACATGGAAATGTAAACCAAGTTACTCAATTGTATTCCCAAGAGTGTGATGACATTTGGCATTTAGCTATCAGGAAGCAAGCTACATACAATTTGTTGTTTAGCAGCATGTTACCGTTAGAAATCTAATTAATTCAACGTCGAGCAACATGATATGCACTTTGGTAGCAAACATATCCACATAAGCTTATTATGAGCATGAGCGCCTAGTTTGAAAAAAATACACAGCTTTTTTTCTGACATCAGAAACAGAACATACTCATAACCTTAGATAAGTGTGGCGCCATCGGCGCTTATTTGCTGTTCCGGAAAGCTGACAGATTATGTCACTCCTGAATATTCTCAACATGGTGTCTCGTTGTTTTGCGTTTAATTAGGCAGAATATTGCAACGTTCGTGTGTTTACACAGGGGTAGGCTGCCAAGCGTCAGTTGGTGCAATAAGTGACAGCATAGCTTAGTCGCACATTGATATAGCTGTATCTGAACAAGGCGTCATTCAGGACCAGGGACATTCCCAGGACTTCCCGCTTCACTCTGATTTTTCGATGTGGAAGGGGGGACGGGCATATTTTACTATGAATCGTTCCTAAATGCCATGATATAGCCCTTGAAACTTTACAAAAGCCAGAACCGGGACAAAACCGCCGAGCCTACGACCCAACTAGACGATTCTAACGAAAAATATTCGCACGAACGATGAAGAAACCGATAGAACGACGTCTCACCAGTCAACCAAATCGGCAACTTCAAGCTGCTCATGTTAGCGATTTCTGTAGCAGGTTCAACATCCAATTACTCTAAACTTGTGCACATGCTTGGTAGTTCCAAGATAGTGCTGTGTTGCTGTAATGACTGTTGATGGTAGGAGCAACGCCATAATGTATGCTCTCAGCGTTTCACTACACTTTTCATGTATTGTTTTTGTTGTTAAAGATTTCTTGCAACCAGAGCAAGTTGCTAATCAAATCAATTTGTCTCTAGTGCTCAGCTGTTAAAATAGTAATCATTTACCGATGCAGAATAGAGAAGAATATTTTACTATACGATATAAACACAAATATGGTTCGGTAAATTTTGTAAACAAATATAGATCAACTATGAATGGAAGGGACAAAGCAAGTTATGGCAGCAGGGTACCAGTCGGATATTTACACTTGAGTTTCTGCAATATAATATTGAGCATATTGACAAATAGCCATCCACGCACTCGGTTTGACACATAAGATGGATGTAATGCAATACCCAGAAACAACCTCTGCACACCCCAACCTATTCAACGCCACAAAACTATGCTTGTCGTGCGTTAATCAATGACTGATAAGAAATCCTCTACAGATATCGGAGCCATAACAGGATTGCACGCATACCAAAAACAGACAATCAAACAAGAATAATTCACAAGAGCGGCTTAACTAACCGATGGAGCTCTCTTCCCCAACTTATTCGTCCTGTGCGCCCGTGTGAGTAGTAGAGAGGCGATGTCATTATAAACTACAAAACCCTATTATGGTTTTTGCTTAATCAAATTACGCCTAACTGTTTATCCATTCGGTTAAAGATAAATTTTAACATCGTCGTAAACGTCTTCAATGTCGAAGTAACTGTGCTACCGCAATGAAGGAAATAATTAGGTAAAATATGCTTAGTGTGCTGCTAGACAGAAAACGTCCTTAGAAGAGAGTTGAATGCATATTAATCGATGGAATCATGTTAGCTGCTAATGCTATCAAACACTAGCACATATAGCAAATATGCATACTCGAGGTATCAGATATTCATCGATAAACAATGTTAGGATCATATTACGGTATAAAAATTGCTGGTATGCGGACTAATGATACTATATCTCATTGCCATTATTTGATTGCTGCATCAATTGATGTAATTGAAGTGATGGAGACCCAGATTTTAAACGGCTTTGTTTAGATAAATTAAATGTCTTCGAAGCTTTTAGTCACATATCTTAGAGTCAGGGGCCATAATCACATCAAATTCGTATGTCAGCTTGAGAGGTCAAGCATTCTATTTCTCTCTGAAGCTGTTTGTTGACAATACAACCAAAGCAACTTTCGTGAACTATTTGATGCTATGTTGTGTTATTTCAATGTGTGAATCGAAAAGAATGAATTCCAATCCAATATGGTTATACTTTATGCAACATGAAGTGGATAGTTGGTACGAAATACTGTTTAAACAATTACTTTATTCAGCGATATTATGTGGATAAGCAGTCCTAGATAAATGGCCGTTAAATGGTCTTGAGCATTTCTATGAAGGAAAATGCAGCGTTTTTGCTTTCATCGGCAGAGCTTACCGTTTTGATGTATTGCCATCAATAGCCCGCAGAAAAATTAATAACTCATTCAAGACTTGTTTAATCTATTAACTATGATGTCTTAAGTGCTTTTATATGGCTGCAATCAATGACAGTCATACGATTAAGAGCGACGCAATGTTTCCTAAAACACTATTTGCAAGCAGTTATGCAATCGCTGATGGTTAGCGAAAAATGGCCGAAGTCAATTACTTTATCATATAATAGATATCATACATTGATTGACCCAAATATATAGATATTGAGACTTTTCATTGTGACGATTGGATTGCCCATTCGGAGCTTCGAGTCAAAACTTGTTGGTACTATTTGGACGATAATCTATATATGAAAACAAAAGGAAAAGCGAGCCAGGAGAAATAACAATATTGAAACGCGAAGCAAGATCCAACTGATAATATGATAAGTCCGCACGCAGGCATGTTGTGGATAACTACATGCAATCATGCAAACACCATAATATTTTACATAACCTTTCTGTTGTGAGCAATGCTGCTAAATCTCAAAGAAACTAGTTGGAATCGCCCGCCGCATTTTCCCCAGAATTGTGCGCTGCATTGCAAAACAAAATTGTTAAATTCAGGGATATTTAATTGTTGTTTTAACGATGTTTCTCAAAAACTTTAGTGGACCACAAAAACCTAGTTTATTGGGAGCTCTACTAATATATTGAATTGAAATCTTTAATATGAACATGTATATATATACACACACACACATACATATATATATATATATATATATATATATATATATATATATATATATATATATATATATATATATATATATATATATATATATATATATATATATATATGTATATAAATATATATACATATTTTAGTAACGCAATATATTTACCGCATTCACCCATAATCCTTCTATGCGATGATATCAGTATATTCATAGCTGCATAAAGCAAATGCCGCCCCATACCGTGTTTGGTATGGAGTGCATTTGACAATGCGCGCTTGCTTTGCTGGTTGTCTCGTGTCTTTGATAAACTATATTACCACCAACTGATCTTTGCTTTTATCTACGACAAAAATTCATACGGAACCAAAAGTCAATGCAACAGTACAACAAATACCTACTCCATGCCGTACCCTTGTGATGTAGTTCATTAACTATATGGATATTCTTATAATTACTGATTTCTATTGGTGATGTGTCCCTAAATGATTATTTGCCTGTCTTTGAAAGATGAGGCGCTGTTGTAGTCGCTGACTGGTGGCGTGATTACCTATCGTAGTTAGCAAATCAACATTTTGTAATTGCTAATGCATTGCTAATATGTGACATTTCCCTCACGACAATGTTTGATGCATCTATTGATTCTATTATTAGTATGCATTATCTCCGTATACGTATATTGTTCAAGTTTTCCAGCCTACGCAACCGTCAAGTTATCATTGTATATTATTTAAAATAAAGGGCATCTACATCCAGACGAAGGGCCAAGACCTCGAGGCGAGCGCTCAAAGGACATTAATCATGGGGTATCAATCATTTGGTCAGATTCATTTCTGCCCCTATTACCTGCAGATAACTATAAAGGCCTTGACCGCTGCTGCTGGGATAATATGGGATAGTAGTCAACGCATCCAACCTAGTATACTCAAGATGAATTCCAACAGAGCAGCTTCATCAGTCTGGATTCCCATCAATTACATTTTCAATGACACGCAAATGCATGTGTGGCTGATGGAGATACGTGCCCGAATTGGAGTATTGTTGCGATTGTATTATCAATGTGCAATCGTAAAACATCATGCTGCCGGGTGCTCAGTTGCCGCAGTCAAGTTATCTACAGTGCGCGTGAAACTGATATTGCCAATGGCTCAAGACGACCTTAGAAGATAAGTGTTATATATTGCATGCTAATGTGCATCCTCGCGTGGCAGGGGTAAAGTAACTGCATTTGGTTTATTCTTATCGATAATTTTGTGACATTTTGTTCTCTGATATGTCGCTTGAATAGATCATTATAAAATGTGCGGATGTACAACACAAATTGGATTTTAATGATTCGTAACCATATGCTGTGCCAAATGTCACTCATTGGTAAACCCCCTTGTGCCTTTTATCCTGATATTACTAGGCTCTCTATCAAGGATGCCCGGTGTTTGTAAAAGCAAATACGAGCTGGCATGCTGTTGAATTTTTAAATGTTTCAGCTGATTTAGACTTGCGACGGGAAATTTTGGTGGGATTATCTACATCACGCATTACATAAAACATTTATTCACCAGTAAATATGTGCACGCTTTTAGCACCCTGCCTCGTTTTGGGTGCGTTTGTGACCCGACACAATACCTTACCATTTTATACCCCTCGCTTTTTGCTTAAAATACGAAAATTAACTCTCTTAACATCAAATACAATCATATGTCTGCCATTTGTTGTTGCATAACGTTCACTGCTCTGCCTACCACTGCCGCCACCCAGCTACCGTCGCGTAACTGCGTGTATTTAGGCGGGAATCAACTTTGACGCGCTGCGCGTATTTTCGCGCCCAACGAGTTGACTTCAAAGGAATTTGTGCGCATATAGCGACGAACGATTTCCGTTGAGTCTAGATCAAAGTCACACCTCATGTACGACACCAAACCGTTGCGGTTTCCCATAGACTTCGCTGACCTATCATTTTTTAAATTCTTGTTCATATAACATATATCACTGCACCAGAATACCAAGTTCACTTCAAAAGTCAGTGGTAATTTTTTTCATGGAGGTTTGACACCAATCTGGAGGACAATTAACAATAAATTCATAAACGGTTTGCCGTAGAGTGCGGCGAGATCTCCTTTTTAATAGATATTATCGTAAAGCAGATGTTGTTCTGTCTGTATGTCAAATAAAATGTAATTCGTTGTACAAACTTTTCTATAGAAGCAAAATGTTATCAAAAAAGCATAATTCCCTTAGCATGTGTATTTTAAATTCGTCATGCTCAGATATTAAGATCAGTGACCTATACTTTTTATTTCATATTTCTTAAGCTTTATATACGAGCTTACTCTGTGCAATAAATATTGAAAATGTATGTACGAATTCATAACTGTCGCAATTATTTTTAAGCGAAGCTGTATTTTGTAAATATTTTGTCACAATCATTGTTCTGACACAATCACACCTAATAATGGACGAAGAGCAAAACGCGTGATAGACGAGAACAACGTGTGGGTTCTGCGAATAAGAAATCATAGAACAAGTAAAAACATTAACTGGATACTCCCTCATGCGGGGATGTATTTGTGATACTGTTTTTATTCTTGATTTGGATTGCAATATTCATGATATCGAAAATGATCTGCTCTACATGCATATAATATATGATTAGTGGTAATTTGGGTGTGCCCATATATGCAGGCCGTCTTAAACATACACAGCCGTCTTGTGATTATATTTAGTCTATATCAATGCCTGCTTGTTTACCTCTCACATGCATGGTTTCATAAATTGGTCAGGTGCTGCGTAACACCCCAAATTCTCGCAAATGGTAGTGGATTGTTTTCGACTATGAGACTATATCTCATTTATCGTAATTAACAAGACTGCTGTGAGAACATATTTGCATTTATCTCTGAAGAAAGGGCATTTTGTCCGCTCCTCTGGCAATATGGGAATATCGATCTTTGTGGCACTCTAACATGCGACATATATGTCAAGGCAGCAACTAATAGCTGATACGTATTTGTCGGCAGCTCGTCATACGCGTTATCCTTACCATAATGGGTTATATTGCTATGTAATCATGCATTCTGCAAGCATTCTAAAATTGTGCCGTGAATGTTGGCACCTAAGAAGTCGGAAATTAATACGCGTTGATTTTTGGTAAGTGCAGATAGCACAGATCGTTGTATGACAGTATTTAGGCGGATATGCTTATTTTGTTATTATAATGTCACGAAAGAATATTAGATTAGTGTTGTGGTCGTACATTCAAGTCAAACGACTTTTTGGGCAATAGGATGGATCTTGTATTGCGGTTGTGAGATTTGCAAATTGTTGACTTCCAATGGTAGCATATTTGTCATTATAATGACGGCGGATCCTAATATGGATCAGGACAAATCCCTGTGACCAGCAGTTTCACCTTGTAACATTCTTTACCATTTGACTTCGCTGTCATGTAAATTGATCAGTATATGCGATTGGCTATTCACGCAATTAAACGCAGTGGCATAGAATGGCTATAATATGTGATTACTCGTGACGAAATACATGAAGCTGTATCGTTAGTTACTCTTACAACACCTTATTGCATTGGCATCCATATCAAACATCGAATATGCTTCATACTACTTCCACAATTTTAAATTTATTGCCCTGTTTGGTGCATCAATCGCCACACATGGCTCAGTTATCGTTCACAAGCAAATGGTGTATACAATGCTCGTTGCTGTCAGTAGTAATAGGTCAAGTATCCATCAGCAACTATAACCATTGCGCTGACACTGTTGCAAGATGACGATTAATTTCGCCAGATTATAACTCACCACCATTATATCAAAATCAAATGTGGCTAGGTCTGGTCTCATTTATGAGTCATTAACTGTGTAAAACATTCGAGAGCCACTTTTCCCTGTGGTGAACACTTTTTGGTTTACCAAGGGCAGAGGCACTTCACTTCGGCTCTCGCATTCATTCAATGATTACCAGAGCAGAAATGATCAAGAACTCCTGATACCGAGCGATGAAGTGTAACACATTGTTGGACCAACGAGTATTAACTACGTTTAAGCCGGATAGAGGTTATCGCGCTCTCATCAGCGAAAAACATGTGACGAAGATATGGCGTACCCTTTGCTGCCCCTGTACTGTGGAACTGTCTTCCATTGGACAAATGACCGGTCTCATCTTGGGGTGTTTAAGAGTCGCGCAGAAGCGAACATGCTGAATATTTTCAGTGTAGCAGGTTCAGCTGCATTCGCAATAAAAACGCTAACAAACGGCACATCGTTGGGTTTCGTGATACTAACTATGTTACTATGAATGTCTAAAAATCTTACATGACTAGTTACTAGAAATGAATGTGCTATCAAACAGCTTTACTTATAAGCCAAACACAGCGTTTTCAGGACTGTATTACGCATATTACGTTCTTGCTAGAATCATACTGAGACAAATTAGCAGACATGTTAAACTTCCTGCACATAGTGATGTTGTCTATTTGTTGATCTTATTGTTTATATATATGACATCTTCATGCTTAATCATATGTGATGTAAAATGTCTAAATTCAATCATGCTGCTGGAAAGGCTAATGACACACCAAATGCTTATGCCTAAGATGACTGATAGTTCCATCATACTTTATTTGCTGAATCATGTTACAGTCTGATCAACCGCTTTGTCTCCAAGATGATTGTCTTTGCACATTGTGTGATAATATGCCAACCAATATTGCTAATTCTCATCGTATTTCTGTCAAATGATATTTTAATTATTGACGATTACTTACTGCTCCTGTCAACTCGAGTTGGCAGGCATTTTGTGGTAAGTATTACATTGGTGAGCATTTATATCTAGAAACTGTGGTGTGAGGTTCCAATCATTGCTAAAATACTTTGCATCTATATGGAGTTTTACTACTCCGTGTAGAGCAAGACAAAGGTATTTTTTCACATTGTTACCTATACAATAATGATACCCCTGGAAGAATGCATGGCTAAATCCGTGGTTATTGCCAGCTTTCTCGGAGCATCGCTTAAATACGCTTGCATGCTAACCACCAGCACATTCTGCTTACGTAAGTGCAGTCTTCCTGCGTTCCACACGATGCCGGCAATCTTTTCCAGTAACTGATGAAATGATCATCAACATGAATAATGCCTCCCTATAGTCTCAGCCTGATTGAATGTTTTTATGAAGAGATTGCTCTACGGCAATAAAATGCTCGAATTGTGTCATATCATCCTACATTTTCATTCGTGCTGCAAAAGACGTGCCAATTTTATTAGGCTGAAGAAACGAATACATCGTTATATTAATTCCGGCGCTGCATATTATAGCATGTAGACGCATATTAAGCACGAAAAAAATATAATACGCTTGCAGAATCGACGTTAAGAAAAATCCGAGGGAAAAGGCGAAGCAAATATACAGTTCTTAATCGTCGAAGTTTACCAAATTGTGTTTTGTAGAGCATGCCAACAGTGCTATCTTCAGAAACCATACTATAACCATGAGTGCTCGGTCTATTGATATTGGATACTTCTCGTATATTGTTGCACTCAGCGAGTGTAAGTGTGACGGCTTAAACGCTTTTAACTACTGTTATCACTGCTTTTATAAATAATGACAGGTTCAGGTAATAAATATATGTGTGACTTTGTAGTAAGCTTATCAGTACGCTGCTGATGGGCACATTTATGCTGTATAAACAAGTATAATGTCATGCAAAGCGTAACTCATGGCGATTGTTAATGCATAATTCACTGCGAGCTCGCCTTTTTAAAACGATTATTTGTCCTCAAACAATAAATATATAGTGGTGATCATCTTGGGAAGGTGGAAACTATGGGATAATTGCCAAGGAGTTCAACCCCATTAGCTGTTTTCAGTACTGCTAAGCGACATCGTTGAGATGGTCCGGAACGATGCTTTACTATGATTTATAACAAAATTACCCAATAGCCCTAAAATGCAGCTTTCCGGTGCTTACTTTAACCCGTGGCAACCAGAAGGCCCGAGAAGAAGATGAAGAAGATGAAATGTGCTCCGTGTCGCTGCACATACCTGAAAATACAAAACGCACAACAAATACCAAGGAACACACCATACACACACACGCACCCACACATACACACACACACACAAATATATATATATAGATATATAGAGAGATAGAGATAGAGATATCTAGAGATAGATAGAGATATATAGAGAGAGAGATAAAGACATAAATAGAAATAGAGAGAGAGAGATACTAGACAGAGAGAGACAGATATATCTATACAGAGATATATCAAGGGAGAGAGATCTTTATATATATATAGGGAGAGAGAGAAATATCTCTATATATCTATATAGAGATATAGATATCTCTCTCTCTATATATATATATATATATCTCTATCTCTCTCTCTATATATCTATCTCTCTCTATATATATATATATATATATATATATGTATATAGATAACCTATTTGGATGAAATGTGTTCCGTGTCGCTGCACATACCTGAAAATACAAAAACGCACAAATACCAAGGAACACACCGTACACACACAAGCACACATGCAACCACATATACACACATACACACACACATATATATACATATATTATGTTTATATATATATATATATATATATATATATATATATGGATATATATATATTTATATATATATATACATATATATATACATATATATTACATATATATATATATATATATATATATTTATATATATATGTATATATGTATAAATACATATATATGCATTTATATATACATATATATATATATATATATATATATATATATATATATATACATAAATATATATATATATTTATGTATATAATATATGTGTTCCTTCGCAGAAGTGGGTATTTGGTATGATGAATAAGACATATGAATTCTTATCGAGTGGCATGCACTGTCTGCTGTTAACGTGTTCTCTCATTCCTTTTTGAAGGATGTTATAACCCATTTCATTTCCTATTATAGCGCCTTCAGCTCAACCGAAGTGATATCTTAAAGATCGCTTTCCTAAAGTGTTAAATGCCACCAAAATGGCTGATTCTATATTGTAGGCGCTGGTAAGAGGCAAGAAGTTTCTCCTGCATATGTTATTAGAGGCGACTAATACGTGGTATCCGATAGCTTAAAGCAATCACGCCACACCAGTGCAATATATTTGTGAAGAAGTATCCAAGTTCCCCGTCGCACGTCTTGTCTCTTGCCTTTCATAACACCCAAATCATACGTTGTTATTTTAGGTAATTTGGTAAAACCTCTGGTCATATCTGTTTCCGTCTTTTGAGCATTATCGTTAGCCATACTCTTTTAACAGGTGCGCTTCCTTGTATGACACTCACTTGAATGACTGCAGTATTGTGTAAATGACTCATCCGCGTCACATTCAGCACAGCAACGTTGAGACAAATTTGATAAAAACTTCAATTACAAATACATTAGCATGGAATAACTCGCCATTGAATAACGCCTATTTGTCGAGTAATATTGCTCAATACAAAAAGTTTGTATCGCTTTGTTCGAGATAATGCACTGAGCAGCAAGCCGTATGATTGACAATTTAACGTGATAAATGATTCCGAAACTAATGCTCAGTGCATGTCTGAGTGCGCACTCGAAAAACATGATATAATTTATAGTGTTGTGACAAACAATATCAAATGTAACAAATTTGCTTCCGGGGTAATCTGACTGCAACGTGTATGCTTTGTGTGGATACTGTGAAGGTAATCGGGAAGATATGTGCAGTGGTATTGTTTTGTAGGTTGTGGTTTTGCAAACAATGACAACAAAAAACAGTTTAATACTCAAACATGCCTAACACACATAAGGAGTAATACAATTTTTAGCCTTACTTTGATTCGTTTGCTTAGTATAATAAGCATCTGCATTAGCCTTAACGGCATTAAGATAAAAGACGAAACATCTCAAAAATGTAACGACTAATCATCCTGTAAATGGCTTAAATATGCGACGAAGAAGCAATATGTAAATTCCTCTATCATACTGAAACAACATATCAACCGATATCATTCGATTGTCATTGCTCGTACACTTGAGATGTGAGTGGTCATCTAGCAGATGCCAGAACATTTTATCGGAAAATCCAGAAAACTTAATGAACCAATCCTAAAATTTGCTGTCTTTTTGAGCAAGTGGAGCCTGTAATATCCCACGGGTCTGGTAACTTATCAACACTGCAACATCATGCACTCTATTCATGTTCCAGCCTTTTCGGTTTAAATCTTAAAGGTACAGAACCGTGTAAACCATGTACTTAGATCGGTGTAGTTTTCTTAATACCAAATATGTCATCTTCTATATATACCGCATTTTTGTGCTCTCTAAATACTGCAGTGATCAGGGATATTGGCACAAAAAACCCACCAATCTATTCCTTTCTGAATAGTATTCAATTACGATGAAGCGTCAGTTATCGAGACAGGTAAATGGCATGCATTTTCGAAAGCACATTCTATAATCATACATTCATTTTTAACGGTCTAATATGTCCATTAGCCGGGTTGAGTGTAACAAGCAATAAATATGATATAATAGGCATTTTTACAATCCCCACTCTACAATGATGTCACGAATGCAGCAAAGATCACGGTTCGGCATACATTTCCCGTGCTGTGCGTGTAATTCGCCAATAGGTATGATAATGGACAGGGTTCGATCGCATAACACATAGCTAAGATAATCTGTGAAAGTTGGTTTTCACAGAACAAGTAAGCGTATAAATTGATATGACGTCTTATAACATACATGCATACATGCGTACATACATACATACATTTATACATACATTCCTACATACATACATGCATACATACATACATACACACACAAATAAATACATACAAACATACGTGCATACATCCATAGATAATTACATATTCAGATACATACTTATACACTCACGTACATACACATATAGTCACATACATATATATATATATACATACATGCATGCATACATAAGAGCATACATCAATACATCAATACATCTATACATATATATCATAAACATACATGCATACATACAAACATACACACATACATTCATACTAACATTCATATATGCATACACAAATACATACATACATACATACATACATACATACATACATACATACATACATACATACATACATACATACATACATACATACATACATACATACATACATACATACATACATACATACATACATACATACATACATACATACCAACATACATACATACATACATACATACATACATACATACATACATACATACATACATACATACATACATACATACATACATACATACATACATACATACATACATACATACATACATACATATATGCATGCATGCATGCATACATATATACAAGCATACAGACATATATACATACTTTGATACATACAGGCATATATACATGCATACATACATACATACACTAACAGACATGCATACATACATATATGCATACATGCCCATATACATACATGCATACATACATACATCCATACATACATGCATACATACACGCTGTGTGTTGACGTGAAGGTTGTTAACATGTGCTGCTGATACTTCCAATTGGGTGATTGGCTAGCTGTTGAAATACCATTGCGACATTATAGAGTGTGCTCGAAAAGGTTAACTATAACTTGCGTTGTGGGATATTGGCTCCGTTTATCAATGGGCTTTTGAGAAGTTTAGTAAGTACACTAACTCCGTTCGCATAGCCTCATCAAAACATTCTGACCATTGTACAAACAAAGCATTCAATACTGAAACCACCAGGATATCGCACGCAGGCTTTAGCATGCTTTATTCGCTCTCATATAGATGCTAAAAAAGTTTAAATAGTGAATTTTACATTTTTCATGTTTGATCGGAATACATAAACATATATTGTATTAATAGGACTATAAAAATATAAATTGCATTAATATGTATATATATATATATATATATATATATATATGTGTGTGTGTATGTATTTATATATATATATTTATATATACCTTTACATATACATTTATATGTATGCATATACGTACTTTTATATTTATATATATATATATGCATATAAACTTATATATATGTATTTACAGACATATATGTATGTATATATATTTGTATATATGCCTATATATATCATACCAAATATATATATATATATATATGTACATTTATATATACACAAATTTAATTTTTAAGCATATATATATAAATATATATATATATATATATATATTTTACATATATATATAAATATATATATATGTATATATATATAAACATATGTACATGCACTTATATATATGTGTTAATAGATATATATTCATATTATGTATATAAATATACACAATGATACATAGATGTATATCTACTGTTATAATATCTGATTACTGTTCTTGAGACACTCCTGGTACTTTCTTCTCATCTGTACTGTGATTAGCCTATATTGCTTGAGCATTTATTCTAGTGTGTCATAGACCTTCACAAAATGATGTTATCTAATAGTGCTTACAGCAGCAGGTGTATTTAAAAAACGTGGTTCATGGGGTATGCCATGTTTTGCCAAAATGAAGTTCTGGTTGAATTCGTTACGATGTTAACATGCACACTGTTTAATTCTGCCTGACTGGCGCCTAATATTGTACAAATAGACGGTGATTATCCATTGGTAATAGGCAATGTTATTTTGTCATAAATATGCGCACTAGCTCATTTGGCCTCTTAAGTGCCATTACTTAATTTATGCATTAGCAAATATTGGCATATTAAAGAAAGTGTTCTGGGAATAATGCATTTGACGCGCGTCAATCATTCTCAGTTTACCGTTCATTATTTATTCACCCCTGAGCTGCTTGGCCAGTGTGCGTGGAGTGTGAACTCATATGGGTTCATTGCAAATTGATATCACGCCTATGACATGTGTGCCCGGTGGGAACCCGTGGCCTTTAAGATGGAGTTGTGACCAAAGATCGCTCGCGGCGTCGTAAGTAGAATCATGTGTTTACTGGGCGGCTTCTGAGCGACTAGGATTGTGCGGCTGAGCAATGGTAAAATGAATAGCAGCCCTCTACTATCTTACCACTCCATCTTTTCAATAAGCCACGTTTGTTGTACTCGCCATAACGCATACTTGGGTGATGGTGATAAATGTACACGTACTTCCCGAAGATATGATAGTTAGATTTAATCACGCAACTGTGACACTGAAGCATGGGTAAATAATGAAATTTCCTTTATCATTGGATTGTATATTACCCTGCTGCATACTGTACCCACTTGTCTGCACAGGGGTATTCTAATGGAAAGACGCCCCAGAGCCTGATGCGGTCAACCGCAGAAAAAGCCACGATAATCAACGGATCACAAGTATTTGAATAACAATAAGTATGACGTCGACGATCAGTTGTTGATGTTCATGAGGAAATGCTATAACTGGGATTGGCTGCTGGTCATACCTCTTATGTGTACGGCGACTTTTACTTTCCCCCACCTTCTCATTAGCCCATCAGATCCTAATCAATGGCTCAAAGACATCCATTGATAGTATGATTCAACCCATTACCCGAATTTGCAATTCTTCATTAAGAAGTGGGAATTCCCACTAGGTATGGAGCTGGCAATGTTATTGCCGTCTTAACTAAAGATATATGAAAGCCTTTCAATGACAATGAAGCGACTAAAAGGCTTTTCACTAAAGAAAATAAGGCTTTTGACAATAATGATCATGAGCTTGTTAATACATTGGGTATTTGATTGTCTTCGTAGAGTATTGTTTGAGCATGGTAAAAAGTCCTAGAACTTTAAGAAAGCAGCAAACAAAACACTAAAATGTACCGCAAGGATATATAACTGTGCTGGGCATGGACATACATAGACACCAAGGATTGGCAACAAACAATGGTCATGGTCTCAAGAAACAATAGTTTAATTCAAAATTATCGACTCTGCATGGCGATTCGGCTACGGTGTTGCATATTGTATAAAAAAGTTTACTAATTCTACACCACGGGGATGGCATTCTATGCAATATAGGTCGGGAAGTGTAAAATTCATTTCATGCGTGTTGCGATACATAACACCTATATTTGGTCTGTTTACACTCACTGGGACCGTCGCACTGAAACCCTACGACGTGGTGGGCTTTAGATAACGGCCACGACTATGCGCTTAACATTGGCTAAGCATGGTCGGCTAAATGCTATCTGCTGTTACATAGCAGTTGATGCAGCACTATTCAAAGGAAATACTTTAACGTGAGAGTTTCGCCTAAGTTCAGGTATTTAGAAGTATGCAGAGCAATGTTGTTACAAGAGAAATGTATGGCCACATGAGGAACGATACTCACTACCTTTCACAGTACCTAGCGAGCAACGATTTGTGAGAGAGGTGGATAGAGAGAGAGCGAGAGAGAGCGAGAGAGAGTGAGAGAGACAGAGAGACAGAGACAAAGAGAGATACCGGCAGGCGGTCAGACAGACAGACATCGAGAGAGGGGGAAAGATCGATGGAGAAAGATAGAGAGAGAGAGAGAGAGAGAGAGAAGAGAGAGAGAGAGAGAGCGAGAGAGTGGGCGTGAAGGCGAGCGAGACATAGAGATATTGGGAATAATAAGGTAAAGGTTACCCTAATGATGATAGCCTTTTTGGGGACGGGAATACATCCCATCCACCAACTACTTTTAAGAGCCGTAAACTAGCCACTTTATCGCACGTACAACCATACTGAATCTCAGTCTGTATTAATTGCCTCATAAACAGCGCAATGACGACCAGATTTATAAACCAGCAGGGCGAGCCTCAATCTGTCCTTCTTGTGGCACGCCCAACCTATACTGTTCTACCCATCTAACATATATCATACCATGCGCGCTGCGTGTTCGTAACCAGACAACTAACAAAGGTAATGGAAAAGCAAGCCAAGACGCCACATATTGAAAGTTGAGTTGTACGCGGCCATTTACCCATAGAATCGTGTTCTTTTAAAGAGGGCCATTTCTTGCACTTGACTGTTGTCCATTTGTCTCCTTGAAATGAAAGAGTCGAAAATATAAACCCGTCATTTAAGATATCATTTGGATTTAACAGCATTGCCAAACTTGGATTTAGCCTCATTCGTAGGCAAAACAATTATCTGCGGTGATTTACGGATACAATACAATATTCGTGTAAAGAATATATTTTGTCGATTA
>CM067345.1:19026828-19034328 GCA_034190875.2 Urechis unicinctus | reverse complement strand
TATCCAGCGGTAATCGTGGTCCCTCTCTACTGTCCCATGTCATGTTGTCCTGGTAGCTAATTTGCTTAACTTTGCTTTTGTCACCGATATTTTGCCTCTGCGGAAAACTTTTTTACCCATGGAAATGTTATTTTATCAATTCCGATTCAGACCTGTGTGATGAAAAAATCATTGTATGTAAGTAATGATAGCCATGTATTTAGATCCAATCATTGAACCTTATCATAATCGGGGCATTTGTAATGCCTAATTTGCTCAGATTTTGTGGATTTTAGCATTAAATGGCCCACAAACACATATACTGGTATATATATATTTGGCAGAACAATTGGCAATAACTCAATATCAACAATTGAACAGTTCTTTTAGCACACATCACAACGACAATTTCTAATCGGCAGTTGTTGACGCACGAAAAGTCGATTTTGGCTGCTTTTCGAATCTAAATTGGTGGTGTCTGCCAGCATTATAACATAAGGTGAATTGAATTTAAGTTTTTGTCAAACGGGGAGTATCGAAAGATTACTAACACATGTGCGCTTTGCGCAGCATTTCAGACATACAATTATACAGTGTTAATGGCAAAACAAGTGATAGCTACCGAACAAATATCATTATGCTTGGCCTTTAAAGGTATTTAACTTTCCAATCAACTTTAATAAATGGCGAAATGTTATTAACTTATACCAAGCATTGGGCAATGCATAACCAACTTACATTAAACTAGCATGACTAGCGGTACCATTTCACTGTACATCCTTGTTCAAAGCAATTATAATAACACACCAACCGCCGCATATCATTTAATGTGGCATATTGTACTGGTCTAAGTGCGCAATCAAGCGATAAGCATATACTTATGACAGAAGTAAAAAAACAGCAAAAGCTAGCCGCTGTGAATCGTGATGAGCTCAACCGCACAGAAAAATCAAACAGCGAAGCACTAGTAGAGGTAATTCGATAAAAAAATAGATAAGATGTATATGCTTTACGATCGATGTGCATTCGTCGATCTGTGTATAGTGGTAAACATTTGACGCCGACCATCGTCATTAATGAAATATAAGCCTGCCCTCACTTTGTCCCTACCCATAAGCTCCTGATTCTGAATATATATCAAACAACTGCATAAAACGTTAGCCGCCCAGAACATTTTCTTGTCAATTACCTGATATCATAGAGATCTACCCGTCTTGACAATGTTATCATTTGTATGATGATTACGGAAGAGCTATAACCGTTCATCACATTTCATTGTAAATACTGATATTAACTTTGTCAACACCGGATCCATCCGCAATACAGTGTTATTCAGTAATGCAATGCAAGCATCGGCCTTTATATTTTGTCAATCACTATTAACAAACAAATTGTGAATGTTCTCTTCCTTCAAGAGAATGGGAGAAGTATCGGTGCGCTGGCTTAAGGTGGCAGCAATCCATCGTAAAGGATATACTTCCGTTCAGTTTGCACGTTGCGTAAATCTGACATAAAGACACGATATCGCGCATTCAATGTCACTTTTTAGGTATTTACTAATAAATCACACGAACGCTCCATCATAGCTAACAAAGCCGCGTGACATAAGATACACAATTCACGGAACCATCATTGGTCTAAAGCTGTAATGTATCAGTTTATTGTCTTTTGCCGGGTTCCTGGGTGCTCAAATCCTGACGGAAATTAGCATGTGTTCGTGTTTAGTTTATGTAGGCACGACATGTCGCTCGACTGGTTTATAATGCTTCGTGCAAGTCGGTATTCAAATTATGCAAATCATTTTATGGTTGCGTACCTCAAATGGCCAGGACTAACAGACTGTTTTATTATTTGCAGAATGATACCCGTATCATAGTAAAAATAACGACCCAACGCAACATCCCCTTCTTTAAACAAAAAATGTACTGTAGTCGCCGTTGCATTTGTCTAAATGTGTCATGTGACACGCCGATTCGTTAACCTACATATGTCGAATCATAGGGGTTTTCATTCTAAAACATAACCGTCACCATGTTTTCTGTGCCAGTATCAGAGATGGAAATATCCGATAATAGCGGCGAAAAACTCCAATGACAGAGCATTGATCAATTATTTGCCAGATGAGTTCGGCACATAAAGTTAAGTGTGATATACGTGTCATCATCCATTTTAATGTCCGCCTAAACCGATAAAGGCATTTAGCATTTCACAAGATCCGTCATCAAAACTTACTCCAGATAATTCAAAATAAAAAATTTAACAATGTTTTGACCGAATTGATTACCGAGTAATAAATTATCAAGGTGTCCATTGAAATGTTGGTTCCATTGTCTATATATTTCTCGGGGTTTTGAATGCATCTTAGAGTATGGTTCTGCATGATGTGTATATTGCTACTGAACAAGGTACATGTGAGCTAATCGTGCATTCCTGTTATGATATCAGGAATTCCAAAAAACGTGGTGAAACTGGTTACACTAGTTAATTTAGTTTTCTCTCTGCACAGCTATCCAAGCCAATATTTGTATAATAATAGCTTAAAATCGCTTTGTGTCGTTATTCTGTATACAAATAATTATCGGTCGTGATACATGTTGACAGTAGCCAATTGATCCTACGGTAAATGGCCCTGAAAACACTGAATATAGATCTGTTTAAAGCCAAATACAAATCGTGGAAAGCACACAGTCCTGTTGGTTAGAACAGGCATTTGTTGCCTTCTTTATAAATTCATAACTAATGTTTGTGGCTCAACAAATATTGCATGCTGAGCACTATTTCTTAAGTCTGGCTGATGAATGATGCATTGAAAATGCTATTAGTTAGGTTCTCTCTGCCGAATATTACCCACTTGATCATATATCAGAAGCAATTTCATACAATTTGATAACATCACTAATAAAATGCTTGTGAATGATATTAATCATGCAACTGTAATGCTGTCCCTCTATCGTTAAACAACGCAGAAATCGTTTGCATATATGCCAATGAGAGTATAAATCATAGAAATAAGTGTGGCAAATAAAATGGCCCAAACACCGAGCTATTCAATCGCGTTTCAGATCTCAATCCCCAGGCCATTGAAAAGATTATATACAGCGGATATTGGAGAATTGTTCAATGCATTTCTTCATTGACAGCAGTCCTATTCACAACCGTGGATGCGCATTCTATATTTACACAAAATGTACAGTTCTCAGAGTGATCTACAATGGCGTTATCATTAAGTATGCGGTTATGTATTGAGGAACATTCAACACGTATTATGATAAGTATTTTTAGTAGATTGCATATCATTGAATTTATGAGTTTTATACCGTTGTGGAGCACTTTGTGTTTCATTAATGAAATGGCAAGATACAAAAGGAGACACAAACCTGCATACTTAAATGAAGCTTAAATTTCATCTTATTTTATTCATACGCTGTCTGTATTTTGTTATTAAGCGCACATATTGGACTGATTTCAAAATTGCAGTGGACTTAGATAGTTTTGTTATTTCGATTCTCTGTTCCAATACAAAGGATAAAGTTACTCCAACGTAGGCCCAAGTTTCGATTGCCATGTTACACATTGCCATAACTTTATCGAGCAGCTCAGCTAAAACCAGGACAAAATCAAGATATATTGTACCCGATGGTCGCATTATTCTAAGTACTGCATTAAGATTCTTGGCATGTTAATAGTAGTTTGTACAATGTTTCGCGGAAGCCTATTCCGCTTTATTGCATAACATGAACACAAAATACCGTCGTGTGGTTAGTACAGACATAACGAGGTAGTAGATTACAAAGCAATATATATAATGTTCCGACGAGAGACATGGCCACACCACTTTATCATCCTCCTTCCGTCTAAATCGCAGTTTAGGTTTTCATCTGCTGAAAGCAATGAAGTTTGCAGATAACCGTAACGTGAATAGGCATGGATACAGCTTAAAGCGCCTACCGCACGAAAAATCATGTCATTTTTTTCGCCAGATAACGGAAATATAACCCAGAAGTACTTTAAAGATGAATACGGCGTATCGAGCCGAGAAGCTCATGAATAATTCATCGCCTCCGCGTGACGTCAGGTCCGGGAATGTTTTTGTTGTTAGGCGCAATCTGTACTACGATTAACGAGAAATGGCTGCTGGAAATTTCGTTATTTTATCACATCAGGAGAGCGACGAAGAGACATGGTATGGCACAGGTCATTTGCAAACTATCGTTGCTTCGGCAGAGCAAGTTTTGCCTTACAGATTCGAACCAGAAATGAGCGAATCCGACGTCTCCGATGAGAGAAAAAAGACACTGGCGATGTCAATGATGCGTCTGGGTATCACGCGGGTCATCCTGCCCAGGACATAGGGCTGCTACAGAATAATGCTTGGTAAGCTATGTCTGATTCTGCTTGTGCACCAGTTCATCGTATATGTGTTGGCGTGTAACGAAGTTAATCCATAAATTTCACCAACATAATATGTAAGCTCTTTTCCTAACAGTAGACTATACAACAGAGCTTTGTAGCAAATAATTCAGCAAATATCAGACAGCAGACATGAGATACCACAAAGTTTTTATCAAATCAAGTGGCTGCAAGGGTTCATGTTAACAAAGTTGTACCATGTAAATATATATGCTCATCCACACGAATTGCAAGCAAACTAATTTTGGACTGCTGTTAATAAATAGAGATCCTCTTTTATTTAAAGTAGGCCTTATCAAAGGCTGATTACAATATTTTTAAAAGTTTATGTTGATTGATTCTGAGGTAGAATATATATAGGAGAGCAAGTACCACAGCTGTTTGCCCATAGAAATTGTCAGTTAGCCCATAAATGAATGTATAACTGGACTTTAGGAGGTGAAGATTATGGTATTTTATTATCATCGTGGTCAGTGTTACATCAGAGTTTCTATGAATGCAGAAGCTAAAACATATTTGCCATACAATATGTCATCCTTTATTACATATTCCCATCATTACATCATGTTACAGTTGTTTGTGTGGCTACTGTCAACCAATGGCAGAGGTGGAAGAATCTGTGTGCTGTGTGGAAATTCCTTGGGTCATGACCTCAATAGAGAACAGCCCCATTCCCATTGGTGGCATAACCCAGCATCCTGGTTTCAGCCCAATCTGTTTGAACCTTTGGGCCTTGCAAGTGGGATATTTCTCCTACAGACAACAGCACGGGCACATAATGATGTACAAAGGTGACAATGTTTTCTATTATTTACACATAAATCTGTACCAAGGCTAGCAGTCATTATTTTCGATTTAATTATACTTATTGATACTGGTATGACCAAAAATATTTGAGCATGGTTAAATCAACAATGTCACATGGTTATTTTACAGGCGTTACAGGTATACTGCATACAAGCAGTTTGTTCGCTGGTGCTGGGGACATCTTGGACAAAAGATACGAGTTCTGTTACCAGCCTGCGCTGTTACAACAATACGAGATAACTTCCCAGCACCAGACTATCAAGGATTCCTCTACCCTCCACTCACCTAGGACTTGTCTTGATACATGCAGAACCTACTCTGGTGTGCCTCAGAGGCTGGTCGTGGATCTGGTCTCATCACATCTGCACACATTGGAGGTGGTGCTTCTGTCTTGGGCAGGGTTGGCTCATAGCAAACTAGCCAAAACTCAGCCATCAGGCACTCGCCATACTTTGAAACATAACAGGAATCAAGTCACAGCATGCACACAAGACTGTTGCTTATAACCTTATACCTCCATGGTAAGTGAATTTGTTGTTGTTTACATTTTATATATCAGTAAAAATATTCACCAAATGTTGCCTTTGTTCCTACTTAAGTGACAACATGTCCCTGCTTAAACTTGGGGTATCTTAGCTTGAAGACTGGATCCCCAGCTTCTGTTGTCGCCTGTTCTCTGATATATGTGATACAATAAACCTATTATACGTGACCTACATAATTTGGCATATCAGCACATGTAAACAAATTTAATGTCTCGCAAAATTAAAAACAAACACCGCCATAAAGGAGCACTGTAAAAAGCAGCATTATTATATCATAGGAATGATACTTGCCTGGCAAACATACCGTCAACTTAACAAGATAATGGACTATTTATTCAATACTAATACAACAAGAAAGTCATCAAGTCTCACCCTATGCTTCTCTCTCTTGATAAAGGCAGGTCTGCTTTTCTTGGGCTGGAATGGGAGGGGTTCAATTGCCTCACCATCCTTTCTTGATTGCTTGACAGCAGAGGCCATCGCAAAAAGAGTAGGCACAGCAGCTTCCTTCATAACCCGCTTACATCGTGGTATCCAACCAAGCTCTTCTCTGAGTTTCGGTGCCTCCTCAAAACATTCCTCGGTGAATTGAACCGAGCACACAAACGAGTACTTGCCCGGGCCCGGCCATTTGTCTCGCGATCGTATTACCTGGCCGATCCATTGTTTTTTTAAATCGTCCTTACCAGGAAACCTGAACAAGCTCACGCCGTCCCGACTGGTACGCGAGCAGCCTTTAACACAACAACCATTAACCATCGCGTTCAGGCGGTCACAAAACGATCCAAAATCCCAAAAACGAGAGACATACTCCGACAATGTAAACAACGGGGAACTCCGTGCGTTCTTGAGAACGGCCTCCCTTACCTGACGTCACACGTATGGTTGACCTAGATAATGGCTGCCGCAACGTTTTGTCGGGCGCGCTAATTTGAACTGACATTTTATCAAATTTTGGCCTTAACTGATCAAATGCGACGGTTATTGGACCGGTTTGAGTTTATTGATCACATTATGAATTGATTTCAGCGAAGTACCTATAACCGTGCGATAGGCACTTTAAGACAAAAGTAAATACTAGTATACTGCAATCATATAATAATATGTTATGTGTGATAAAGTGTATTACTTTATTTGTTGTGACAGCTGAACGGATCAATGCAAATATATAAACATGATTATCTGGTTATTGAACAGTCAAGCGGTATTTTGTGTTTTGATATTACTATTCTTATGTCTGCCAAGACAATAGACTGTGGCAGTTCAAACTTTATGAAAGCCGATGCTTCTAGTATGCAGAGCCGCGACCTACGTATGTGTGCAGCTCGTTTGAAAAAATAAACCTAAATGATTTCTTGTTGTCCCGTTTTATTGACGATAAAAGCAGTCCGGGGAAACCACTATTACATTATACAACTGTTGGACTTAAAATGTACGTTTGGCACGTTCTATCCTTAGATGTCCCAGATGAAGAAACCGGACGCACACTGTCTTCTCCCCAATCAGCCTTCCGTGGCTCCGACTAGTTTCGTATTACAGGTCAAAATATCGACGTGATCACTAGAGTGACAGCAGGAAAGCGAGGAATGTATTACAATATCGTGCAGGCCTAAAAACGCAAAATGGACGTACGGACGGTCTATGCAGCGCAGCTTCAAAACTATACTGTTAGACGCTGACTTCCCTGCTGAAAGTAATAGTAATATCGGGGGTTTTCAAAATCGAGGTGATATCGCGACGGTGATAGATGAGGATGATT
>CM067345.1:19001828-19024328 GCA_034190875.2 Urechis unicinctus | reverse complement strand
TCGAAGACACCCTCCATAAGCTAAGTACCTCAACAGATCTGATCTTGCAAGCAGATACTGGCACATTCAGCTTGATTAACTTAACTTACCACCTTTAAACACTTGCTTTGGAAGGTATCGCTGGCGTCGACTTTGGCATATACGTATTATCGGAAATATGTCACGAGCGTCTGCATTGTGTGACGTGTGCAGCAGATGATGTAATAATTAACATGATGACAATCTTGACGCCTTTCTACATGGGTGCAAGAAAATTGGCAACATCATCACGTCTCTCGGACATAGCATTACTTGCAACACATTGAACCTGACCCAAAGAAGGTCAAAACCATCACTAACCTGGATCTCCCATGTCACTTGTCCCTACTGCGCATATTTATAAGGATGGTAAGCTTTATGTACCAAACCTGTAGAATACTCTAAAAGCTCTCACTAACCGCACCAAGACCAATGTCCCATGGAACTGGTCGAGCACCCAAGGCTCCCGACCTCGTCCAATATGACCCTAAGGAAGAACTTGTGTTGAAGAATGATGCAAATGAATATGCCATCGGATCTGCACTATGACACGATTGACAACCAGTGGCATTCGCTAAGTTTGCTTAGAAGTGGGAATTCACCCCTACCACGTCAAATCCGGGGAATCACCATAGCAACGTAGCTGCCCAAATTGTCGTTACAACGGTTAGGAGGCTGTTCAAGAAAAGTAAAGATGCAGGGGAGGATGTTTATATTGGTCTTCTTCATCTCCGAAATACCCTTCCTTACCAAAGGCAATGATAGCAGCTTGGCAGAGAAGCTACTTTGTCGCAGAACTCAAGGAACAGCCCCGTCATCTCGCCAACATTATCTAGCAAAGAGAAAGATCGCTTCCCCAGGCAATACTGTATTGCGTCCATAGTAATCACTATAAACAGAACTTTGATCTTGACCCTCTCAAACCAAGACAAACCACGCAAAAGAGTCGAACGAGGCTACGTTGTTTCTCAAGAATGGGACATATGACTTAGATACCGATGGCAGGAGTGAGTGTTTCTAGTATAGGCAGAGAAATCACGACATGGTCATCCCAGTTCTCCTGAGCCAATACCAGACCATATCACCAGGCACGCCAGTGATCCCAGGAATCCCCAGCTTAGTGAAAAAGCAGAGAGTGAAAATACAATCCAAGATTTGCTGGAAAGCTCATATTAGCGTTCAGTATTCAGGAACGGACTGCGTACATTTCAAGTGTACATAAGTGAAAATCAGATAAAATACCAGTATTCAATCGAAATTGGTGAAGGGTGTTGGAAGAGCGTCGCAAGAGGTTGCCTTTTAATCACTGTCAGAACATTTCAACTGGGTGAGGCACAAAATAAATTGATGGCGCATATGTTGATTCATAAAAATAGCCTCTTTATTAAATAAAACTACGGGGGGGTCGAATTCATACATAAATATCTACAAATAAATACACACACGGATACATACATATATATATATATATATATATATATATATATATATATATATATATATATATATATATATATATATATATATATATATATATATATATATATATATATATATATATCATAAAATATCAATTTTTTTGTCATTTTTCATCTAGCTTCAACAACGAATGAGATCGCGAAACGCTTCCAGTGGTTCATTATGATCACATCTACAACAAATATTATTTTCCTTATCCATCTTGATTATAAATTCTTTCACAATATCAGTATTTCACAAAAAAATATAAATATACATGGGCACAAACGGTCGCATCGGTGCGTATAAATTAGCATCTTTACTATTTGTGGACGTCCTTTAGAGGACCAACAGTATAATATAGGAGTGAAATTTGAATCGCATTTCATTATTGCATTATATCAATTTATATATGCCGAATCAATAATCATTATAAGTATTTCCCCGGCATATATATATAAAATATATAATATATATGGGGCACAAACGGTCGCATCGATATATATAAATTAGCATATTTACTATATATATATACGTCCTTATAGGATATATAGTATATATAGGAGTGATATTTGAATCGCATATATATATATATATATATATATATATATATATATATATATATATATATATATATATGTATGTATATATATATACGTATATGTATATCCGTTATAAATTTACCTACATATATATATATATATATATATATATATATTATATATATATATATATATATATATATATATATATATATATATATATATATATATATATATATATATATATATATATATATATATATATAGTAATTTGATAAACGTAGAGGTCATACACAGTCAACTCACCAGATGATTTTCGCTTTTAAAACGGGAAAACTTTTTGAGGATTGTATGATTATATGATTGGCTAAATGAATTGAATCATGATATGGATGATGCTTGCCAAGAAATTTAACTGAAAAGGGCTATAAAACAGTTTGTGAAACTATCATAGACTTGGTCGAATCTCTCCCACGTTTGTCGGATGTACCAAATGATCTACAGATAAAGGATTGTTTGCTCACTCAATGCTTTAAATCACTTCACTCTCGGCACTGTCAATATTCCCCAAGTCTAATCTGTCTCGTTGGAGACAGGCGTTACCAGGGACGAGCGCGATTAGGCGAACACAGCACCAATGTTTCATTAATGCCCAAGAAGTTCCGTGTACGATCACCAATGTCTTCTAGCACGTAATGGGTTGAGTCGTACACGATTCAAAATAACGTTCACGTTTGACTTTTATATGCAATATAAGACCATAAAAACATCATGTTAATCGCTCGCCATGATCTATGCACGACATCAAATCAGCTGGGAATCATGTATCTGGAAACATTCTCGACTAGACAATGTATGGAATTCGTTGACTGCATTGTTTACTTGCCATTATTGGCTCTCATAGAAAACAACGCTTTGACGATACATGTGACAAAACACACACAAACACATCTACAACTAATCATTTTTGATGCCTTAGCAGAACAACTAATCCGTAGTTTTGGGCACATGTTTGCAAACTTGACGTTGTGCGTCACAGAGAAAGCTACGAATTCAAGTTGTACAAAACACAGTGCAAACCACGCGTAAGAAATGCCCTTACTCTCTCCCATACCGTGTAATTTCTTGCATCTGGTTTTTACATCGCAATATGGCGCTTTGAGGCTGGTAGTGATCATGTTTCTGTTAGAAAATGGGGGGTTGGGCTTGTTTGTAACATCAACCAAGGTGGTGCTGCATATCGATCACATGTTGCCCCTATGTATGTACGCTTGTAGTATAGACTCAACAACATTCTTTCAGTTGCGAATTTATGATATAGTTGTGGCTAATCTAAATCCTCATTCCGCAGCGAGTGGCGGTACCACGTATCGTGCGCGTATGCTGTCTAAGACGCTTGCTGGACAGGAAATGCCCCAAAAATGTATCAATCATAGAGGTATCCACAAAGGATCGTGAAATATTTTTAAAAAGTGCACCAACTGTCAAATCCTGGTTTCTTTGTAGAATATTACCATTGGGATAAGCGGGAGTTAACTGAAGACCAATCATGCATTAGATATTACAAATTATAATTCAAAAATGAATAAAAGTATGCGGTTATTATATTACACCTTACAATGCTGTAGTGACACTGACAAATATCTAGACCACATTACAACGTATGGTCACCTTCAGCTTAAATTGAAAGAATATTTCACGGGTCAGAATATGCTCTGCTAAGCACTTAATAGTTATATATTCCTCTTTGCATTTCAGGGAAAAGAATAACGGTGAATGTAAAGCGGACCATTGTGCAGATCCATAACGACGGAGTGATAGCAAGTAATTTTCTACCTTGATTACTACCCACATGAGCTACATCTGTCCAGCCTTGATATAACGAATATTTTAGTATCAGCAAAGTACTGTTTGCCATGTCTTTACATGTGCTATAAATCTTGAAGAATGCAAAAGCCTTGCAGCAACTGACATAGGATTTCAGCCGTTAATAGGTTTAATGGAGATTTTACAAAATGTACTCGACAGCAAAAGAATATGATGAATCGCTATCAAATGAAAATTGTTTCGTCCAACGTATGGTTTATAACGTAATTAAAAGTTGATAAATTCTTCAAAACTATGCGGTGCGAAGGCCAACTATATTATCCGGTCTATCTGTGGGTACGCCTCGTGTTTATGGCAGATGGGAACTTAGTTGTCTGTGTATTGTGTGAGGCTTTTTCAAAAAGTAAAGCAGGATAATGGATGTAAAACATGATCGGAAGTTTCAGCCAGAGTTTGCTGATGATCATCGACTGAGATGTTGTGAAAGAGAGAAAACGAGAACTGCACGTGAACGTCAAGTATATAGCATAATCATTGCACTCACTCCGCAAAGCATACCTTTACAAATGAGAGCAGGATTTTATGTTCGTTATGTCGGAAAGAATCAACAAAATCTTTAAAATGAATGATTGCATGTTTTTTTAAAATATGCTTTGACGGAAGGATATAGATATGCAGCCAGCAAATTATCCACGTATCGCTTGCATCTTTTCGAATAGGTTTTTAGTTATATGCACTGGAAGAAATCTTCACATGACTAGTTAGATGCAGTTTTATAAACACACTACTAACATAGGATTTGAGGCACGATGAGCCGGGAAGCCACGGTGTGGGCAATTCCTTGTGAGCACGATAATCAGAGCCGAGTCTTTATTGCACATCAGTGGGATTTATTAATAAGATAATGGGTTTGGCCAGCTGTTCAAATCACGGCAAATTATTACCCTTGCAAACACGTAGTGTGAAATATATTCTGTATTTTGGTAATCATCTCTGACCAACGTTATAGCGATATTAGAAGCAGGCATCAATGTTATTGCATCATAATTGAGTGAAGCGTCCATTCATCTAATGATATTATACACTCTGATAAAAGATGTAACCCAATAATATAATCATTGATGCACTTCGAGATAATCATGAGCATGACATTGAGCTTCATTGAAGATCACGAATGAAATTATGCAGTCATTTCAAATCAAGCCAAAATCAACCGCTAACGATGGAATTATATAATTTTGTATACGCCATTTAGATACATGACTTTTTTGTATCCCGATCGCACAAGCTTGCATTATCTCTACAAACTATCACATCCTCCTCCTCCTCCCCGATGGCTCCACATCAGACCTGAGCGTGAAGCAATTGGAAGCAAATTCCTTCGAAAAGGAAGATTAACGGAAGTAATTGTTCATGCTGACATACAGTTATCGATACAAAGGTCAGACAGCAACTGGGTGCGAATTGAACAACCAGGAACGTGATGTTCTGTTGAAATATTTTTCATTTACATCGGATTTGTATTATGTCATTATGCACAGAACCATGCAAACTTATGTCATGAGGTGCAAATAGACATAATCCGCTAGGAAATCAACCTTTTGGGTGCATTGAAAAGTTACGAAGAGAAATCGATTAGGGCCTTGTTCTAAGATGCCCTGGTAAAACCAGATCGTCATTGAAAGATATGGGCGGCTCTCTCTGTATTAATTCAATTCAATCGAACGGCTCAAAGTCCAATAAAACGAATACGGTATGATTTTAGTGAAACTTAGCGTCATTGTGACTTAATGTCATGGATAGATTAAAAGGAGGATAGTGCCTAATGTTCTGTATATCAGCCTGCCTTGTTATAACGAGAAGAATCACACCATCAACGGAAGCAGTTATTATATGTTCTATGGACTGTCTTAACAAAAGCGACAGCCTAAATGAAGATAAAATTACCTGTTGACGTGGATTGGGTGGTCCCTGGGGCGGCATCGGTGGTTCCTTTATCTAGTGCCATGTCGTGTTTTCCTAAGTGCAAATGTGCTTAACTTTCCTTTTTAGCTGATATTCTGCAATTGAGGCAAAACTATATTCTGTGACGTTAGAGGTGTCTTGTATCAAATTAATTTCAAGTTGTGCGGCGAATGAAAGATTCCATGGAGGCGACGAATGCCTAGTAGTATGGTTTAATCGGCGAACCCTGTCGTAATGCGCCTCTTGTGACGTGTACCTTGTAATTTGTTAAGCGTTGATGATCTTGATATCGATTGGCCCAAAGACACTTTGAACTTACCTGGGCAGAAAACATTGCATTGTTTTATTGGTGATCTTTTCTGCTTCAAATGAATGCTCTCATAATCATGTAAAAAGTACGAATATGTGTTTAGACAGAAATAACAAACAGTACTTCTAATCGCCCTTTGTTGAGGCAAGGCAAGAAGGCTATTGATCTCAAGTGCTATTATAATCTAAATGTTTGCTTTCATTATATAACTATTATTTGGCTGCATTATACATGTAAGATGTAGTATTGTACTTACCTAAAGGCGAAATAATTTAAACCTGTCACTGCGTGTGGCGCTGAAATGCTGCAGTTCTAACATACAATTATGCAGTGTTAAGGGCAAAATATGACACTACAAGGCAGATATATATATAATATATATATATATATATATATATATATATATATATATATATATATGTATATATATATATATATATATATATATATATATATATATATATATATATATGTATATATATATATATATATATATATATATATATATAAACATGTTTTTATATATATATATTCTATGTATGCATATATACATATTTACACATTAATATATTTATATGCATATATATACATATAAATAAATATATATGTATATGTTAATATGTATACACATATATATGGATATACATATATATATAAATTTATAAATATGTGTATATATACATATGTACATATATACATTTACATAAATATATTTATATATGTTAATATATATATATATATATATAAATATATATATATATATATATATATATATATAGAGAGAGAGAGAGAGAGAGAGAGAGAGAGAGATTTATATATATATTGTATATGCACATATAAAGCGATATATTCGTTTGTGGACCTAAATCAACAAATGGTTGGAAGTTTGTGTACTACAAATTGTTGAGCCACAAATATAACGACTGTTCATAGATATCTTGGTTTTCTTTCGAGTTTGCATATTCCGTCATGTAAGCATGCCATGAGGAGCATATGCATGATATATCATCTTTGAAAAAGGTCTTGAAGATTGTCGTCATTGTCATTCAGAAGCAACCTCACAGAAACAGACAGTACTATGGAAACCCCAGTACAATAACAATTGAGTTCAGTTACTGTTGGCTCTGCCGCAGATTAGATAAACTTGACACGGAAAGATACCTCTGAAGTTTATATGCGGTAACAGCTTAAAGATCAACTGGGATTTATGTCGATTACAGCAACGAAACGGTATGCCTAAATCGATAGATGAGCATCAATGCCATAAGTCCTTAGTCATTCAGCTGTTATGCATGCCTTTACTTGAGTATTTGGTTCATTTGGCAAGGTTTATTGTCAACCTTTGGGTTAGTGTTATTTGCAGCTAAGTCCCCTTAGCAGCACATTTATAGAATCTCACGTTGGAGCCATACTATATGTTTTATTTTGACCAATAACGTTTGTTTATGTATATGTAAAGACTGCTGGCGTATGGGGCACAAAGTCAATTTACTGTATTATTTTAACTTATAGTTAACCAATGTCACAGCAATATCAATACCTCATTAGCAACCAAATTATCATGATATATCGGCTACAAAGTCAATGCACTATGTAAGACAGGCTGGTGACCATTGAGTGTATCAAGAATATTTAACGAATTAACAGTCATCATTTAATGACAAGACTGCAAAATAACTACTGCGCGTTATATGTATGGTATACATATTTTGTTATATGATTTATACGTTCAATAGTAAGTACTGTGCATAGGCTATAGTCGGTAATTCGATGTATGTAGCCTGCTATTTTATTAAAATGGCCCAGAGGCTCTCAAGTCTGTTGATTATATTAAGCTTTTAATTTAATATAATGTCCCCACGTTATTGGTTGAGTTGGCCTCATGTCATTCATCGATCATTCATTTTAAGGAACTTTACTGCAATATTTATCTTCGCAGGTTGTTGCTTCAAATATTTGCGCTATGTCTAATGGGTCGTAATAACAACCAAAACTCTCATCTTGAACATTGAAACCGCTGAAATATGATATATCATAACAATGTTAACTTCGCCGTGTGGTGGCTGCGCGTACGGTAGCATATTCATCGATAGAAAACGGCTGGGCTTAAAATATTTTTTTGCTGGTCTGTGGCGTATATAAGTATCGGAATGAAGTAGTAACATGGACTGGCAATATCTTCCTGGCAAGCAGCATGAACAACGAAATGCGGCCCAGAGCATGCTCAAACACCCACTCCGATAAATCCATACGATAAAGCACACGCATACATATATATATACACCTAAACCAATGTAACAGTATGGTGTTTATGCTAGCAACAGGAAGAATCACTCAATCATCTATGCCACTATACCGTGCTTCCGCGTCCGTTTACTGTACTTTGGCAGGGAATACCTGACTGCTGGTGAGCCTGAACGGAAGGGAATATTTGCGTATTCGAATTCTACCTTAATTGTCTAAATGTAAGGATTCAAATAAAACTTCCATTCGGTCCTCTCCTTGGATAATGGCGATGATTTGCTGAAATTCGGGCTAATAAAAAACCGGGATTACTCTTATCTGTGTGCTTATTGGAGAAAATGTTGTGCCCAGTCTTCTGACTAACTAAACTATGCCGCAAAAAATGAATGATTAATCCCTTCTATCTGATAAGTGAAGCCAAAACAATAAGCAAATATAAGACTACGTGCATTAACGACCCTCGCCCCTCAATATGAAGTTGAGTGTAACACACCGCCACTCTTCCTTTGTTAAACAGATATATTGCCAATAACATCATCGACATAGACCATTTTAACCCAACATTGTGGTCATCAGTATGCATGACGTTATTGTCAACTCTATGTCAACATAAAGCGTTCTATTGTCAGGCTACTGGATAGGATACTACAGAATGCCACTGAGTAAGCTCATAAAAATAAACCGCTTTTCTAGGTAACCCAGGATTTGCATGACTTTCGGCTTTTGGTTGAGATTTGTTTCAGATGATTATTATAATGACATTAACTTTAGCGTGAAACAAACATATTGCGTTCATTTACGAGCAATCTGCCACTGATATTCATAGAATGGCTAACATATCAACTTTACATCTCTTTGCAAATAAAGCATTACCTCTAAACGGGATTGCTTACCAGCAGCGAACGCCCAGAACTATTATATTATACCCCGATATTTCTTCATCATTTACAGCCTTTAAATGACGCATGCTGAACGCATGCAAAACCAGGTCAAAAACTTTGTTTTTCTCTTATTTTGGCAAGGTATGACCTACTCTCTATGTGTGAGCTGAATTGCAATCATGGACATTACTTGCTTGTATGTGTTAATTTCAGTTTCAGCTGCATTGCAGACGTTTACACATGTAAAACAAACTAGTACGTAAATAGTATGATTAATGCAAGCAAAACATATCAGGTGGTGCGTGCAAAGTATAATTCGCTATTGTTGTAAGTATGACTGTGATATTAATGGTGGGCATGTATTTATAATTTATTAAGCTGCACCAATCATTTACCCTCTCCCCTCCCTACTTAATTCACAATCGGCTGCGAAGCTGCTGCATATAATAGCCTAACCGGAAAACGATCATTTTAAAGTGCCACCAAAAATTGTAACAAATGCCTATTTATTGCTTACAAAAGCCACGAGGCTTGTTTTACCAGTATTTGGCAAATTCTATCGGTACCGGTGTTGCGGTACATACATTTCCTCATGCGCGTGGAAATCATTTTCTCCTTGGTCACCATCTTGTTTTCTTATCTAACCGACACGGTATAGTAATAGCATATAAGTATTAAGACTACATCAAATACAGGAAGAGTCTCTTGATAGTTGCAATTTCCATGAGAAGGATGTGTGAAATATCAAATAACCTTTGACCACAAATATGACATTGTTGTATTCGGGAAAGGCAGCCTCCAGCCTCGGACGTATAATAGTTTGGTGATCAATGCCATATTTTATTGTTGATACATGATGTAATTTGAACAAGTAAAGCTCAAAGCATTATGGAACTGGTTGTAGTGTAACCAATAAGATGCCGCATAAGATGAGCTCGCAACACTCCCAAGGCTATGCTTGACGTATCTATGATCCCATAATTAGCATGCATTTCCCCTGAAGGCGTATGTTTTTCCAGGCCACAGAAACATTCCAGCTATCGTTCTACATCATGTAACACGACGGCCACCTAGATCCAATAAAGAACAATCCGTAAACAGCAGTCACTAACGCTCATTAATATTTGGAAATTGCTTACTTCGTTTGGCCAGATTCATATTTGTCTCAGAACGTGCACATAGCCTGACTACTGCTGAATATGCGACATTCGTCGATGCATGCCTTGTCTGGATGGATTCTTAATAAGAAGTTTTGTTGGTCTGAGTTTCAATGCGAGTCGGAAAAATGGATTGATAGAACTACCATGATGAGGTAGGTTAAATTCATACCATCAAACAAAGCTCTATCAATACCATTGTGGTTGTAAGTTAACTCTCCTATACATGTGTTTACATGTGTTTACATTCACTTGGAGATCCATCTTTGTTACTTATTAAACTGACCAAGGAAATAATAACACACATGCATACAGATTCTTTTTAGGGTAAGAATTTTTATGCATTCTAGTTTAAAACATTTAATCCCACCAGTAAATAAAATACAACTGCTAGGGAACATTATACACTAGTCACCAGTTAGCTTAAATGATATTCAATAGTTTGATCACAAACCCCTAACACGTCGATTGACGGAGCATTCTGTACGTACTGTTACAGCTACGCCATTTTATCATCGGTGAAGCCATGTCAAAGTGGCTCTCTAGAGGCTGCATCTTTCTACAGGCAAAGTAATTTATATAGAGCTTGCAATATAAGACGCTCTTTGATCGATAGAGGACTCATTTTGTCTAGGCTTGGATTAGTACAACAATATGAGCCATGGCTTTATGATACAATGCGATGCTTTTGGATATCAAAGTACCTACTCATCCGTGAAATATTTAGCAAGGGCAACCAGTTGGGCTGATGTTTCATCACGAATATTAAGATGGATGGTTGGAGCAAAGTGCCTATCAAATTCAAGGTTTAACCTTCAGCTTAAGCTTAGTAATAGTAATATAACATATAGCCTATACATAGCTGTGTAATAACAATTCGGTCTAAATTTCCATAAAATAAATTATGGTACCCACATCGAATATTCTCATAAGATTGCAAATTAATGCATAAGTAAACACCCTGCGATGGCGTAAGAAACGTATGCATCATGTCACCCTTGACGATATATTACATTGAATTGTCCCAGGAATTTCAAATCATTATATCTAGAGGAATCAAGGTAACGGACGGACGTGGGGCATTTGCATCCGTCGGAGCCTTTACATAACAACGATTAATAATTAAGTACCATTTCATTATCACCTTGACATAAGAACAGCGGGCTAACCAAATTGTCGGAGCCATTCGCAACACACATCACGGTGTAATGCATCACAAGCTAACAATACGAATATAATACAACAATAAATTATTCTTCGTTTTAAATCACGCAGCAGAAGATGTAACGATGTGTAGCTGTCCTAATACAGCAGTATGCTTTACCTCGAACAGTAGGGGGCCAATCAACGGATATTTCGGAATTATCACATGATATATTTGGATTTTGCAAAGCCGTGAAGGGAGTGGAAAGATGGTTCCGTCTAGGTGATCATGCTTCCATTATGTTGTAACAAAACCATTTTCACCTTGGAATTACAACAACTAGCCGAACTTGCCATTCGCACGTAGCTACTTCCTTCACGTCAACACGGAGCATGTGGGTGTTGCTCATTAATGCTCTGTAATGCACGCTTTATGCATGGACAATATCAAACACGAGCCACCATTTGCTAAAAACGCATTAATACCATCCGATAATTAGCTATTGTACCTCATCGAAACCATGCGATATATGGTACCTATTTTCACCGTGAATGTCGGCACTCTTCATGGTCGTAGTGATGAAGGCGAGACGTCAATTGAATGGTAACTAGAAAACAGACGTTTATTTCTGAATGTGTTAATCAATGGCTGGTTAGATCTCGTCTCCAGATACACTTGAAATAGATATCAAAGCCAGAAAAGGTTTGCACACATTACAAACATGGACAATCCAACGGGATAATTTCACACATTATGAACGAGGTGCGTTTTGCGTCAGTATGAGTAGTTGAGAAGAGATCTCACTATTACCTACAATATCTTTTCATCAGTTTTGCTTAATAAAACTACGCCATGGATTGGTTAAGGGAATTAGGTTTAGGGCAAGTTAGCATACCTACTAAGTTAATGTTTCCATTTCATGACGCAATGGGTCACACAGTAACACGTTCAACCACGCTAAAATCACAATCCCTTAAATAGGGAATGTACGAGAAGCCCTATCGAACATGCGACTTGTCGATCACCGGATGAAGTTTCGAAAGTTCAATGGATAAACGCCATTCCTTTCAATCGGCTTCCCATTAAAATATAAACATAGCTTACA
Organism: Urechis unicinctus; assembly: GCA_034190875.2. Lineage (NCBI taxonomy): Eukaryota > Metazoa > Annelida > Polychaeta > Xenopneusta > Urechidae > Urechis > Urechis unicinctus. The sequence goes on along the minus strand of CM067345.1, from coordinate 19,011,677 downwards.
AGTTGTGATGGCGTTAACTATCATCTTATGTGGTTTGTTAAGCAACTACAAAATATTAGGTCAGGCTTCAACATGTTATCCATTAACATTAAGTCATAACCAATTTATTGATTTCCTTCCCATAAAGCGAGAAAATTGGAGGGTGTCCTGTCAGATGGCTCAATTCAAAATACACTCCAGGCATTGCATACGGTCGATTCCGCAAAAGATATTATACTCTTAGCATTCATCGAGGTGCCGACGTAGTTGCAAAGGCAGAAAGCACTGAATGATTCGCGGCAAACTATGATGGATTCGTCATTTAGTCTCCTCGCGCGTTCTCACGCTCAGCAGTTCTGGATTCTTATTACGCTGAATGTTCTTTATTAGTCAAGATCCGTGACATGGCAGATTGAGGAAAGAGCGCAATAACTACAGTTACCAAACTCAAGTAGTCGACAAGAATATTGTAGCAGTCAATTATTTTGTGTCCTGGCGTCAATATAATTTCCAAAATTATGATGGTCTTGGCAATCGCCTCTTAATGGATCCATTCACACCACGATACAAATCGAATACAAATCTAACATATGTATTTGCATCGCATTAGTCATACATAGAATGGCACAGGTGTTCTGGATGGCGTCTCGCCTTTACAAAGACAAATGCATGAGACAGCAGAGACCAATAAAATCAACTAATATCGCGCTACCCCATCAACTGTCTGTCGCCTTTTGTGTGGTCATCTATTTTGCTTAATTTTCAGTCAAGCCTGTTATGGTTTAATTACGCTGTAATTGCTTCATTCAAATATGTTATATGACACGCATCTGTTCGGTTGGATTGACCACAAGAGCGACTGCTATTCGGATGTGCTGAACATTACGATGCATTTTGAAAGACAGACGGTTATTGATCTACACCATCGAGGCATAATGCTAGGCAGATGGGTTGTAACTTACAATGGTGTGGCCGGCAAATAAAAGGAAACACACGTCTCTTAATTAAAGAAAAGGTTTAAATGCAATGTCTGCCAACGATCCTTGAAGAAATGGCGCTCTGTCGTATTCCATGAGGATGTTTCCTTATAATTACCGGTAATCAGACAAGCACAACACATTATAAGAACGGTATCTCGCCATTACAGCTGCGCGTGAGATGTATTACTCTAGTGTGATGACAGGATATTCAGAACAGCTGTTGAAGTATACTGATGTCCTCCCTCTTTTTCACACAACATGTTTACAGAACAGCCTTGGAGGTATATTGGTATTCATGCTTATCTGTTCAAAATGATTCACTTGGATGATTTAAATTTAATATACCTAATACTTCGCGGTATGCACAAATGTGCGATATTGGGGGAATAATGTAAACACAACCGGTTAATGGTACCAATAGGTTGTATATTAGCATTATTTCGCCCGTGTGATGTTACTCAATCGTGAAGAGCGATATCACCGCCGCGGCAAGTATAATGCGTTGTTCGTGATGATATTTCGGTAGTTTTAATGATATTACACATAGCATATGATGATGAGAAGAAGATAATGCTAAATACATATTTCTTAACAAGCTTAAGTAATATGGTTCACTATGTAATGTCGCCAGATTGTTTTGGAGAGTATACAAAACTATACATTTTGGAAACCTTATAGTAAAAGCAATCAGAACAAAAATGTTTTTATTAGCTCCGGGTCGTATATGACCTCTATCTTGGATTTTACAAAATGGCCGCCGTGAAAAAAAATCTTTTATTTTGACGGCTAAACTACTATTTTCAGGATCATGAAACTCAATACTCATAGTCGCAGATGCGTTGAGACATCTGTTACAGCAGCCCCTGCTAATATTTGCTAATTTTATGAGACAAATATCTAGTCGTCGATTATGGTAGTAAGCCTATATTATGTTGAACAGTTTACGGTACCCTTCATGTAAGTTGGTGGTGGTTATATTATAGTGGTGTTTATTATATTTTGCCGGCTCTTAACATGAGTGACAAACCATAGCCTGCTGAAGGGGCTTTTTGTCAATGTCAGAAGTGCATTGGAAGCAGTGTATTGTGTGCCAGTGTGATGGTGACAAGGATGGACTCCTACTAGCATGTGCTGGATTAAGTAGAATGGAGGGCTAGTGTGCATTATGGCAATTATGTTGATGTCCAACGACGACCCCAAAGCTGTGCAAAGTACATACTCTGTACACATCCGGCTGTCTATCATCGTATTGTTATGCAACTGCAACTAACAAAGACAAAATAAAAAGTGCCCGAGGTCGTCATGCACGTGCATTAGCTACTGGCCGCCACACTGCGGAGAGAAAAGAGGAAGCACTGAAATGGACGAATCAGGACCATCAACATATGGCGCGTCAACACAATTCATGAGGTCCCGTACAAGTCCACTGGATAAGGAACGAAGTATTTTGTTCTGTCAGAAAGATGATGATGAGCAGGTATATTAGGTGAGGAGAGTCAACACTGGGAAATCTCTCAGAGAAGGTGTTGAACAATCAAATAATGACGCACTGAACACATGCATTGCACAAGCGGATGCATATTTAATTGATGTTCGGTACCACATATCCTGGTTAACAAAACATGTTTTCCATGGACAGCGAGAAGCCAGCACCAGTGGAAGCAGAACAGCGTGCATAGAACACTTGCTACAGCCTGCAAGTCTGCTCGAGCTGAACAACTTTACCGATGTCCTAACATAGAACCAAGCATACTTACCTAAATTTCAAACCACATATGTCGCTTTGCTTGTCACAGAGGTCATTGGAAATCACGTACTTACATTTAACAGAAAGTGGACGAAAGAAAAGATCCTAAACGCCGGAAGTCCTGTCTACAAAATAAATCAACGGAAGTCAGCTATTCTTTATTCCGCAGAGGTATGCACAGAAAGCATGGTTCATTGTGCGACGGAAAGTCATGGTGATGACGCGGGCAACATGCAGGCAATCTACAGGGCAGCACAGGTGATAAGAAAAAGTATCTCAGACTTAACCAAGGCAGCCAAGGATAAAAACACCATAGAGGTCCCCAGTGACATCCATGGCGTTCCAGTTGTACTGTATACCAAGATCCCCTGAAAGAAGACCAAAGTTGTTGACAGAGCATCACTCACGGTTAGCTAGGACATCATGTACGGATCTAAATCCAACCGTGAGGTCAACTACAAGCCGAGAAGAGAATCGACATCATTCAGGCCACCTAAGGCACGCAAAAACCCAAAGGTCTTAGGATTGGCTTTGACTGTTCATCGATTATTGTGTTCCGTATGGCTGTACGCTGCTAATGGAGACAGCTCTGGCCAATGCTGTTATACAAAGCACCCGATAGTTCCAATGTCTGTATCTACCACGATCCCTGAAGATAGGTGCCTTTGTGTTCAATAAAGCGGCAAATTTCAGTCAATTAAGTTTATGGTTGAATCTAGATTATTTATTTTGGTACCATTGGATTTCTTGGCCCTGATAATAAAATCAAAGATGGCGGCTATATAAAACTCGCGTCAGATGGAACCATTATTTGTTTGATTGCTTATACTATACGGTTTCCCCCAAAATATAGTTCTTATACTCTCCACAAACATCCAACTAAAGTTAAAATCCAAACATAGTGAAACTGACTATAGAGTTCGAACACATGATTGATGATCTGTGCCATGTGCTGTGTTGGCTTTAAACTTTTTGCAACCTGTATACAATTAAAATCATCATTGCATTGCTTAAATTGTATCTCAACCAATCTATTACATTTGCGGCGTCGGCATTCGGTTCTGGGTCAGGCCTCTTCTGGCGAGCTTCAGCATAACAACGTCGCTTATCAAAAGGTGTAAGCTTACGTATTAACAAGACATGTCCATTAATTGGCATTGATCTCTCTCAAGGATATTGAATAAGCAGCACCAATCCACGCTCAACGGCACAAGCACTCCACGCTACTGGGGATATAATAGCACCCAATTAACCTGGCCTGGTTATGTCTCTATTTCATCATCCAGTTAGCCGAATGTACAGAATGAGAATATCATGGAGAACATCGATAGACAGCTTAGTGGGGTCCATCGTTTCCCATGCCAGTAAGAAACTATTCTGCGTGCTCAATGCACATGCTGCTTGGTTCACTGACAGCACACAAACAAATGGATGTACGTTTAAAGCTTTATGCGGCCACAAACGGGTTTCGTTTTTAACATATTATACACAAAAGGATCCTAGAAAATTGCTCCATACATTGGTTTACTTGCAGTGACCGCATTTCGCTCGGATATCATAATAAAACACGTAATTGTACAGAAAAACAGCGTACAGACCGTGAAATATGTGCACGTAGGATGAATAAAAAACTTGTCGCGTATGAAAGGTGATGCACCCTAACTTAACCTACTGGCCCAAATGCAGGTACATTTGTTCATTAATATCTTGACATTTAATGTTGAAACAGGATGAAATAACTTACTCTATGTTGGAGTATAGTTACGATACATTTCGATCGGACTCAACTTTGAAAGAGATAAAGAATTACAGTAATATGTGTCATCGTGGTTCGTCGACAAATCATCTAGTAAAGTTATTTACGTATCACGCTGAATTTAACAAGCGAGGTCTTAAGGACGGCAAAAGACTTTGTGACGAACCCTGAATTGTTATTTAACACGGACTATTATTTGAATTCACTATTAAGGTGGTTAGACCAGAGATCATAGCATATTCCATTATAATCGGGTTTCAAATATACGAAATTAATGCCATTATATCGACATGCAGCACATGTATAAACAACGACATAATAGATCGACAAGGGGCGGACGAAGATTGCACACTTACAGAACATACATGGTGTCATAGGTATATCAGAACCACTAGCATACCATGGCAGATTTGATGTAAAGAAAATTAATACTGCATGCAACCTTGTATCGATACCGTTGAAGAATGGAGCCAGTTCTCTGACAAAACTGTTGATGAATCGGTCGACTGTCGTTAGAATGGGTAGCGTAACTTGGGACAACGATTGGCCTGAGATCAATGTGTGTAACGTGAGGTGTGCGAATATATATATATATATATATATATATATATATATATATATATATATATATCTATATATATATATATATATATATATATATATATATATATATATATATATATATATATATATATATATATATATATATATATATATATATATATATAATATATATATATATATATATATATATATATATCTATCTATATATATATATGTATATATATATATATATATATATATATATATATATATATATATATATATATATATATATATATATATACATATATGTATATAATCTATATAAATTTAAGTATATACACGTGTATATATATTTGTATGAATACACACATACTGATATGGTCGTGTATGCATCGAGATATCTAAATATATAATAGTAAATGAATATATAAGTTTATATATATATATGTACATATACATACAAGAGACTATCTTGGGTAGACTTTTGTACATTTCAATAAATACAGCTAACACTACGTATGCACCAGGTTTGTTTAACATGTCGATCTTTTGCATTTCGTAAACGAGCCTGTACCAAATGGGGAAATATTGCACCTTATGGTCATATTCGTCTGAGTTCTCTAAGAATATCCTTGACATATAAATAGTAATTTGTGAAATAGTTCTGATCAGTCTGGTCCGCTGCATCGCACAGCAATACCACAAACCACAGTCATTCGATTAGCGCGGACAAAACGAGGTACTCTATCACAAAGCAATCTGTATAACATTCCGAATGCCTATTTCGCCTAGCACATCTGTCCGTCCAATTGGCAACATATGCCTTGTTCCCCTGGTAGCCTTGGCAATGAAGCTTGTAGTCCGTCATTTGAATGAGCAAGAATACACTACCAATGTACAGCCTTGCACAAATGACAATGCTTGTATGGCTTTGCCGTTATGAGATATATAATGTGTGTTACAGTGAATCCCATCATTTTGAATTTATTCGGCGCATTCAATTACTCGTTGAAATAAAAATTAGGAATATTTTCATCCCTTAATATTCCATGTTTGATTTTTTTAGTTATCTGTTATGCTGTCAATCAGTGGTCATGACGTTATACATGTATAGTTTCAGTATAACATTATTTCGATGTAATGGGCATTAGCCATATACATATATATATGTGTTCAGTGGAGTCGATCTTTAGTTTTATGGGGAAAACGTGAACATTGTCCAAATCTCTCAATATAACAACTGACTTATATGGAAAAACTGTTCAACACAAACTATTCAAGAAAGGTTTAGATCACTTAAATAACGGGGACTCAAAATAACTGGTTCAGCGATTGTCAAATAGTATCACAAACATACTAAGACAGTTATCAAATCGTAACATGAAGTAAACGTTATATGCGCAGAATTGTCACGAGCAGTCTAAAAAATTAATTTCAATGTGGGACCCAGATGGGAAGCATGATCGCATACATTAAGTCTAACAGCATTCATGTAATACCACACATTGAACATTAAAAAAGCGCCAAATTGCTTTTTGATGCATTGAAAATAGCACTTCAGTTTTGCAAATTGTTTGCTTGGTGTTAGCCGCAGCAAAAGAAAATATCAATGGGTGATGCATTGTCAGCGTATCTCAGCACGCCAGCATAAGGAAAAGCGAAACAATGATAAGCCAACCAATCGTATGAAATAATAATCACACGTCGAGTCCAATAACAACGTGATATGGTTATTTCGACCAAAGTTTTTCTCCGTAATTTGTTTTAATATTGCCATGTAGAGGTGGACATTTTAAGTATAACTTGTTATCTAATCGCTTGTATAACACGACATTACTATTTAAGAACAACATAGTCTGACAAGTATACTACTAAGAGCTATTTAGCAGTAGTTATCGCCGATGTTCAACGATGTATTTCGGTTCTTAAGAATAAGTAAATACCAATATGGTACCATGTAACGGGTCGCGCGTGCATCATCTATTATTAGGTTCACAAACATTAGCCGCCACATTCATATTGTTCCAGCTAAAGAGCTGCGTAAATTAAGCATATGTAAGACAATGATACATATGAGAGAGAAATTGATACTCAGTTTAAGTACATACGTATGCACATCTAAATACACACACACATACACATTGTGCAATGGATCTCGGAGCGCTGTGTAGTTATATCGATCACAAACATTCAATGCTGGCGTGTCTTGTTTCAACAATATTTGCTTGCACGTTTACTATGAGTCTTGTATCCTCTTATCTACTTATTCTATTCCCCAAGCTTTTCGTCGACTGAGTGCGGAGGGTTGTTTGTGATTGGTGTCGACTACATTATGTATTTATATTAGTTGTTTACACTTACATTGCATTCTGTTTAACACTTGCCTCCTCTTGTTATTTCCACAAACGCTATTATTCATGATTATGGATATCACTGTGAAAAGTCTTTAACGAAACAGCCTTTATTCACAACATGTTTTGATTGACTTTGAAAGGAAAGAACGTATAAGCACCATGTCACCGGATGGCGAAGAGTGTTTTCTAAAACCATACGAGTTATAGGCTCAGTGTTTGTTTGATAAAACACGTGAAACGTCCCCGCAAGAATTAAGCACCACGTTAACAGCGTAATATGTAATTTAGTTGTAGATAGCACAACGTATAATGTACATCAGCTAATGCTTTTCATACATATTGACATATGTATTGCTAAAGTGGTGGTTTACACATTAGCTGATCTGTGCCGCAATAATTGCTTGTCATCACTTGAAAACTAAAACGTCATGTTCAATTACATTATTTAGGATTTATTATGGTTAATTTTAATGAATGCGTCACCATAAGGTTAATTGTTTTAAGAAATACTCAGTATTTCTCGTTCTTCCTGGCTTCTACACGCTTCATTTGATTGCAGTAACATTTGCTTTCGCGCATTGTATGAATACGGCATTTTATCGTAGGCATAATATAAGCCATCAGTTTGGTACAAATGGGTATAGCTGACACATCTACCATCACGCATTTTACCTCAGCCTGCTTAAATCCTGCCGTTATTTTTATATGAACTGATGATGCCGCATTTTGTCTTATCTCTTGCATGTTTCATCTTCTGCTCTATCAATCCATTAGCCAACGGAACTCTAACTGAAGTCCACGCATTGAAGTGTATGATGCTTATATATGGCACATTGAAAGCACTCATTATATCTAAGTAATGCGCTGTAAAAATATGAATTGCTCAGAAAGAAGGTGCTCACTTTATTGAGATTATAGACTTCATAGTCGGTCTGTTGTAAGAAGTGTCCCTCGTTTCACAGCGGTAAGAATGGAATAGTTGATGTTATACTGTCGTTAGTGATGGGAATTAAATACTCACAATGCGAGTAGCTCATAAGGACGAAATGTTAAATCCCGTACACCAACCCAATTTCATCCATCAAACCAATTATCAGTTGATTATAGGCGATCCAACGTCACATATATTTTACCATAGCTCTTGTTATGATAAAAGTTTTGAACATACCCACTTCAGACTTTAAAACTGTCAAATATTGAGCTTAACGCAACGGCTATTTAAATCCAACAAAGGGTGTTACCCCCGAAGACAGCCACCTACAGTGCCTAAGTCTGGGCTATAACTCATTTCATTTGACAAAATTGTCGTTGCCTTAGATCCTGCTTATCGGTCGATCACCCGTTACAGCTGCGTGCAACTTTAATAAACTTGCTTTTTTCAGTCTGATTTCCTACCGATTCAACAACTAAAGGTATCCAAATCATCTGCGACAGTGATACTAGCGCGATATAGAGAATTGTATCCTCCCTCGCACGAGGATACATTTGTAGGACTGTATATGCCCTTTATATAGATGCCTACACATATTACAAACAAGCATTCCACGTTCTTGATTTAATTGATGATATTTCACAAACATTTTGCTGCGCGCACATTTATAGGCCGCCATGAATACTTATAACTTACGTGATTTCATCTGGTCTATGTAAATCCATTTGTTCGTGTATTTCACTTGGTTAGTTTTATGAATTGTTAAGTTGCAGCATAACCAGGCATACAATCGTGTAAGGAAGGGCATGTTGTTTGCTCTCTTAGGCAATCTAAAGACCCTGACCATTTTGGGGCACTCGTCGGATTGAGGCAGCTAAATGGTCTAAGTGGCACAACAACATGCAGCGTCAATGTCATGGGATCACTTAACAGCCGTAAGTAACGCATCAGCTGCTCGGCAGGCTCATTATCGTTGCTGTAGAATAATATTACTATTATATTGATGTTCCGGGAAAGCGTGCTGCTAGGAGGTCGTTGATGTATACTTGCGGCCGATTCAGGTAAACCAGGGCGATACAATACATGAAACAATTTGTACCTTTAGAAAGACGTCTCTGAAGCTTACATCGCTGTCATTGACAGTGCAGACGCACCTTTGTATACTATTTGATAATATCACCTTTTCCAAATTACACATTCCGTGTGGTGGTTGTAGATTAAACGGAACGACTGCTTACCGCGATGGGATTGTGCGTTGTGTTGATAAGTTTGGCAAACAACTTGAACTACCAATTGAGTAGATGTTTTAGTCGGAACAGCAGGGTCTTTATACGGGCTCGTTCGAATACGTGTAGAGGCAATCTTATCTGGCTCATTTATTTTCCAATTTAGTCTACAGATGAAAATGTGACCATTTTTACTCTTCAGCATAAACTTTTGCCGCATTGTTCGCCCATCAGGGTAAATAATATATATATATTTATGTATATAAATGCATACATATTTATATATGTGTCTATATTTACATATATTTGTATTAATAAATTTACCTATAT
>CM067345.1:18974328-18996828 GCA_034190875.2 Urechis unicinctus | reverse complement strand
GACACAAGAGCACATTGTCACCCTGACTCCTGCTGATACTTCATTAATATTTAAAAACAATTCACGTACATTATTAAGGTTACCTTCATTAATTAATCTTAGTTGTTGGTAGTCTAAATTTAGTAAAGACAGACATGATCTTACATTATTCGATACGACAACACGTATTTTTTCAAGTGACTTTAAATCCAGTTTCCATAAAAGACTACCATAGAAGCTTGTACAAAAGGTATGAAATAGCCTAGTGCGGACATCGGTGCGGCAAAAGATTAATCTGGACATCAAAATGTTAGTACGATAAACCAATTCTCCTACAGCGATATTCGCATCGTTATTTTCATAACCAATATAACTGCCTAGATGAACAACCTAAAAGCACTTTTGTAAAATGGCTCCATTCAGCCGTAATTCGAGATTGGTATAACATTGTGGAATACTGTACCACAGCAGCTTACTTTTGTCACTATTGAACATTTCATCGTATTCTTGTGCGTTTTCATCGCATATTGAAATCATCAGCTCGGCAGCAGTGACCGAGGGAGCAAGGAGTGGTAAGTCGTCAGCATATCCAAATGCACCCATAAACTGATGACCGACATGACAACCAATATTACAACATTCAAGACGATTAAGCAGCTCAACGATATAAATACAGAAAAGAATCGGCGATAAGACCCCGCCCTGCTTTATGCCATTACTGCATTGGAATGCCTTAGACACATTAGAGCCCCATTTAACTAACAACGATTGGTTGAAATACATATAAAGGAGCAACTTAACAATAGTAGGACACAAATCTCTACGTATCAATAATTGAAACAATTTAACATAATTAACCCTATAAAATGCCTTCGATGCGTCTAGCATCACAATATAACATTGCGATTTTTGATTGACATAGAAATCTATAACTTCTTGAACTACATAGGTACACTTAAAAGTAGAATGGTCTGGTTTAAATCCAAACTGGAGGTGACTGGTGCTTAAAACATTTGAATACTTTGACAAAATGGCCTTAATTTCTCCACGGCTGCCGTGACATCACTGACTGAAATATAATGATCAGATTCGTATTTGCCTGAATTACATCTTTGCTCAACTTGGTCATTCAGAACCACTCTTAATCGCTTATAATCATCAACATTATATGACACATTATTAAACAATTCTTTGTATTTGGTAGAGAACAATTCACGAATAACAGTCTCACCTCTCGCATCATCTACAACTGCTGGCACAACACGTGACTTACCACTTATTTTCTTAGCCTCTGACTAGAAAGCATGGCTTCTATCGGTTGTTAAAGCTTCCGCCATGCGTTCTACTGACAACTTGTACTGATTCCTGACAACCCATCTCGAAATTCTTTTATATTCGCGTTTGGTCTTTATCATTATCTCCTTCACCCAGCCCACAATTGGCCTTCCGCTGTCGACCCATAAATGATGCCAAAATATTGACTGCTTCTTATGAGGATTGACTAGAGTTTTCCAGCATGTCTTGGACTTTCGTCTTACAGAAGGAATAGCCTTTTGTGCCGCTAATGTACATGCATTAAGGATTGCTTCGTGATAATAAATAATTTGCGTCGGTATGGTCAGTACAGTGCGCGTCATTACATTGCAGTGCTTCGTATGGCACCTCTATATCAGCAAGTAAATCATTGAGATGACCTTTGAACGCCTCAATGTTAGATGCATTAGCACATTTCCAATAAGGCAGAGTATACAATACTTTGCCCTGCATGGGCACATATTCAACAGGAATATCAAGCTCTAACATTACTGGACTGTGGTCGGACAGGTTATGACCTTCATGTAAACAATGATAATCGGTAATGCAGTGGAACATATTATCCGAAACAATAAAGTGGTCAATACAAGACGTAACAAACGAAAATGAATTTTCATAAGTATAATTCACAGTTGAACATGAGCTCAATAATACAAATTTCATACCTTCGGCCTCACAAAATGTCTTAAGCAGCGTAGTGTGTCTTGGGTTATCTCTGCTTAGGTCAGTTTTAAAATCACCACCAATTCTCCACAACAGTTCTTTTGCTCTTACAACCTCGTCCAAGGAGTAAAACTCACGGCATGCTTTTACAATGCTTTCCACAGGTAAGTTGTTCACCGAATGGGCCATGTAGGTCAAAACTGGATCTATGACAACCTCTGAGAAGAACTCGCTCTCGTCCGGCATGGCTGGTTCTACATATATATATATATATATATATATATATATATATATATATATATATATATATATAGATATAGATATATATAGAGAGATATATATATATATAGATATATATATATATATATATATATATATATATATATATATATATATATATATATCTATATATATAATATATATATCTCTATCTAGCTTATATATATATATATATATATATATATATATATATTATATATATATATATATATATATATATATATATCTACAAATCTCTGTCTACTCTACATATATATGTATATTTCTCCATTAATATCTATGTATATATATACATATATATAAACATATATATTTTATATATATATAAATCTATATAAATATAAATATATATATATATACCCGTTAATATAATAATGCATATAAATATGTAGATATATAATTACATCTATGTATATATTCGTATCGACGCATATATTTATATGTATATATATGTATATATAAATATATATATATATATATTTACATACATATATAGCTATATATATATACATATATATATGTGCATATATATATGTATTAATATGTATATATATATGTATATATCTGTATATGTATATATTTGTATATATAAATATTCATACATATATGTATATAAATGTATATACATACATATTAACATATTAATGAAATATATAGACACGTGTTTATCGTATATATTTATACATGTATATCCATATATATGTATGTAAATATATTCATAAACATATAAGAATACATACATATACATGTATATATATATATATGTATATGTATATATATATATATATATATATTTCAATATATATGTATATATGTATTAATATATATTAATAATATATATATATATATATATTTATATAAGATATATGTACATATATATTCATAAATATATATATATATATAAATTGATATATATATATGTATATGCCAACATATGTATATAAATGTAAATATATGTATATATATACGTATATATACACAAATATACATATATTTATACATATATATATATATAATATATATGTGTATATATATATGTATATATATATATATATATATATAGAGAGAGAGAGAGAGAGAGAGAGAGAGAGAGAGACAAACATATATATAGATATATATTTATATATGAATCTAAATGTTTACGTATATGAATCTTTATAAATATATGAACAAATATATACCTGTATAAAGGTATTTCTTTTTATTTATATATTTATATATATACGTATATATATATATCAGATACATATATACATATGTTTATATATGTATATATTTAAATGTATATATATATGTGCTTGATACATACGTTGCTCTTTGAAAAAAATGTTATAGAACTAATAAAGTTTAATAAATCATAGTGGTTAATCTGCGCTTGCATATGACAAGGCGAAATACGAGAACCATGAAACAATCGCAGACTGTGAAAAAGGGAAAGCTGCATTCTGATTTGATGCCTTATTTCTAGAAACGATACTGTACGGTTAACTGAAAAATGTCAATTATTCCGACAGGGTTTAGAATAGCTTCTGACCAAGTTAACACCGTTGTATGACGTAGTGGGAAATGCAATGCATTGTAAGTGATTATGCTTTAATTGTCATGAGTGCGGTAGGCGGTAGCGTGATTGCAAATGAGCGAAATAGATCAAGAATAAGTTGGTACAAATACAATCGGATGGTTAATGGGCCCGAGAAAATGAAATAATTTCTCGTTTCATGCGAACATAGTCGGTCATAAAATGTCCGTTGCCTGATTACTTGTCTGTGCCCATCATGTTTTGTCACGTTCACCATACCTATATCATTGGCTGGAGCAGCTTCATCACTAACGAAGCTTAAGAATGTGGCAGTCTCTGATGCAACAACATGTTTTTTTCTGTTAAGAGCCAGCTCCATCTAAAACCTGCTTGGTTTAGTACACAGCATAGATAGCACTTTAAGATTAGCCTGATTAGTTCAAAAGCTCGAAACTTATTGTGTTTCCCGAGATAATGAGCCAGATCATCGCTAACAGCCATTTCGGTGTTTGAAGCATCTTCGCATAAAAGGGTCCGACTCGTCGCTCACTCAACGTGAAACAGAAAATTAATGGCGCTCAGCCCGATGACGTAAAGATATTTGGCTAGAACTATTCCTCAAACGCGGTAATATTGCACCAGTTGTGAAACATGGCGATATACCAGGCAGGTGAAAGATTTGCAAGGTCTTAGCTGACCTAGGGGGTGGTTTAGACACTTTTGCATTTCAAATAGACATGCTAGCAATTTTTTAAAATAGGAGTTACAAACACATCATAAGAATAGCACAACAAAATGCGATATATCCTATGTTAATGATTGCGAAGTACTTAATAAGCATTTTCTATCTGCGGAACAATACATTAGCGAATAGTTTTATTTTCTAAATGTATGTAGCGACGAGCAGGTGTTTATGTATATCATAGATCGTATTAATGCAAAATACGCATGGAAAGCAAACCTTAATCTACATTCCCCTCTCTATAACATTCTACTTAGTACATCCGTGAACTATAATAACTGTCATAGCAATTCTGATTAAAGCTGTCAATGAGTCCATGACAACTTCGAGCAAGCATGTGCAAGATGGAATGAATGCTGATCCAATGATAGCCTGTATGATTCATTAAAATACTGTGACCCTTCTACTGCTACGGTTCAGACGCTGGGTCGCCTTTACATATATATATATATATATATATATATATATATATATATATATATATATATATATATATATATATATATATATCTATATATATATATATATATATATATATATATATATATATATATATATATATATATATATATATATAATATATATATATATATTCGCCTTGTCATATACAAATATATATATATATATATATATATATATATATATATATATACATATATATATATATATATATATATATATATATATATATATATATATATATATATATATATATATATATATATATATATATATATATATATATATATATACATAACATATTACAATACTAAAAAACATGAGGAACTCAGGACAGATGCGCATCGTCACATATATAAATTGAATACACATATATATCTTTATACATATATCTATATTCTTATGTATGTGTTTATACATATTCATATATATAGAAATCAAAATATAAACATATATACCTATGTATATATATAAAAATATAATCATATATATACAAGTATACATATATATATATATATATATATATATATATATATATATATATATCCTATATGTATATAAGAATATATACGTATATATATTTGTCGATTTGTATCATATCATATATTGATTTATATATGTTAATATATATGCGTTCGAGTATATGTATCTGTGTACATATATGTATTTGTATGTATGTGTATATGTTTATTTATATATTAATATGTATATGTGATATATATAGACATATACATGTCTTGTAATATATATAAATATGTGTTCACGACACCTGACACAAAAACAAAAATCGTAATAAAATGCTTGATAAGAGACTTTTGCAGATACGCAGCGAGTATTACATGCTCAGACTATAAACGAGGCCTAGCTTTGACGTTTAATGTGGTTTGTGAGGGCTTGTAAACATTGCCAAATATGCAAACTATCAGCAAAGCAGACGGAGGGCTTTGATAAATTAGTGATGTATGTCGATGGTTGTTTGCCTGATGCAAATTATGTGATTGGATAACATGCCGTGGTGCACCTTGACATTTTCAGTATCCTTGCGGCGAACCAATGTTACAGTTGACAGGGACCACCTTTACGTTCGGAGTCGTGGTGACATAATCAATTATCACATGGCAGCTAGCTTATCTTTGCAACGAGGCGGGAGCTGAGCGAAGACGTATTCAGGACTATTTCAAGCAGATGACAGTTCAAAAGGCATATTGAGCGTTCAACTTGGCGTCTAGGGAAACCGCCTTGCCCCACATATTCCTTTATTGCCATTGTGATACAGACTATACGTTCCTGCTTTGTACCATCTGTATCAAAATGGTGCATACATCGAAATATTCACCCCAAAAGCTTTGTCGCCGCTTTTTGTCTTACTGAAGCCACTGTTAGAAAGAGGTTGCCGAACGCTTTCTTGATTACATAGTTCCTAAGTTTTATACTACGATATGGTCGTGAGAATTGCACTGCGGACCAACTCTGGCGTGATGGCACCCGGAGTCGGCGAGTTGAATCCACTCCATGTAAATTTATATTTTTGTTAATACACTGAGTGTCGCTTGGAAGGGGCGGGGGCGTCGCTCATGCACCTGGTGCCGATTGATTGGACCATAATATATTACATTGGAAGGAATGAGCTTAGTTTTGGCGGAAGAGTTGGGGAATCGCGTAGATAATACTCGATGTAACCGGCCCTTAAACATGACGATCCGCCTGGTACATCGAATGTGCACGTATTGGAAGCTGCCCAAAATTGCATAATAACGCATGACATTTCCACCCTAAAGAGCTACATTTGGATAATACGTCGTGCAATATCAAGAGAATTCACATATTTTTAATATCAATGAATCTAAAAATTGTTGCCAAAATAAACATGCCTCAGGTCATGTACCCGATTTGGAATGCATAATGACGCACAATGAATCGCTCGGGAAAGGAAAAAGCAAATTACCTTTTCAAAGCCGCACCCTAGACCGGTGAAATTCACTGTGCGTATGCAATAGCCACAGCATCGCACAGTCAATCATTACCAAATAATATATTTCACGGCCAGAGGCATGTCTTTTTTATCACTGAAGTGTTATCCAGCTTAACATATTCCTTCTCATACAGTGAATATATGTGTTTTGGGCTCTGGTGTTGACAGAAGCATTACGCTTTTAGTGCGTGCAAAATAGTTATCTTGAACTGTCCCTTGTCAAGTCATATTATCATAACATGATCTGATGCCTTGTGACTGCGCACGTCTTTGTGCTTCAAATGCACTTTACATAACACGGTAGCGGCTGTGTCGGCTATTAACCGGCCAGCGTTGATAGCTTACACCAAGCTGCAATAATTAAGGACGTTCCTAGTATTTTATACGAGCAGGCTTAAGAATTCCGCTATGTTTAAGATTACAAAATTTGTAACTAAAAAGCCTCAGGCTAATACTTATGGAAGTTATGCAGATTGATTTAAAAATTCTAAGATGAATATAATGTTGGAATCTCTATTGCAATGCATTATATTATTGACAAAAGAAACTGATATCCACCGTGTTCCATCGTTGTGCGCACTCACATTCTTTTCAAGAAATGTATGTCTAAATATTGTCTATTACGTCTCCAACATCGGGCAAATCATATTGCTAACCACACCCCCTGTAACAGTCTATAACGGAGGATTTAGTTATGACTAGAGAGGGGATAGGGGATTGGCTGCCACAATTTCATTTAATCAAGGCTGATAGCACCGACGATGATGACTGGTGAATATTTTGACATGCCGTGGGTATTAATCAGTTATTTATTAGTCCATGGACTTAAGAGAGACATAGATGTTATGGTATTAAATCTGTGAAAAATTAATTGTCAAATGTAAAAGCTGTAGGTGTTATTGTACAAGAAAAATATAATAATGCTTCGATTATCAGCTCTTTATATGTATTATGGTTCGCAAACAATAGCATATCAGGAGTTGTTTAACAATAAAAATTTTTTCTGATACCACAGCAAAGTCCGCATTTAAATAGATTTTGACTATTGATATTACACAAAAATGAGGACCATCAACAAGTACAGTGGAGTACAGTGGAGTTTGTGTGTGTAATTTGTGGAGAAAAGCTACCATTATTGAAAGCTTGTGACAAAAACTTTACCACTGCCATTTCTTGTTGTTGATAAGTTATGAGCCCCTTTGTGATGTGCATTTGATGAACAAACATCATTGGTTTGTTTGACAAAATGACCAGGAAGTAAAGCACGGAACATGTAGGGAGTGGCTAGGAGAAAACATGTTTCCACATGTTGTTAATGTTGTTAAATATATCTTCAAAAGAGTATATTCGATTGTAAAAATTACGTGGTGTATAAGGAAGATATTTGGTATTTAAATAAGAAAACTACTATGGTCATACCTTCTGGATTGATAGGTTCAGTACTTTTTGGGATATGTACTGAAATGGCATGAACATGAAACGAGCGCATGATGCTGCGGTGTTGATTGGTAACAAGCTTAGTGGGATATCAATAGCCTCACTGCTCAATTAGCACAAAACAGACAGCATATGTTCCAGTTGGTTTATAGTTTGTTCCTGGTTTTCAGGCTGATTGACCTCGACCTCGCACATCTTAAGCGCGCATGTGCAAGCAAAGACAATAGGATGGTATCGGCTGAAGTTGTCGCCATCTAGTCATACACGCAAGACCTAGTCATTCAAGTGCGTGCCATACAAGGAAACACTCCTGTAAAAAGAGTGGACGGCTTATTGCACCGATATGATTATCTGGCACATCAAGGAGGGAAAAATATATGACTGGACTATCCAAAATAACAATATTTGATTTTGTGTTATCGCGGCAAGGGATAGGACGTGTAACGGGGACCAGGAATACTTATTGATCGATATACTGCACAAACTGTAGTCTGGAAGTACATTTTAACAACATGCATGCTCGTCGATTGAGCAAACAATAGTTTTACAGAGAATGCAAATACGAAAAGCAACGAAACCAACGATTTTGGTTGGCAAATGTATACTTACTACATCCTACAAGCTTTGCATTAGGTACTAAATTTGCCATTAGATACAGACTATGGGAATACTTTATCAAGAAAGAGGGCGCTTCACATGCCCTTTCATGATATGATGGACAAATTGAAGGTAACTGCCCGCAACCTACCTTGTTAGTCTTAACCCTGATCTTTTAACTCACAAACATGCTATATCGATATATATATATATAGATTTATATAGATATATATATATATAGCTATAGCAATATATAAACCACCGATTTTGGAACAAATGTATACTTAATTACACTCACATCCTTAAGCTTGCGTTAGGTACTATATTGGCTGTTAGATGCAGACTATGGGAGGACTCTATCAAGGAAGAGAGGCTTCACATGGGGTTTCATGATATTGATGGGCAAATGGACGGTAACTCCCCTCCACCTACCTCGTCAGTCTTAAGCCTGATCTTCATCTCACAATCATATATATATATATATATATATATATATATATATATATATATATATATATATATATATATATATATATATATATATATATATATATATATATATATATATATATATATATATATATATATATATATATATATATATATATATATATATATATATATATATATATTTGTTAATAACAACTTTCATGCAGTTTGTAATATATATTGGTCAACTTCACTTTTATTAATTGAATTAGCAGCTTACCACCTCAAAGATCAGCGAAATCTGGTCGAAGAATTTAATACGTGAAGATAGTAGCACAAAAAGGGAAGATTGACCGCAACACAACAGTCAAATTACGTGTAGACTGCAATATCTGATGTACTCCATGAATCATGCGAACCAAAGTTAGTTATGCCGATGTAAGCTGAAAGGAGCTTGTCCATTTATCAAAAAGGTGATGTCGATTAAATAAATTTGTAATTCATAGTATCACAGACAATGTGTACCATAAAAAAACATCATTGTTATAGGCACCATCATGGAACGTCTTTATTAATCAGATCTAATTGAAAGCCCAGCATGCAACGCACAATATTGCATGTAATGCTGGCACACAGCATTATATAAACCATTTTTTCAAAGACTAGCTCATCATTGTGTCGTTCTTATCTGATACTTCTGAATAATTAGTGGATCATGTATTAGCGATAAATGCACATAAATGGTAACCTGGTTAATAAAAGGAAAAATTGTGACAGAAGTAAAAAAAATTACATTTGATGTAAACACCGACACATGAAGGTGTTTTGGTAACTTTGCAGATTAAATTAAAGATACAGCATCAAGTATTTTGTTATAGATCATCGCCTTTTATAGCAATGTTATATCAGTGTGTTATACGCAACATATTAACCCTTCGTTTTGCGTGAATCGGCATACGCCAATTCTGATCATTCAGCATGACAACATACTCATGTATAAATTAGTAAGGTAAATGGAAAAGAAAGCTAAAACTGCTGGCCACAGTGATTCGTCCAGGTCTGTATTAGGATACATTACGCTGCTATAGATTAGTTAACGACTGCTGAAATATCTTAATCGTCACATAAGATCCATCAGATAGCTGAACGAAGTCGTTCAACTTTAATGTAAGAACACCACGTTAAACCAATGTACTAAAGTGACATAATAAAATGCAAATTAGCGTATACTTCCCAGTACCGTCTTACAAGCTGACTCGCAAAATACAATATTCTATGCAAGCTCCACAAGCAAGGCATGTGTCCGTATGACATCACCTACAAATGCAACAAGTATATATTAACAACTTCCTAACTACCCACATCCTTGGATCATTCATACAATCCTTGCTGGATGTGAAATAAGTTGAAGGTCTCGATGCAACATCATTTGTTTTCATTATATTGGAACGAAACGAGCATGCCGAGCTGCTGATAAGTAAGTTGCAGCTGTCAGTGGCTCCTTAACGTTTACGCCGCCTCAATGACCATTTTGCTGCGCCAATCCCGTGAGTGGCTTCATATCGGTGAAGGTCTGCCGATTGCCCGAGAGAGTCGGCGAAATCCCTCCCTTGAGAGATTAATGCAAATATATTCACACAGCCTGTTACGAGAACTTAGATTTAATCTCACTATTAAACCCATTTCACTGACACTAACGACTATATGGATAGTCACTCGGCACCATTAAATCTATGAAACTGTATATGTGTGAGGCATGTAAGCATGCTTTGATATAGACCCGATAATGTCACGTGAGGGGTGTGTTCATTAATAACGACCTGCATGTCTGTAATTTCATTTGAGATCTGCGACCAAGTGTATTCAGTATATAACTGATCAAAGAAACGAGACCATCAGTAAAGCAAGAACGCTGTGTCACGTGTACTACATCCCAATGCAAATTCGTGTCGGACGGAGATGTACGTGCTGTAGGCAGCTATGAAATGTACGGTCACCCTTTCACGTACGGGGCATCGAAGACTGCTAAGTGAATGAATTTTGCCATAAAGTAAACATATCGCATGGTTTAGATATCAAAGTGTCATTGAAAGATGGGTGTACATTACATTTGTCATGAAATTGCAAAACAAGGGGGCAACGACGTGTGAAATACAATACTATGCAAGTGCCTAAAACTGATGAGAACAGTTACAAATGGGGATGACTAGGGCTAAACATACCGGTGATAATAAGCTGTGCTATACACACCATTAATAGCGAACGATGGGGCATAAAATGAGGACAATACTACTTTTGTTTGTTTGCAACGCGAAATAATGTTCCTTCATCTTGCAAGGCATGATTGCTTCATCGTCCTTTAGTAGTCTAGCTACGTGTATAAAGCCGCAATAGCCCCTCATGGACGTTCTTGCCAATAATCGCCTGATCCATAATGTCGTCAGCATCGAGCAAGCAGAACAATCACGCGTTATTGACGGAAAGCATGGGAGTAGAAACAGAAGAGAGGATTCTAAACTCATGCACCGGCGCCTACAAATTATTTAGTCTTTGTAAGCGATGAGTATGCACCCATTGCAAAATGACAGCGCCTGAAGGTAATTTGGCCAACGTCTGGCACAATTTGCGCTATATGTAATCGCGAATAATTATTTATGCTCAGGCGCGAAGAGGCTATTGGACTTAATGTGTTCCGTGATTGTTCTCCTGACTATCCTCTTCATAATCTTACCACACATACTTATAAGCTAACTAGCCGGTAGTTACAGTGGGAATAACAGTTCACTTACGCGTGATTGTTTTATACTTTTAGATTGCGCAGCAAAAGCCTAGTATACAGTCTGCTATTACAAAATAAGACTGGCGTTCAGTTTGTACACCACTAGACTGTCAAAGAGGTGGATGTTAAATTGGAGGGAAACCTCAACTCGACAAGGAAACATGTGTAGCAGTCATTTAGACCACTGGAGAAATACTAGCCAGTGATTACTTCAATACGTGATGAATATCAGCGCCAAATGCATTGACGGTAACGTTACACCACGCTGATAATAGTAGGTTACATTTTGAGGAGAAATTAACTGTATAATTATTGAACACATAATGCTTCCAATAACATCAATCGATATAATGTTTTCACACCGTCCCGGTTTTAATATGATACATTTTCAAACTTTAATTGTTAATTTCCGAATGTTTTGGTCGCGTTTGGCACTGCAATCAATATGACTTATTGTTACATTTAAACGATACCTCCGATCGCTGTTGCAGTACATAAAGACGAAATTGTTAAATGGCTGGTAGTCAGGTAGTTGAATTCTGACCAAAAACTGTGTGAACATCTTTTATAAACAAATTGATTCAGATATATGTTATAGATATGTAGTTCAACTAATATGATCGCATTTTAAAAGGCGCACCAATGCCCTTTAAGAAAGAGGAAAGCGTACAACCATTATATATGCATCATGCGATAACCTGACCGTCTTAACTTTGATAATCGACTCGCGAGCAAGGTTTCACGCTACGTGGGCAAGGTGCCTCGACTTTGATGGTTGACTATCTAATATCCCACATAGGCAGCACGGGCACGAGAGATCACCAGTAATCAACAGCACGGACGCTGTCCAAGGTAAAATTTCTTTGCTTTATGCTAGGCAATCTATTCTTTAATCAAGACAATTTGATAACAAAGCTGCGTCGATGTCGATGCCGCGCAAGTGAGTTACATCTTTGCGATTTGTCATGTCCGCAGTTGATGGCAACATCTGATTGTAAATAATTGTTAGGGTCTTTGTGTTACCAAGGAGTTTTTATTACAACTGTGTTGTTTTAACTTTGCCACGGTTGTAGCAGGGGGAATGTCACTTGCTTGGCAACAATGCAATATGGCGACATGATGGAAAATTGGCTTGTTTATTCCATAGTCCCTAACTTTGCTCTGTCAATATGTTAAAATAGTTGTTCCAAGGTGTCCGAACGTTCGAATTTCTAATCCTGCAGTCTGTACAAGGTTTTTTTACAAAGCGCGATCTTAACGGACATAACGGGATACTGGATAGTGGTTATTACTATTTTGTCGATATATGTAATAGAAGTTAATTTTTAAATTTCTATCAGGTTGAACTCTTTTTTTCACACAGATATCTGACTGCAAGTGTAGACATAGGGTTTCCCATCAAATGATTCTTTACTCCACGTAATGGAGAGTTAACTTCGCATGCACCCTCTACAAAGGTGTTCAAGGAATCTTACTTCACGTTAAGAAACTAATTGACTATATTTCATAGTTTCCAATCCATATAGTTTGTTGTTGTAAGTTAAGAACCATCAATAATTAAAGTCTTTTTAAAAAGTTATAATGGCCTTCAAATACGTTCTAATTCACTCACCACTCACCTACAATCAATACTTCAAATGAAAAGACCAATATTATAGTGTACAGTGTTCGCTTATCACATACTTAAGAACCGATGATAAACAATTACCACAAAGATCAACACACTATACAAACACTTGCATAATGCATACAAAAAAACTATACACACGAAACCCCCACCAGAGAATAATATTAATTTTATGGGAAAACCCTTAACATGTGATATACATTTCATATTTAAAAATTTGTAAAATCAATTATATACAATTGTTTGACTAACATATGCTGCTGGTTACTTGAAATAATCTTTCGTTGGAATGTTTTCTGATGGTTTTATATGTGTAGTTCGTTTATTTTGTCGTGATATCTCTGTAAGCATGAATACCGACAGGGCTTTTCCTTGTTCGACTGTGTTCCATTTCTCCACCTTTGGGCAATATCGGATGGCAAGCTGTTGTTCTGGTTTATTTATGTTAGTAGTGCCAAACATTTTGGAGCAAAAAAGACGGTTACCAAATGTTAGAAATAATCTGACTGTAACTAATTTATTAAAGCCTCCAAGAGAGATTTATGCTGTGATTGTACATCAGGTACAACCTGACGAAGCGGGGCATGCAAGATTGTGACAAAGCAATCATCATTGGAGCTGTGACAATCGTTGACGTTCTACCGAGGCCATAATATTTGAGCAGCTATGGATCTTGTGCAAACAAACTTGGTCAAACAAGCTCACTCTCCGAACTGTTCTTCAACATACGACTGGGAACATAATATTTAAAAAAAATACAGTGCCATGTAAATGGTGGGTTTCAAATGACATAATACACACAAATAATTACATAAACCATATATTTTTCATATCTCTAATACGTGCTAAGTTATCTTGCATGTAAGAGTACAACTGGAGGGTTAGCGCACTTTTTGATAGATATAAACTGATTAATTAATACAACAGCGTATATGAAATAATTTATAGTCACACACGTTCCCCGATTTTTCAATTGGCTTTAATATCTGCCTAGGTTAAGTTCTTGTGATTAGACAATTCATATTTCTCTCCTCTCTGTGCACATGATCAATTAACATCCATAGTCAGAAGATAACTTAACATCATATTCAATCACAATAACAGCTAATTTATATTTGACAGTTGAGCATAACATGGCATTTTCCGGTATTTAGGCCTAACATTATATTCAACATATTGGCAGCAAATTTATATTTGAGAGTTATATAACATGAAAAATGCTGGTGCAACTCTCACAAATATTATTCATGTATATGGAAGATATGAATTGGATAGTACCCATGGCATATTCTTGTATTCAGGCGTCTTCAAAAGTGCTGGTGTAACTCTCACAAATATTTTTCATGTATATGGACGAAATGATTGTGATCATACCTATGGTATTTTCCTGTATTCAGGCCTAACATTATATTCGAGCACAATAGCAGCAAATTTATAGTTGACAGTTGTATATAACATCAAAAACGCTGGTGCAACTCTGACAAATATTATTCATGTATATGGACGGGATGAATTTTATCGTACCCATGGCATTTTCTTGTATTCAGGCGTCTTCAAAAGTGCTGGTATAACTCTCACAAATATTATTCGTGTATATGGACGGAATGATTTTGATTGTACCTATTGTATTATCTTGTATTTAGGCGTCTTCAGAAGTAGCCGAATCTTCTATAAATTACACAAGCCACATATGCACTTCAAGAATGTTTCAACAATGATCATTCAGTCTTGTTAAAGCCGAAGCAAAGTTTGTTGCACATCACTGTATGGGGTATATATATATATTCAGAGGTACTTCAAAGTGGAGTAATTTATCAACAAATTAACCGAATGCCTTCTCAAGGAAAAAAATTGATACACTCTGTATTTGTGGAACTTCAACTCTACCTTCAATGTGTGTTACATAGTTCCAAAACAAGCATCTCAGTCAGTTAATTTAGCTTTCGCTCAATTCAGGCCTCGCCGTTTTATTGTCATTGGCTATCGATAGTGCGGCCGGAAAATACGGTAATTCTTCAGCCTGCACAACTGTCTCAGGCACCGTCTCAAACACCTACGAACAACAAAGAGTGGTTTTTGAAAGAAGATATTCTCTACATATCAGTATCATGATACCAAAGGGCTTATAAACAAGGCATGACATAATCAGATTAGCTCTGTATGCCGATAGCGAAGACCCCGTATGTGAATATGAGGCAAGTGACTATAAAGCACAAACCAATATAATAATATTAGCGCCTTCTGACAACTTACATGGGACCTACACCTCAGCTAATCTTCACTTTTGTTTAACGTAAATAAATATATATAAAAACAACGGACCATTCTCACCAGACCATGTGTGCGCCATCTTTTGGTGGTGATACTTCGATTGAGGGAACCTACGTTATGACATGCCCCTGGCTTGCACTCCCCTGCGTGCGACAGCTTAAGAAAGGCTATTAGGTGTAACTAACAAACCGATGGTAAGATGTGACCACTGTACAACGGTTTACTGTGCAATCTACAAAATGCTTTGCAATATGATATGAATAAGCAATATTGGTTTGTGTTTTATTACGGAATGTGAAAAGAGAATTAGAGGCAAAGCGGTGGATATTATTGTAAAATAATATCTCCGCGCAGCCAAGTAGCATGGACACATCGGCAATGAGCAATTGGTCTGTCAGTAGTCTCTCTAGCATGATAGAAGGTAGACATGAATCATACGATATTAAGTTATTATCCATATAAAAGATAAGATAAGCTCTTTTTGGTCTCTCTTTACAAACTCATTATGAACGCAATTTAGGAGCTATTTGCGAATTAAGACGGTTTATGCCTGAAACCTGCTTGAACTTCCTTGTATCAGTATATCGATTCTCTGTTAGGGCTGCTGTCCAATGGCGATGGCATACTATGCTAGGGATCCACCCTCTCATGGTGGGTGTCAATTACCATGCCCTATTATTGTCCATTTATATGGCATAATGTTCTGTTGCGCTGTTATTCCCACGTTGATTTTCAATGTATTGACAACATGGTAATCCGGCTCATGTTTACCTGAGAGATTCTTGCGTCAAAATGTATCGTTCACGAAACGCTCATGTAATGTTTTCAATGCTCAAAGCAAAATATGCAGATTCGTGGATGAAAATATGGAAAATGAACATGCATATAGAAATTGAATATAGGTTGATAAAGATTTTAAAAATTTCCAATTACTCACCAAAATTCATCTTTGGCGTGAAAAACTATTCCGCCACGAACATTGTATTATTACCAAAAACCAATGTTCATGGCACAAAGCAGCTATATAAGTGTTCGGTCAATCTTACTTACCGGCTGCTAAAAATATAATACAGTCAATAAGCGCCGCAACAGTGGGCCCGCGAGCATAAAAGCAACCGTTGTAAAAAAAGACAAAGAGTTCCCTAGGTATCAGTTTATCTTTCCCGTTGTACAAAGGGTGCAAAGAAATTGATTGCAACACTGTTGCGACCATCAAATAAACAATGGTCAGTTATCAGAATATTATGGGCTATCACTAAGTTTTGGGAAGACGACATCAAACGCTTAAACAGGTTACTGAGCCTAATCACAACTTCAAGGGAAGTAAAATGCCATAAAAAATTACGAGGTTGATAACACAAATCTTTAAACGCTTGACAACGGTAAAAAACCTAGATAAGAGATCCGTGCTCAGCTCACAAAACCCACAGTTGTATCTCCAAGATGAGGTCGGACGATTGTCTAAAGAAAAGGAATGTTTACTGAATCCTTTTTGCTCTAGCAACCAGTGAAGCTGTGTGAAAGCCGACGTGGCATATTATTGTGGCTTTGAAAAGGAGCTCTTGAGAAACCAAAAACTGGAATTAGCATAATAATGAGCAAGGTAAGCCTCAACAGTACAAATATTGAACATCAATTGTCTTCACTGGTGATTTTCCAGACCTGACGGTGAATTTCAAAGGTAGTTGAACGCTTCGGCATCCGTACAATACGGTAGTTGCCAGTTATGCTAACTTGGTATTAACTTGGTCGAGCCGTGATTGTTGAGGCAAAATGTACATCCGTGATGCTATCGTACTGAAGCCTTGTCTTACTTAGTCTAAAGTACTGAAACTTTCTCCAGAAAACTCTAACGAGGCTACAGTAGCCTACCGTAGTCAGACATACCAATCCGTACCTCTCCGTGGGCGAGCCGCGCCCGAATTATGGTAGTCAGCGTAGTTTATCGTACATTATCCGTACCCTTTCGTGAACCACGTCTGACCCACGGTAATTCATCTTACGGATCACTACGTCCATAAACGGCTATGTGACCACACCGTAAGAAATTAATGCAATTAAATTCACCAAGATATCTTGCTAATTGCATGACTTACGATTTAGTACCACAGACAAATTCAACGCACTTCCATATATAATTATATGCTTGGTCATGCGGAACCGTACCAATTTATGAAAGTATACATGTGTGAGAGGCATGCAGGCACGTGTTGGTATGGAACCGATGAAATCGCGTGAATGGTGTGTATATTTATTCTGGCCAGCATTAGAGCGCACACCGAAGTCATAGTGACATTTCAACAATTTTATGTAGAGGAAATCGTTTTTGCTACCATGAATCAGGTAATACCGAGAAAGAATAAATACAGTTCCATAATTACATTCCGCTATCAAGGAGAATCCAATTTCTGCGTTTACATATTGTATAACGTTGCAAGAACTACGCAGATAAAAAGAACAGTGACAAAATTTTAACAAAATATAGCATCTTTTAAACTGAGGGACGCATAGTTCGTAAATCAAAAATAGGTGGCAGACAAATATTAATTTCGATTCGATTTTTGATTAGGGATTTAAAGAGAATTGTTTGTGCCATTTTTGTATTTCTGTCATAAGAGCCATGACAAAACAACTATCAGTTTATTATTATGATGCAAATATTGGATTGTATAGTGTTGTGTGAGAGTTATGAATCTGCTAAATGAGTGTCAATATATGCTACATATTAACTGGTTAATAGATGTGTTAGCCAATACAGATGCAGACAATTTCACGATAATTCGAATTTCCCGTCTCAAGCCCAATGCAATTGAAACGAAACATATGGATATTCAAACAAAGAAATGCAATGAGAATGTACAGAATCCGTAACAGGTACAACGTTTATAAAACATATTACATGTTGCATGCATGCCAGCTAATATTTGTTTTTGCAGCCATGGTGTACCCTTAATACAGAGCCTAGCTATCTGAGATCAAAATTCAAGTAAATGATGACAACGGTTAGTCTCGCTTAGGTGTGTAGGTGAATGGCATTTTATGCAGCATATTATAAATAAATATCAGAAGTAAATATATGCCCTGATGGGACATAATCCATTTAAACGGCATAAACAAGAAAAGGTCGCAAAATCTCCGATAAGAGTCAACCAAGTGCAGCACATTGACCAGAGCCAGGCGGGGCGGCACATTAGGTTGTGAAACATGCCAATTATTGCCTGATGTTTTCCAGACTGAGCGACCATTTGGACAATACAAGATTCCTGATTAACCAATTTATTTTTCGTTTGCTTCACTCTCATTGTGTCATTCAAAGATGTCCTGACTGACCCAGCTGTGCACTCGTCTGTATGTTTCTAACGATAGCATGATAAGAATGCATTCGCCACAGCACTCAATTCCCTGCACGCACCTCCATCATTCACACAACTATTCGCGTGCCTTTACGATATATAATTGGTGGGAAATCAGACTGATGAAGCCTCCTTATTTAGGTTGCATGCATTGACGGAAATCCCATATTCTCTCAGCAGCAGTAGTCAGAGTTATTTGCAGGTTCCAGGTAAATAAATCTGGCCAATTGAAATGAGTGATACCCAATTTTGTAATAGCCTGATGGAGTAAATTCTAATTATAACACGATAAAATATGGAATTTAACTAGACCTGAGCCCGGTACAATTCGTTAATAGTCAGCACACTAAAGAGTCTATATCTCCGATACTTCTAGATGTTTCAGCCCCTGTCGTACGCTCTTGCTCGAGCAATAACAACCTTTCACGCTTAATTGATATAAAGCACGGGGAATAGAAATATAATGGAAGTTCTATGCAGTGGTGCCAACACATACTGTTATATAAGAAGACACGTGTATCATGCGTTGTTAGCAATGACTGTGCAGTGCCTCAATATAATTTGAAGTTCAAATAATCGTGCATAACGGTTCAAATGGTCCAATCGTTCATGGTGTTCATTGTGATACGAAGTATCGGGGCAGCTTAATCATACTAGCCGCTGGAGGTCAGGATCAGGTCATATTGTACGAATATTGTACCAGCAAATGTACACATATATTGAAACCCAACGGTATATACAGCGTTCCTTAATCCCAAGCAATCGTTTATTAATGAGCTAGAAATGGTCACGCGTAAAATATCCATTAGCGATTCACATTTTCCAAATCGGTCAGTGTTTATTTTGATGCGGAGTATCGGCGTAGCTAAATCATATTTGCCGTAAGTATTTTGGCTGAAATAGACAGACACCAAAGACTCTAAGCCCATCGTCTATATGACAAGTGTAGGATTAATGTGTGGATAAAATCAATGCGAAACAGTAGGGCAGCAATGCTGTTGTATCAATTATTATTCTAGTGAGCACAGGTTAGCGTTGCCCTCATTATCCGTCATATATGGAATTACCTCTCTAGAAACAGCTCATCTATTACAGGTTTTGGCCAACGGAAGTGAAAGCTTTAATTTTGTCAACAGTTCTGAGTTGTACATACCTTAAAACATTTATACAAGAAAGACAAAATCCTGCATTCGCATAAATATATATATACATCATCAATGCTACGACAAACTATGATAAGTTTAATTCTTTGAAATCAGAGAAAACATGAAAACGACGACTGGCAATCCTTGTATAATGTTATATATGGAACCTACATAAACGGCCAAACTGATCGCCAAGCCCATTGCGTCCGAAAGATCAACGCGTTTTTGGTCATTACTAAAGTCAGCTTCATTAGCAGTCAAGATGACAGCTGACGATATAATCTGACTCCATAGTGTTTTGCTACATGAGTTGTGCGGAAAAAAATATTCTTACCGAATGTGCGAACGATTAGCGCAATTTAGTGACATATTATATTGGACGATTTTGCAGTTCATCATGATAGAAAAGCATTGAGTGAAATAATGTGCGATACATAAAAATTCGTTATTTTATATAGATGCCAATCAATGGGGTCATTAATCATCGATATCCAGCCTGTTATGAGCTGCACTTCAAAAGGCGAACAACCAGACAACTGATGGATCCAATGCATGATTAATGTGATTGATAACCTCAAATGGCGAGACAGATGTGACTGAGACAATGCCCAGCATATTGAAAGAGTTGATGGCAAGATTATTTAAACTACTAAGTAGGCCGACAAAATGTCTACACCAGGGCTATTTCTTACATCTGACTAACTTTGAATGGCGTTTTTCTAGCCAGCATTGATTTCAAGATCGATGATGTAACCGTCGCTTGAAAGAATGTTATGGCAAATAGCCAATATGTCGGTCTGAGGCAGGACGAAAACACCCAATTAACATATATTTACCATTCCTTTGTCATTCTATAAGCGGAAACCACATACCCACTCTCTCTCTTTCTTTCTCTTTGCTATATCTCTCTGTATCTCTCTGTATCTCTCTATGTCTCTCTCTATGTTTCTATACATAATACTTCTTTTTCCCTTCCCATCTCTTTATATCTGTCTGTCTTGCTCTGTGCATACTATCTCCCGCCTTTGTATTGCATTATCACTTGTGCTTCCACAATCCCTCTCCGGTCGAATATGCTCTCTCATATTTTTGCGATTCTACTTTGAGGGGTCCCACGTGTCGAGCCTGAGCGTTAGGTTCATTTAGAAGTAATTGTAGTGATGTGCTTGAGGCAACCTGATAAAAATACCGGGCTTCGTTAAGCAGAAGACTGCAACAATTTAATCGAAAATTAATTACAAAGGAGAGATTTAATACTGTCTCTTCGTTGTTTTGTATGATCTCCGTACCACGTTCCTTGCTTTCGACATGGTTGCGTATAAAAACGTGACCTCGATAAATACGCTGTACTAGCTGAATTGTAATTGGGCTCGTGCGAAAAGATTAAAGAAAAATAAGCGATATTACCAGGTCGTGTGTTCTATGCTCACTTAACCGCTAGCTTGCTTTTTTGCAGATGATATATCGTCCTGAATTGCAACTTAACGTGGCTTTGTAGCTGATGTAGCTTAACCGCTTATAATTAGAAGAATGGAACACTGTAAGGTAACCCGAAATCACCTTTACAACAATATCCATTTTGAGACGGAATCGTGCATTCCATCAATTGCGATGTGTTGAGTAAGATATTTGGCAAAGGAAAACTTTATAGTAGTCAGATTTATAAACCTACAAATGAGCTAAACAACAGCTAGTCATATATGTTGGTGAAAACCTTTCGAATCGTATTACATATAATTATGGTGATATTTCGACCCGAAGATATTGAGTCAGTAGCAGATACACTCATAATCTATGAGTGCCAGTGTAGGGATAAAGCCTTAAGTTATGTAACATTTGCCATTGTCTATCAATCATGTTGTTAATGCAAGCTACATGTATTCATAAAGGTTGCCTATCGTCCGTTTATCACCCAGCGCCTGCTTGATATAGGAG
>CM067345.1:18946828-18969328 GCA_034190875.2 Urechis unicinctus | reverse complement strand
CAGCGTGTGCGTGCACAAAGACATGTGCCATTTCGGCCTGACTGCCCTCTACATGTTGCCATTGCAGTACAAATTCGATGAGCCGTGGCCATGTTTTACTATTGCATGGTACTGCAGGGGATTTGTTTGCAAGGGAAATGCACATATAGCAACGTTTCTGACAAAACTTCTTCGTCACTCGATAATACTTCATTCACAGAGGAATCCGCAATCTTGATCTACGCGATCATCGATAGTAGAGCGCTTCTCATTGGTCAAGAGAGAGATCGCTGTTTTACGGCATCTCTGATTGGCTAGGCATTGTTTTAGAAAGGCTTATTTTCCCTGAAGAATATATTCGTAATGTTGAGGCTTTCTTTACAATTTTGTGAAATAATGCTTATATATCAAACGTGTGAAAAGTCATGAAAATTACATTTTATTTTTCTTAATATTTTGATGAAGGTTTGACACCCACCCCTTAACTGGGTCATCAACCAACACGATAACTCCATAAGGCCCACAGTCTGTTAATGAAGACACAATATGTCCGACAACTTGCTGAAACGAAAATCCCGACCGCGAGCTTGATTCCATCCGATTTCCAGACTTGACCTCAGCCTAATAACCGCCGTGACCCAACCCGTATCCCTGCCATAATATTACCCTTATATCTGCCAACAAAAGGGACGCTATGTTGGTGGCCTTGTAGACAGCGACCGCACTATTAGTAATACACAGCAGATGTAGATCAAAGTGCAACTGGCTAGGAGCAGCCGATAAATATATAGCTTCAGCACAATAGCAATAGTTTCAGCACAAAGGCAGGCTAACGACTATAATAAAATTCGCACTTTTATTGTTCGTGCACTATGTAATACACTAGCCAGGCGGTTTATATTTGACTGTAAATATATCATGTTGACTTTTCTTTATTGCTACCCCTTTTTATTGTCCGCTGCTGATAGACTTTTCTATTGTTCATTTTATACGGGCATCTTGACTGTAAAATATGTACAATAGAATCGGATGGTCTCCGTTATGCTGTTATCAAACCTCACTTTACTGGCACCCACTTACATCGATAATGGTTTCGTAATCAAAAATATTTGTGGACACTTTATATGTGACCGATTATTACAATACATAGGTAATTGCTTTCGATGTCATTTGACAAACTTGTGATTAAATATATGTGTGTGTGAGAGAGTGTGTGTGTGTGTGTGTGTATGTGTATGTGTAAGTGTGTGTGTGTGAGGTTGTTTTGCTTGGCATCTGATAATTATGGTGCCTATACATCAGAAGATTTTTATGAAGGGATATATATTGTAACAATTTGGTATTTCAGAACCTAGTCTATAGATGATCCATTTCTTCCCTTTCCTTTGAAAAGTTTGAAAGGGTACAGTGCTTATCAAAACCTTGTATATATGCACATTGTAAGGTTGTACGGACAATGTGTGATGTGCTTTGAATTCACTGGCTTTTAGCAATAAATCATTCTCCTCAAACTGGATTTCTTCACAACCAATTATACATGTTGTACGAGTTGTCAAATAATCTTCGGTTGCTGCTCTATAGTAAGTGATGTATACAATCACTAGTACAACAGCCCATGTAGTTTCTGACCATAATTCTACTGTTCACGAGATGACCAATTTATACTTTTATCCCGTAACAAACAATTGCACACAAACTTGCAGCCAAGGTTATTATTGCCTTTAATCTATCACATTGATCAGACACGTCCGTGAATACACAACGAATCACTAATTAATTCGGATATTGCAATAGACATTGCATCGGCTCCCAATGTGCTGCATCTTGATGATTTATATTTATACCCGATAATTCGCTGTGTCATGTTGATTGTTACTCACTACCGTTCACTGACCACCTTGCATATTTGAAATGCATTAATATTTATCTCAAAATGGTAGATTACAAAGCAGCAAGCGTTATTAAAATCAAAGTTTATTCGTCGAGTAGTTGCCCAGCTGGGCTAAATTACATATATTTATTTATTAATTATGGTGGGCCTATTTTGAGTCAAGAAAGCATTACGTGAATTGGTGCACTTCCTTTTCATTGTGTTGCCAAGGGACCGCCCAATTTCTAGTATACTGTTGCAGTTACAATGTTAAAGTGTGATGATTTATGCTTGAGTCATATTGTGCCCTCAGTTGATTTATTAAGGAGCTACTTATTGAAAACCTATTTGATCTGTTTTGTGAGGCACAGTCAAATAGGCTCAATTTTTGTCACTCACTCGGTGTTATTGTTGGTGATATTTAGAGCAAATAAGCTATAGAGTGTGTATCTTTAAGTCGGTTGCTTATGTTTCTCACACCAGCAGGCTTCATCACACATAATATTCTTACATGTTGCACAGCTTGAGAAATATAATACTTTTGTATTGATCAGCTTTGCGCTCGCTTTGTTATAGGTATTTGCGTTTCTTAGATAAGGAATCCTTGCGAAAACTTATTGTACTCAATAAGGCATTCCTTACGTACCTTGCCCGGACAAACTGAATTCACATCGATTGTAACGACTCTGATAGGTCAGCGTGTAGTTTACAAAATGTCATGTTGGCTTATGAAATATATCAGCTGATACACTTTCACGTAACAAGTCATTATGTATACTTTATATATCATTTCTGGCAATATAGGAAATATCGAATGGATGAGTAATTCGATCTACTTGTTTTGTTTATAGTTGATGTCGACTAAGGCATATGACATCCATGTGAATTAGGGATTTATTGCATCTATTTGTTGTTGTTTCTGGTTAGTATTTACTAAGGCAATCCATTTGAATGGGATTAAAATGTCATTGATGATTGTGAAATCACTGGTTGGCTTGCTGCAAATCGTGATGCTCCTTAACTTTCAAAACCCACTCATTAGGTGACAATTGACGAAACTGCTCCCTCGGGTCATCAGACAACACTTATGATTGATAAAGCACTTGTATGGCATCGACCAAACTACGAAATATCCTATCATGTCATCAGTAATGTTGATATATACCTCCGCTGATGGTAGTAAATACAGAAAACAAGAAACTTCCAATTGCTATGCATATAACGGAAATGTAAGCATAAACTGCATGGTTATTCACAATTCAGACGAGTCTTGACAGAGTATTGTGCTCGAATACTCATCAAGTGGCACACGTTTGATTGAGTGCAGTATGCAATTCGCAACAATAATAAGAGCTAGTTCAGTATGTCGTTAATAGCTAAGGGTACTAGGCAATTATAACCGGATTACGGAGCTCCATATCTTTGCTTGCTTGTCTTTGCCTGAAATATGCAGTAATTCCCCAGCATATGTGTTTGGATAACATGTAGAATTAGTGCGTTTGTTTGCATTGTAGCAAGACTATGTTTAGAACGTGATGTATAAGGAAATATACATTGATATTTCAGTTAATAATTAAAACGAGCATGCTGAAATACTGCTTGTACTGTACGTTGTTAAAGAATTATCAACGGCAAGTGTCACTCTATTAACGGACATCTGGTTGTAACCGCGCAATATTCCACTAATTCGCGGTAGCCATTGCTTTCCTCAGACCACGAATGCTGTCAAATCGCATTATTTTGGCGGGTGCCTGTCTGTGTAGATTTCCAAAAGCACTTCTAGCACAGCAGACGTGCGGTCACGTATTAACGTTGATGTTTAATTTGAGCTAATTAATTCTGCATCCTAAGTATATAAATGCCCGAATCATTTAATTATATCAACCACCCTTTCATCATCTACAAAAACACATGTTGTAATCTCACTGCGTTACATGGGTTTAGTTATTGTATCATAACATTCTGCTCGTGGATCCGCCGCTGAATGCTTACACCAAAATTCATATTGCAAATTTGACACCAGCTGCAATGTAGTAGCCGTATGAACGACCACACTGCGAAGGTGAAAAGTAAAAAGTATATGAATTATGCAATTTGGAGAGGGAGATGGCCTAGTCGGATCGTAGTATTCACACTGTGTGTCATGTAAAATTTGCCACCATCTGCAGAGTCAACGATAAGAATGAATCAATTTGGTAAGCATATTACCATATGGCAACGGATACTATTTATGTTGCAAACGATATAAGATGACCTACCCATATTATAACAAGTAGAGCCGGATTTTGTTGTATGTGTCTGCTTGTAAGATGCTTATAAAGCAACGTGTATGAAAGAGTCTATATGATGATTGGCTCTTTAAAAAATATCTACGGCGACTAATTGGAAATACTCAGAGCCAAAAAGCTGTTCCATGATGCAGCATTAGGATTCATAAAACATCTGCGGTCCATCTCATGAATTGTGCAGGTTCTGAGCTCAATGATATTTTCGCATGAATATGATCTATTTCCATGAATGGCTGCTCTGCGCGGCCATTATCTTAATAGGCAATTGTTCCCTTGGTGCGGTTATTGGTCATTATTCATGTATTCGCCCTGCAAGGTGGACTGTTAAATCGCATTTCTCGAATAACAGCGTGTAATATGTTGCGGCCATTGCCGCAAAGACAACGATGTAGCCAGCGACACACACTTATCGTCTCGAACGCAACGATGTGGCGTGTCACTGAGCATAGGCGATAGTCGAGGCGCAGTTTTTCATAGTTTAGGACCATAATAAATGATAGCTTGGAAAATCTACAATTATTGGTCAGCCATTTATCTTTTCATCTTTGTCGATCTAAAACGTAGTTCTATTTCGCAAAGCAAAATGTCGCGGATCATTTATCTAAAATATGCGGCTGCAGAGAAAGCCTTGAAGCCCTATCTCCTTAACACCCTACAACTTTCATACCATGAGGAACACGGTACGCGTGCCCTCATTGGTCAACTAGTTAAACAGACGGTAGTACCGGAAAAGCGTCATCCCATGGGTATGAGTTACAAATTGGGGGTACATCCCGTAGTCCGGAAGTGTTAGCCTGGAGGCAGGTTACAGGTAACATTTAGAGAAATACGCAGAAAATACTGTTTATTTTTACATAAAGCAATGACAGCGACGCTTTCCGCGAATGTGACCAAATATAAGTATCTGAGCGTCATATTGACAAATGCATTAGCTTAGTCTTAACTTAGTCCTATATACTATTCTTAGCATGTACCTGACTTTTTAACCTTTCGACCATAAAGCATATGCCCAGATGAATTCGATTCACAAACCATTGGGAATTATTTACATGTTACCAGCTCTGCTTTGAAAAATAAATTGAAACTACATTGAATTCGCAAAACACCAGCAATTTCTGCGGAGATATCTGGAAACGTTCGATTCAATTTATGAATCATTGAACGCACATCAATGCTACAGACTGCAACCCAAATTTTCATATCAATGCCTCAGCTCTTCCAGATTGTCACTAGGTACATATATATAGTTGCATACTACTGTGATAGCCTCTGATAGATCATCGAATGCTCCCCTTATTCAAAGCATCTTGTCGTCAAACATGTAAAACACGAACAAAGCTATACAATACATGAATGTATACTTGCATAAGTTTTTAATTGGAGGACATGTTATTTGATTCCTATCACCAATTAGACAATGGATCAACCGTTTGACTGTTCGATGAACGTACTTCCGCACCGTTGGTGTTAAATATTTTACCCTGACCAAATTCTCCTATTCAGCATCTAATCGCGCAACAATCTTACAGCGAAACATTCAGTGTGCAAAATGTAGTAAACCTCCACGCATAAGAACAAGGTGGTCATCTTGGGTTTG
Organism: Urechis unicinctus; assembly: GCA_034190875.2. Classification (NCBI taxonomy): domain Eukaryota; kingdom Metazoa; phylum Annelida; class Polychaeta; order Xenopneusta; family Urechidae; genus Urechis; species Urechis unicinctus. The sequence goes on along the minus strand of CM067345.1, from coordinate 18,963,594 downwards.
CCTGATCAATATTACCATAAACCATACTACATTCAAGTGACTAAGTGATTATCCAGATGATCAGTTAGCATTGTTGCCATGATATCAGGGCTTATCATCCATTGTGCTTGATGGAGATGGGGTCAATGGTTTTAGTAGCGCCTACTTAATATGTACAACACGTCTCGCCACTCTGAATCGAGGCCTAGTTTTAGGCAAATTTTCTTAGCCACCGACCATTCGGTCAAACAGTTGTGAAATTGAGAGGGTCGGCGAGGGTATCTTGAACTAACCATTTCCTTGTACAGCAGCATAATTACAGCACACTCCCACCCATTTAGCATCCGTTGTGACAGATCACTTAATCATACCGATGAATATTACAACTGTTCAGTAAAATGCACCGATCTCATCAGCGGTGCGTTTCATCGTGAATGTTTTCCATAACGTTGGCTGCGAATGGCATAGGCGTTTCGCTGAGATATAAACATTCGCTGTCACATACTCATTCGCTGTTTTCAATTCCTTAATTGTGATCTTTACAAGCGCTCTGCAACAACAAACCTCAAAAAAATCAATAAATTATGCACTATCTGCTGCATTGAATTTGCATCACATTCACTTGCGTCAGTGCATAAAAGGCCTTTGTAATAATATACCTGATAACAGAAACTATATTTCTGTTATTGGTGCTTGAAAGCCTTTGAGGAGGGGACACAACTTGTTTGTCGAGTTATCATCATCATATTATTATCTAGAAATTATGGAAACACTCAATGCCAATCTCAAGCTGGCATATTTCCCATTGGATAACAGCACATATGTAAATCACAGCAGAATATACAATGCTAATTGTTTCAAAATAGATAAAAGTTGCCAAAATATGTGTTCGCTGAGATATTCGGCTATCATAAAGAAATGTTCCCTTGAAATAATTAGTAACTCATAGGTAATTTATGATAACTATTACTTGCTTTATGAAGTGCGTTCTTCATCTTGTATTGTATGTAAACGTGTAGTGGATGATTTGGGTGACAAACCTCTAATAAGCGGGTTTTTTTATTTATCTGTCTACAGCAATGCTGGCACACTATTGTTATATCGATTCTATGGCGCAATATATTACTTTTTCAATCTATTGAACCAATTAACAATACATGGGATGCTGCTTGATAAAGAATTAGGCAAGACTGGATGATGTGCATGGTCACTTAATGAGTTTCGAATTGTGCAATGCTAAAGTGAGTCTTAACAGTTGCCCCTTAAAAGGGAATTTGAGATAAATACGAACTGGCTAACAGGCTGTTATTACTATAGTTATATTGTACTTTCAATATTTTGAATTTCAGGCAACCGTAGCAGCATATACATGGCATGCAGACCAGAACTGCACTACAATTTAAGACAAATGTGGCAAAGCAAGTCATATATGTGGATTGATATATTAATTAGGCCAACTTCACATACGTAGGAGTGCAATTAGGCACTTAATCCATAATTGGCATAATGACATATTCGGTGCCGAAGTATCTTTATGACGAATTCAACTGGCGCCAAGGTTATGCGAGAAGAGTCGTTTAATCCATGTCGAACGAAAGCGACTCGGCGCTCAGAAGCTTGACATTGGAGCGTGCTGAGCTTGCGCGTCCCACTGATTATGTTTTTTTCATAGAGCTTCGATGTTTGGCTTTGAACGCTAGACATAAAATATAATATTCCAAATTGCGCTTTCATGTTTTTGTTCATACTAATGATGTGGAGGTCGTTGCTATGCTTTCAAATTGTTGGTTGACATGCATTCCTCTAGTAAATTGTCTTACTTGCTATATCTTTGCCCTTGCAATTCTTCGAGTTGACACTGGACACCCGTTCGTCTGGGATGTATGAGCATATCACCCTAGTGGTCCATAGACACTTGCAAATGTTGGATAGGTGATATCCATGAGGTAAAATTGAAAGCGCTTGCCAATAAAAGGGGAACAGCTCCATTTTGCAAATGTGACTAGTGATGATGCTCTACATAACAAGGCACAAGTGGAACACAACCACCTCATAGGTTCGTGGAACTTAACAGTGCATATGGTGAAGATGTACATTTTTGGTTAATGGAGCCCAGAGATACAAGCAGTAGACTTATGGGGTACAAGTTTTAGATTCCCACCAGATATTGACACTCCACCGTTTGTGGTGGTCGTAAAAAAATTACTAAACTACTTGTTGACAAGGCGCAAATGATGGCAATCCGGAGGTTGGTTGTGGACGCAACCGCGAGCCTTAACCTACTACACCCCACGCGTAGATAATCAGTGAGGCATGAGCAATGTCGCGAGTCTGTGTTTGTATGACTAACATGAGAACACCTGCATATTCGTACTGGTAAATGTCGTAATTCTATATTATTGTAATAAAAAGATGATCGTTAATTGCCCTAACGGAAAACTCAAACCAAGGGGCCGCATTTGTATATATAAATTCATTTGTGAGAGATATGTTTAATAACCAAGGTTACCCTTAGAATATACCCGATGACGCACCACCCACAATTCATTATACGATGTGTTAAATTCCCTAACGGAAAACACAAACCATGGCCGCATTTGTATATATAAAATTCATTTGTGAGCGATATGTTAATAGCAAAGGTTACCCTTAGAATATATCTGATGACGCACCACCCAAAATTCTACATACAATGAAGATCGGACTTTCTGTAGTTGGTGTTGCTCTGCGTCAAATTTACAAGGAAGGCATTGACATCAACAAGCGCAACAACCACGCTTTATTGACGATAAGACACCAGATGCGTGTCTGTTTTTCTCGCCGACCTGCGGCATGAAACAACTTATCGGTTTGTTGTAAAATGCATGCCCGGCTCTTAAACATATCTCGCCCGGTAGGGCAAGTTCTGAGGGCACGTCACTTGTCCAACAGTACAAAAATTACTTGTCCAGGCACATCTAATCGGGGATGCTGGCCCTCTAGAAGACATGTCCTCATCCGAAACCCTGGCACAAAGCATTGAATATCATATACTTGTAAACAGGGCTCGCAATCGGGGCCAGGGAACCTTGACAAGTATGTGATGTGGCTTCCAAAGCTTCGCGTACTAAATAAGAATGACTAAAGAAAAAGCCTATATAGTGGTACGTGGCCAAAGCTGCCACAACCACTCTGTTTTGAAAGAAACAACAGCAACATAAGCCTATATCGATTATGAGATGTTGTCACATCGATAACTATGATTTGATAATGACTGATTAGGGAGTTTTATAGATTGCTTATATGTGCGGTAGATCCTGATCATTCATACCAACTGTGTCAGATTTCAGTTCTGGAACCAAAATGTGCATATAAATATATATAATATATTTTAAATATGTATATATATATATGCTATATATATATATATATATATATATGGGACTGTATTTCCCCCTTGAACATGACATGTTCAAATGGTAAATGATGATGTGTTGATCAGCAGGGTTTCTTCTAACCTTACAAATCCTCTCGTCTGTATGTCTTGCATATCGCTTTGTCTGTGGTAATATAACAAACGAGTATGTAGTCAAACAGTGACTAATGACGGACAAATCATTTAAGCACCATTCTGTCAATTGCAGCAATCACCACACGCCTCTCGACAAGAAGGTCAATATTTTATAGTACAAATAAAGAGTCAGTGCCTACTGGTTGGTCTATTGATGAATGCATTATTGAAGTTCCTCACCAAACAACAATACTACTTGTCAGTTGCGTATATTTGCATGCCGACAATAACATCTGCTCTAGTCCCCGTTATATAATAAATCTAGGTATATAACTCTCGCTGCTCAATCCAAGCCTCCCCGAAAAACAGCATGCCATTTTCCTTATTATGCTGCTACAGTGGCGACTGCTTCAGTTTCTGTGGTTTGTTGATGATCTTGTCGCGATACGACAATACACGCCCCTCAATATTAGACTACAATATACCACCTAGTCTGAATGGATACAACATGAGTTTGCTCTTGTCCCCGACACAGCCATTTGTGTAAATGTTCGTCACAGCGAAGTTAAGCATAAGGATATCTCTATTTCGCAACGATTTCTATTCTATTTTGGCTCTTTCAACAATTGGTTAAGTATCTTAAAGCGCATCAGAAACCCCGTTCGAACATATTTAGTCCCGAAGAAAAGACATGTGGGGAGTAAAATGTCGATCCGTATCTCATCATGTACTTCTGTATCAGTCTGTGGGTTCGGTGCTTGATAGCTCGGCATCGGTATTGAACGAGGTGCTCAACCGCATATCCTACATCGCGGTTATTGCTCTCATACCTCCAACCTTAACTGCATATGTAAGATAAAACATTTCTCAGCCTGTTCGGGTAGACTTTAGTACGACGTTCCAATTCGCCAGGCAATGTGAATAATGGGCAATTCGTATATCACTTAGTGTGTTGAGATAAAATCCAGTGTAACAAATTAATGTATCAACATCTATGACTGTTAATAATGGTCAGTATTATGCGCCAACGGCCGTAAAGCAACTATGACTTTATTTGGCTGTATTTGGCGTAGGAGTGTCTTTAAGTTGTCAAAATACTACGTCACCTGTTCCATTCTTTATTTTACATGCATTGCAGCAACAAGCAATCAATATAGTCTGCATAGACTACTTCGTGGAACTCGCGTCACGCTCATATTATTCGATGCGTTAAAATATCGCGCCATAATAAATATAATTAGCTTTACATCTTTATAAGACGTGTGCTAAAGTTGACCAATCACGAGACCTTTCAGAGCGATTCAGCAAGCACCACCATAATTAAACGATTACCTCTATATGATGACAGCTGTAAATGACAACTTAGTACCGGTTCCCTAAGCTAAATACTTACTGCTACATGACAACACCATTGGTTATCAAAGCACAGTACCTGGTGAAAACGGTTCTAAATTTAGGTCAAAGAAATCTGACTGTAATGAATGTATCGGTAATGTTTGTATAATCATACCTTGCGTATGTATCGTAAATGTGTATATGCTATTGTGTTGTGCGATATTGCATGCATCTTTCACGCATAACGTATTAATTGTATATAAATCCGCCCCATGTGCCCGGCCTGAATTGCCCAGATCACTCGCTATAGGTTTTATTGGCTTATGCAGTAGTCAAAATGCTTTTAATCGTTAAGATACAATCTTGTGACAACATGTGTGCTCATGCTTGGATTGTCAAATGTATAATAGGCTCCAGTTATAAAAATGCGAGCTTGTCGAAGTAGTCACAACGCGCCGTGCTATTTTTTGGAGGAGATACCATTCTTGGTCTGCATGTGTTTTAACGCAACTATCATCAACTACAACTACCTTGACCGTGTCAGTTACCAACGCCCCGGTTTTCAATGTTATTGGTGTTGTCAGCTAAAATGTCATTCATGAGTAACCTATTAATTTTCCGAAACATTAATACATCGCATTGTAAACCATCCCACCAGAAAGACATATCATCACTACCATAACTGTTTTGAAAAACGAATATGAGCCTACCTTCATTTTATATGACATGATCCATTCCAGTATGCACTCGAGCACTGCAAATCTCCAGCTTTTATATCCTTACAGGAATCATCCAAGCAATTTGCAGCTTGGTAGCTTTACTAGGCATGTGTAGGCCATCAATTATTGAACACCTATCCTGACGTTATGAAACTTCTGACTGTAAACAAATATTGTCAACACATGACTTCCCATTATCTTTTTGTGCATTGATCCACCTCTAATGTCCGCGCTCCCGCCAAGCTGGCATGTTAGGATCACTGTTGTTGCAATAATATGACAAATATTATTTCAACATGATCTTGCGCATAGATAAAGCTTTTGGCACAATGATGAATATATACATATCTGTACCAGCGGACGTCCCGACAATGCAATGCTTTATTCGGGTAAAGAGGTTGATTTTTTGTGGTACCTTGTATTTATGATGAACCTATACACAACCAATTTATATAGTGATATATATTTTTTTTTTCTAGATTAAAAAATAGCACGGTTTAATAGCAAGGTTTAAACGTTTGCAAAGTTTTTTATTTCGTTGGCACAAAATCATTCCGTGATGAGTAGCCACCGCAGGTAATGTTGGATTTTACTACACAGTTGGCATTATTGTAAGCTATGTGAAGAAGCTCACTGAATGCATCAGAGTGCAGTAAAAAGGGGTGGGGGGAGCAGCATGAACTCATTGGCAGGTGGGGACAAAGATTTTGAATAGCGATTATTCGCGACGGATCACAACATGAATGATATAGACTTTTGCGGTTATACAATGTAAAGAACACTTTAAGCAGAGTCACTTATAAGCTGTAACTAATTCATATTCGAATTGCATTGAACTGTGCAATAAAATTTGAATCTACACAGGACTGTTTGCTGTCATGAATGATGGAAAGGGACTGGTGTCAGATAAATAACTTCTTTCCGATGCATTGTCCATTGCAGAGAGCAGAGTACATGACACGAGCAAAACCACACCAACCACCTGAGCACTCAAATTTTGATGCAAATACATCTAAGCTATACCGATCTAAGTACCATATTGACAACCTTCGATAACTGTGACAGAGACAGGTATCGCCGTAAATGTTTGGGATATTTTTAATATGTATTGTCCCGAAAAGGATAAAAACATCGACCATATTCATTTATTTTTTCTCATTCATTATATCAAAGCGTTCATATTCCTAGCACCTATATATATATATATATATAGAGATATATAGAGATATATGTGCATATTATATAAATCAATATAGAGAGATCCTATATATATAAATACAGGGGATATTCACTATATCGATGAAAGGTATATATATATCTCTAGATATCTCTATTATGTTATATTCAGATAAATATAATTAATATTGGCTGTTTTTTTAAAATAAACATATCAATTGCGATAATTGTATATATATCATATATCATATACCTCTCTATATATATTCATATATATTATATATATATAATATATAATATATATATATATTATATTATCATATATATATATATATATATTATTTCCTACACTATTATATCTCTATCATTCCCTATCCTAGATTCCTCATATCTCTCATTATATGTTAATACTATCTGCGAATAATATTAATCAGTTCCCTGAATATCTTGCGCTTCTCTGTCAGATATGACCTCTCTCTCATATTCTATCTCTCTCTCTCTCTCCATGTTTTACTATATCGTTTATATATAGGTATATCTCTGAGATATATATATCAGCCGTCGTATATTCCATTACATAACTTTCAGTATTTTATTGTGACCTTTACCAAGCGCTAGGAAGTGCGTTCTTCATTTTGTGTTTGGTGTTAACGTGTACTAGATGATTTGGGTGAAAAAATTCTCTTCAGTGAGAGTATTATTTATATGTCTACAGCAATGCTGGCACACTTATATCACATTGATTACATGGCGAAAGAGGTTGATTTTCATTGTGGTACCTTTTGTATACGATAAATCTACTCAATCTCGTTAACCAATGATTTGGGTACAATATTATTATATATCACGGAGTGCTGGAGTTTAAGTTAAACACAATGCACAGAAGTTAAACTACACAGGCTCTTATTAGTAATTGCATTACAATGTAACATGTTTTCTCAAGTTAATTGTATTACTTGCTATATCTTTGTCCTTGTTTACTCTGTCACCCGTTCGCGTGAGATATTTGAGCATTAAACTTGGTTATCCATAGACCTTTACAAATTTTGGACTAGTGAACGCCATGAGATAAAATTGAAAGCGTTCGGCAATTAAAAGGACGGAGCGCCATAGTGCATGGTGTGTAGCAAAACATGACAAGTGCATATGGCGAAGCTCTACCTTTTTGGTTGATAGAGCCCAGCGATACAAGCATTATCGCTTGATTCTCAGCACATATTGAAGCTCCGACTTATTTGATGGATGAGTTCCACTTACAACTTCACTAAACTCCTTGTTGACAAGGTGCAAATGATGGCAATCCGGCGGTTAGTTGTAAAGGCAATCGCAACTTAACTGCCACTGACATAGTCCTACTACACCCCACGCTGAAATAATACAAATAAAAATCCTACTCGCTGCTCTCTGAATAGTGTATCATTAGCTGGAGTGATAGCTAGTATGCTCTAAACGTCAGTGTGTTAGGCATGAGTACTGACATGAGTCAGTTTGAGTGCATGTATGTACGACTTACATGGGACTACCAGCATATTCGTATTGGTAAATGTTGTAATTATATGTTAATTGTAATAAAAAGGATCGTGATTTGCCTGAAGAGAAAACTCGAACCATCGTCACATTTGCATACGTAAATTTATTTGTGAGAGATATATTAACAGCAAGGGTTACCCATGGAATATATCTGATGAAGCACCACCCGTATTTCGACATGATAAAAAGCGGACTTTTTCATATCGGTGTTACTCTGCTTAAAACTCACTAGAAAGACATTTTACCAGCCCAGTTTTTAAAATGAACTTGAAAGTACGTTTCATTGGTAAGACTAAGCAGATATGTCTGATCCTAGAAAAGTTGGATTCATTATATCAGCCATTGATAGCACATCAATGGTATAGACGACATCGATCAGTTTCAATGCAAATGCTAGTTTGACAGGAAAGTCAGTTCTAAGAGGGATTATATATTTTAAGTTCCTAATAAATCAATACAATCCATTGTAGGCAATAAGTCCTCACATACCTATTCCGGTGTTATGAAGTTATCATTCAATGCTGAATCCCACCAAATATTATCTACGATAACAAGTTACGTAATGCGATCCGAAGCTGGCCATTAGCAAACAAAGACCGTCGAATGGTATATGTCACCATACCATTATCTATAAATGTAATTATCTTTATATTTCCTGGACCCATTCAGCTGCCATGGCATTGGGACTGCTGTTTACGTATAAAACACAAACATTTAGCACTGAAGTATTTTTGACACTGTCTGCAGCAGAGCAACAAAATATCCCTGAAATGGTGAATATCTTGGAGTCATTGGTGGAAGGTTGGGGCCATACAACTAGATTAGAGTAAAGAGGTTAATTATGTTAGGATACATGTTTTCATAAATTCTAATCGACCACAATATACGCTGAATAAGCTTAAATTGAGATTGATAAATGTAACTTATGTCTAATAGCTTAGTGGCTATAACATCAAGCGCAATCGGATCTTGATGTCTCCCTTCGATCGCAAATAATACTGGATATAAGCTAAATATAAGCATTATTATCAAAACGTGAAGGCGTTTATGGAATGAATCGAATTCTATAGATTACAAGTCCACGAGAGGCAGAAACAGCGGTACCCTAGGTTTTGGCTGATGGGTCAAGTCCCAATGCGTCATTTCAACCATAGTTTATGCAACTGGCGTTTATGGTTTATTTAAATCGTAAGTATTTATATTGTTGCATCCCAAAAACTGCTCGATCATATGTTATATATATCATCGCGTACCCTTATCAGGACGTCTAGCTATACCCATATACATCAAAGACTATTCATTACGGACATGGCATTGCGTTTTGCGCTTCGTTGCACCTCTCCATTAACTTGCACACCAGCAATATAAAAAAAAGCGAGGAAGAATTGGGAGAGGCGGGAGTGTATGATTTGTGACAGTTGCAACATATATTAATATGTCAGCCCGGAAACACATTGCTAGCAACAGCTTTTTATCCGTGGAAGTAGGAACATGTTCCGCAGAAATGATGTACCCTAAACGTCACCGTTATATCTCTGCTAACCTCATCAATTTTTCGCCCTTTGGGTATTATCCTTAAAAACCTCAATCAAATCTGTGTTCAGTAGGTATGTATGTACAACACAGCAAAGCTCGGATAAATTATACAACACACCGTCCTTTTTGTTGGTACAACTTTAAGTGAATTGCCTTGCTAGAGATAAAAAATATAGATTCACACGCATCCGTTATATTTAACATTTTCACGATGAATGTTTCTCTCTAGTACCATCCATGTGCACAAAACTCGACGTTAATATAGTCTAGGCCACGTCCAAGTGTTCTAACGAATTCTTGTATATAAGTCGGCAGTAAATTGCAGGTAGAAAAATAAATACAAAAATGATCAACGAAATGGTGATGCCTTCTTCTTTATTATCCATATGAATCCGGATAAGCAGACGGAAATTCAAAAGCGAACTGATATCCATGACGCCATATTGTTGAGAACAAACGGATTGTGACCGGCCAGCTTTAGTGTTGCATGCCAATTAATCATACTAAGTGGTCATTAAACTAACTCGAAATCGATTCACGCGAGGCATTGTTTTTATTATGACATCTACAGTAGCAGGGAAAGCCTAATATATGATATCTTTGCTTTACATTTCTCACTTTGTTGCCTCCTATAGTCTAGTTTGAGCCGCAGATTTAGCTCCGTGATAGTTTGCTTCGCGAGGACGTGCATAAGCATAATTTTCTCCGTGGATTATTCTGAACCATCTCATAGAATTTTACTAAGCTAACCAATTCGGCAAACATCACTTACCGGAATACAAAATTGCAGTATCTAATGATATAATCCGTCCGCCTCGTCAGTGACAACGCCATTTATCACGTGCTAGTTATACATGACAATGGCAGACATATATACTTCAGCGTTTTTTCATGTTTTTACGAGGACAATCCATGTTTCATTACTATGCATGGTTCAACTAAAGTGCAATGACACCCATCGAATATTATTTTGCATTAATATACAGGCCGTGAGTCATGATTACTGTTTATGTGGCAATTAAATTGTTGACCGGGCTCTATACATAAATATTATATGTACACAAGCTGTTTAATGCCATTGCTTGACAACACACTAATTTCTAAGTTTATAGAATATAACTCAGTAAGCGCTATATTTATCCTTGATATAGTGGTAATTTGCAAAGATTAATTAAGCGTGTGTATTAATTGTGAAATATGGGGCGTCGATAGGACACACGACCCTTGTCATATCCAACAAAAACTGTTCTCAATATAATTTAAGGGATTTAATAATGCTCTCTCATGGTAAGATTTTGGTCAATACATTGACTTTCATCATTGTTTGTGCCCGTGTCGTGAGTGTGTGTTCCTTATGTTGGTTTTTATGGGGCAGCAGTTTAGGTGCCGCATTCTATTTACCAAAGTTGATGAAGCAGCTTTAATACCAAATCAGGGTCTGATAGAATCGTGGCTAGGAGTGCTGTATTTATCCGGCTTTATTTTAGTAAAATCCAAATAGACATGATTTTACTAAGCTCACTTAGCAGTCGGCCATTTACATCTATGACTGTTAACAACTGACAGTGAGTAGTTCTTTTATGCCTTTTTGCACATTATATAGCTTTTAGGGTCACCAGGACTTAAATAACATGCAGTCCCACCGGCATTGTACAAACAATAACATACACATATGCATATACACCTTAATACATACTAACATGCATACAATCATTAATAAAAACATACATACATACATATATACATATACATATATACATATATATATATACATAAATACATACGTACTTACATATATACATACATGAATACCTATATATTACATATACATATATATATATATATATATATACATACAAATATATATATACATGCGTAGATACATACATACATACATACGTACATAAATGCATGCATACATACATATATACATTCATACATGTGTACACAAGTACATAACTATTGTAATTAGCTACATAAATGCTCTCTCATGGTAAGATGTTTACTCTTGTTATAAGCGTAATTCTGTAACTGGCAAAGTTAATTGGGGAATTTTGCTGACGCAAATACAGTCGCTCGGTATTATTCAAGTTAATGGGAAGAGATATGCTTGTGATGAGCTTGCACAATACGCGTAATAGAACATAAGATATGTGTGCTTCAGTGCTGCACATCAGATATTTCATATTCAGACAGATGTAGCAAACTGTATAGCGTAATCTCAGCAGAATGTGAGCCTTCACTATGTGGCGCTCGCTGTGCACTTTTTTATATACGCCTTGAATAGCAAATTTTAAAGTACGTTTTTACTGTCATTAGATATTTATTATTAATTCGGCATATTTTTGTATTGGTATAATGAGTAAGTTTGATGCTGGATTAGTTCCTGAATTGTAACTAACATTTATAATCCCAGTTACAAAATCACAGTGCCTGTTGAATTGTGTTCTACAGCAGGGCGAAACGAATCCTGAACTCTTAATAAAGCACCGCCCGAAGTGACTGGACGGCTATGTGAATAGCGAGGTAACGGTTGACATCCACTATAATTTCATATCACTTTTTTTAATCATCATAAATTTTGCGAACACCTGATCCATTGTCCTATCTGTCGAGGAGATGTCAACAGTCTGCATTGATGGTTAATTTGCTGCCGCAGTCATGTGCGTCACACTTATTGTCGAAGGCTCCGGTTTTATTCGCTGGACACTGTTTGCGCAGTACAAGCTTAAGAAAGGCCGGCGGTCAGATCCAATGCTCAACGACTGAGACATTAGCATATGGCGTCCAAGCTGGTCTCATAAACAGCATACCATATTACAGGCATCATGTTAAGCAATTAGGCGTCAGCTTTTATTCGCCTTCCCCTATTGCACCTTCAAGGCACAACACAACGCCAGTATACTGTGGCTTTATTAAATGTTATTGCTATAGGCACTGTAATGTTTTAAGGTGTAATTTGTATAATACCCTTCCACCGTTTATATCATTGCCCAATGCGCTGGATGGAGGGGCCAATTTACAGGGGATTCTAAATCGTATGAATGATAAGAATAAGGCAGCTAATTGTTCAGACTTTGATGCAGTATGAAGATCAACTGAGTGTGCAGAGTACAATTTGTACGCGTATGCGAAGCAGGTGTGTTATAATGGTGTCTGATGAATAGTGTTTATCATCATTTTTTTATTGTACAATGCCAAGACTGCCTCCTTATTCCCGAAACACCTGGCAAGCTGTAATGAATATTCTTTAGTCATGTTCGTTAATCTTCGTGGCAGCACCTACTTGACCAATCAACGCAAAGGTTGTTAACTGGATTGACATTTGTTGCTCGCGTCAAAAAGTGACCTGTGATACGCACTCTCGGTTTTTCTGCGTCGTCATCTTCATTGTCTGCGTCCAATGCGAACACGCCGAATGTCTTTTAGAATTGGGGCGCGCCTCGCAAGTTTCAATGTGGGACCATGAACAAGCAATCGCTTATCTGCATAACAGTATGTTTACGTAATGCAGTCAGTTAAACATCAAGCTGAGTGTTGTCGAATGCATGCTCATAAAAACATCTCGACCGGTAGGGCAAGTTTTGAAGGCAAGTCACTTGTCCGAAAGGACAGATCACTTGTCTTCATCCGAGATCCTGGTATGAACGTATTTGATATCACAGGGCTTGCACAACCAGGGGCTAGGGAACCTTGACTAGCCATTAACGGAATTACAAGCAAAAATACGAGCATGCGATATGGCTCTGAAAGCTTCGTGTACTCAAGCAGAAATGACTTGAAACAAGCCTATCCAGTGGTACATGGCCAAAATTGCCACAACCACTCTGTTTAAAAAAAAACACGAAACATAAGCCTATCCACGTTGTCACATCGACATTGATTTCGTGAATGATCAAGTGGTTTCATAGATTGCTAATAGGTGCGGGCAGATTTCTGCTGCGGAATAGAAATGTGCGCAGTCGAAGGGGTTTATTTTTGGTGATGCGATGAAAGCATCAAAGTAGACGGGTTGATCGATCATATCATATTGCTACTCCCCAGGCACATCAGATATTTGCTCGGCGACTCTCTGAGACTGTATTGCCACCTTGAGCATGGCACGTGTAAATGGCAAATGATTATGTGTTGATCAGCAGGGTCCCTTCCAACTCTACAAGCCCTCTCGTCTGAACGGTACACAATTTGCTTTACTATCTTGCTTCTCACTTTGTTTGTGGTAATACAGCAAACGAGTATGTAGTCAAATAGTAACTAATGAAAGACAAATCTTTTCGGCACCATTCTGCCAATTGCGGCGATTAACACACACCTCTCGACAAAGGCGGGTCTATATTCTATAGAGTTAGTGCTTATTGGTTGTTCTATTGATGAATGCATTACTGAAGTTCCTCACCAAGCAATTATAATGTTTGTCAGTTGGATGCCGACAATACCGTCTGCCCTACTTCCCGTAATATAATGAATCTAGGATATAGCTAAATGCGTTTTGAAACGGACCGGCGCTCGATCCAAACCTCCCCGAAAAACAGTATGCCATTCACCTTATTATGCTGCTATAGTTGCGATGATTTGTTGATGATTTGGCCACGATGCAGCAATAAATGCCCCTTAATATCAGACCAGAATATACCATCTAGTCTGATTAGATACAGCATCCATGAGTTTGCTCTTGTTCCCGATGTGCAGCCTTTTGTGTAAACGCTCATCACGGGTTAGTTAAGTATAAACCTTCTATATCGCCTGTCTCCACTGGCACGTATAATCTAATTGAATTGTTAAATGCAAACAAATTGGTAGGTGTAATTGGATGATGATAATTCTCTAGCGTGCGATATGCTTTTATTGGACAAATAAAAAAGTATTGTAATCGCAAATAATACGCTTGACTGCTGCTGTAACAAGTTTAGATACATACAGATGTGACGTTCAGTCAATCCATACGTAAGATTACGAATACTTAGGAATATATTGGTTAATAGCAATATTAAGAAAGTTAGCGTTAGAAAATCAGGGGCCGTATCCATAAAGAAACTTAAGTCCGCAAACTCAGGTTTTTGAGACGGCAAGCCGAGCTGGCCGTCTTAACCGTATCCATAAAGAATCTTAAGTCTTCTAGCATGCTCAACTCTGAGTCAGCTAGGTAGTTGACTTAAGTTCGCTAGCTCAAACTTAAAAATGGCGGTCCAACGGTAATGTTTCCAGGAAAATGCTTTCACAGATATGAATAAGAACATGTATGTTCTTGAAATGAACCAAAACATAATCAGCCGTTCGTTATTTATGACACACCAATTTTTATCGGGATATTTGAATTATTTACGCAGCAAGTTGTTTTCGTAAAAACGAAGCGGGCAATTCTTCACAAGCAATCGGGTCACTTAGGAGAGGCTGTTGTTTCCTAGAAAGCGAGGCAGCTTGCAGCAGTCTAGCTCCGAATTAGGAGTGTTTTGCGGGATGATCTGAGTGGATGGGAGTTTCCAAGTGAATAGAGTATCCATTCACGATTGGTCATGTTACAGATAAATTTCTTAAACTTCAGTAATCAAAGCAACGGCGCCAAGATTCACATTTCGTATGATTGAATATAAGAAAAGCAGGTGCCAAGCCTACAAGTATATAAATCCACTTCATGATAAAATGGCAGATATTGAAAGTGCCCCCAAAGCACACCAACGACAAGGGTTATTTTGCGATAAAAAAAAACTCCGCTTTATACGTCAAATACAACGACACGTCATAGTCTAATGACGCGCAGTGACCCAGTAACGCGCGAATTCCAACGGACAGTCAAACAACAAAACTCAACAAGGATTGTTTGTATTCATCGCGGAATTATAATGTTATTAGTGCAAGCATGGTCGATGGAATTATTTCCCAATCGTGTGGATTAGCCGTGATTATATTGCCGATTATAAGAGCTAGCCAGTTTGCAAATCGTCTCCATAAGAAACAATGGTTCATCGTGCCGCTGGCGTTGTGGTCATGTTCATGGATAACAATCATTACATTTACAGTGCCGTAGATTGCTGAGAATATATTGAAATTCGTATATTATACCTGATATCACCGTATATTATACTTGATACCATAAAATATTGTACAGTCGGATTGAATAAAGGTGAGTGACATGTTAAAGACTATTCCTTTTAACTTTGTTTTGATAAACGATAAGTTGATAACGACAGTAGACTACTAGACCCTACTAGGTCTAGACTTTATTATATAAAATAGTCACACTAGACCACTTCCATTCCTCCGTCTAAATCGACCATTCTTTGCCACTTTATTCCATTTTCTGTCTAATGAACACAGAGACAAACTATGATCGCGAGGTACATGAGTGAAACTATAGCCACTTATCGTTTTTGGCTGTTTGCCAGCCTTGAGCTGGCGGTCTCAGCTGAGTTCGCTAACAATTTGTTTTGTGGATACGCCTGAGTTCGCGGACTCAGCTTAGCACGCCGACTCAAGTTAAGACGACTCAAGTTAAGATTCTTTATGGATACGGCCCCAGGTAAATACCTTTAAGCTCATCATAAACACCCGTTCAAACATATCCAGTCCCGAGGGAAAGACATACACATATCGATTTGTATACTCGGTGCTCGATCGCTTGGCTTAGGGATAAACAGAGGGGCTCAACCGCACATCTTACGTCGCGGTGTATGCTCTCATACCTTAACTAACGAATGCAGGAGGAAATATTACCCAGGCTGCTCAGCTTGACGGTAGTACGACGTTCCGACTCTCCAGGCAATGGGAATAATGGGCAATCCGGATATTATTGAGTGTGTTGAGATCAAATCCAGTGTAACACTTTAATGTACCAACTTTCATGACTGTTATTAATGGTCATTATAAGGCGCCAACGGTGCGCTATGGTTGACCACGCACGCGACCTTTCAGATTGATACAGCAAGCACCACCATCATCGCACAATTATCTCTATATGATGACAGCTGTAAATGACAATTTTGTACCGGAATCCTACGCTAAAA
>CM067345.1:18817510-18930061 GCA_034190875.2 Urechis unicinctus | reverse complement strand
GAAAAACGCCACTTTTTCACAATTATTACAGGTCACAAGTATTATCATACCTCGTGGACATTGTCGCTGCAATAGAGCATGATAATGATGGTCATGGTGAAGGCTATTATCACTACAATCCTCCAATATATGGGTATTTCTCACATAAGTACTATGCCCGGTCGGTTGTATAATCCGATTAATATACGTCAGCGCTTTGGATTAGTCTGTTGAGTAGCCTTTTCGATTATATGCTCTTCGCTGAAATTAATTCAGTATGTGATAAACTCGAACTGGTCCAATAAACGTCGCATCTGATCAGTTAAAGCTAAAATTTGATCACATGGCAGTTCAAATAAGCGCACTTGACGAATCGCAACGGAAGCCATGATCTGGGTCAGACCCATGTGGGACGTCAGCAGAGTGAGCCCGTTTTCAGGCAAGCAGGTGGTTCCCCGTTGCTTACATAATAATTTGTCGGAGATGGTCTCTCGTTTTTGGATATTTGATCGTTCTCGCTCATCTTGTGACCGACTAAACGCGATGGTTAATCGTTGTTGCGTTGGGTTTGCTCGTGTACAAGTCTAGACGGCGGGAGCTTTTTCACGCTTCCTGATAAGGTCGATTTAAAGAAACAATGGACTGGCTATGTACTACGCTCGCGAGACAAATGTTCGGGCCCGGGAAAGTCCTCGTTTGTGTGATCGGTTCATTTAATAGAGGGATGTTTTTAGCAAGCACCGAATCTACAGAAGGGCTTGGTTTGATAGTCTACCAAATTTTAAACTGTTTTTGAAGGCATGTGCTGTACGTACTCTTTATGCAAAGGCCTCTGCATTGAATCAAAATAGAAAGAATGGTTAGATAAGTGATCACCTCCCAACCCAGTCCAGGAAAAGCAGACCTGCCTATATCAAGAGAGAGAAGTAGAGGGTGAGACTCGATGATCTTGTTGAATTTATATTAATTGAGTAGTCCCTTGTCTTGTCACGAGGATACGATACATTTCAACCACATAGCAAATTCATGCATCTATAGAAATATGATGATTCAGAAGTTTAATTTAGCTGATGTGGTTGCGGCCACTGAACAATTTTTATGCATATAATATTAAATAGACCGTACGATTTTGTTTGTTTTGAGCATCAATTGTATCCAAACGGCACTGATATAATTAGTTTCTTCATTAATACTCTGATTTTGGAATCACCATATATGAAAAATATATACAACATATGGGGGCTTGAAAAAACCTTTGGTACTATATGTCACATTGATATTCATGGGGCGCTGATAGCTGCAACCTGAAAACCTTTGGTACTCAAGACGATTTCTGTGCACATCCTTCTGTCTACCCGCCATAAATGATTTATACTGCTCAAATGTTTTTTGTCACCCATTGTTGATTGTACGTTATGCAACCTAGTGGAATGGGGCTGTTCTCTAGGGAGTCAATGACTCACAAGTTCTCCATACAGCATGCATAATCTTCCACCTCTGCTATTGGTTGACAGTTGCTACATAGACACCTGTTACATGATGTAGTGATGAGGATTTAAATGTATGTCATTTGCTATGGCATATTGTACGGCAAATATGCTGTGTACATTCATTAAAACTCAGTTGTAGCACTGACCATGATAATAATACTTCAACCTTCATTTTCGTTAGTAAAGTTATGACTTCATTAATTCCTTTATTTCCTACACGAAAACAGCTGCTGCACTTGCTCTTCTATATATGTTCTAGCTCAGAATCAATATATTAATTACACTTGTTAAGGCCTGCATATCTATTTATTAACAGAAATTAGTTTTAGTTTTTTTACCATTTGAGTTTAGGAGTTTTCACACTAACTTGGTACAACTTTGTAAACATAAATCCTTGCAGCTACTTGATCAGACCACACATCTTTTGATATATCATATCTGATGTCGTATATGGAAGAATTATTTCTGCACAGCTCTGATGTATACTATTCGATTTGTGTTGACATGAGTTGAGATTTATTAAAACATTCATGTAACTGTGGGCAATATATAAAATACTGTTTTTTTTGGTGTTCACAAGGCTCTCACCCAACTCAATAGTAAATATACGCGGTATGTTTGAGCTTATCATTTCAATAGATTTACAACAGCTTTGGATTGTTTGCTTAAAACACAAAATAAGTGTAGGAAAATATGTTCAGGAAAAAGGTTATACATACTTTGTTGGTACAATTTATAGATTAATTTCTTGCGTTATATACCAATGCATATACGATAAACTGGTGCATAAATACGATGCGACATAGCTTACCAAGCTTTTTTCTGTAACCGCTCTATGTCTTGGACAGGATTACTCTCGTGAGTAAGATTCCCAGACGCAGCACTGGCATCGCGGGCGTCGTTAATGGCTTCATAAGAGACGTGTAAATCGATCATGTCTGTTTCGAATACATAACCAACAAATTAGCCTGCTGTATTTCGATCCGAAAGCGCGCACTTTCACGATGATAATTATACAGAATATGTACTTTTGGGTTATATTTCTGTAATTTGGCGAAAAAAATGAAATGATTTTTCGTGCGATAGGCATATAATATGTTATCTCTTGTGTAGTATTAATTTTATGCATATATGCTAATGTCGTAACCAACTGAGAGGCCAATCAAGTTTAAGGCGGTTCGCCCGACACAATTAGCATGCAGCTTTTTGAATAAATGTTGAATTAATGAAGCGTGCGCCCGATTGGTCGCACGCCAAATGAAATCATATAAACGACCTTAAGAATTGAGGGCAATCATTCAGAGGAACTCTTTGATAGAGGGTAAAGTAGTCAACCCGCTAAAAAACTACAGCCGCCCCCTGGACGACTATCCGCAGCATACTGTCGTTATTCGTGTTATTAGCAGTAAACCAGCCGTGTATCGAGAGCTGTGTGGAGATCTGTAGGTTGGTTTTGGATTGTATTTGAAGACAATAGAACCCCCGTTGTATCAATATCAGTCTGATTCACCTTCTCATCTCAGTGGTATTAACCAGGGAGTACCATTGACGTGTCTGTAAAGCTAAACCAGCAGCAGCCAAATCAGACTTTACAATGTGTCACAAGTTTTTCCAGGTTATAAATGGCATGCACATGATGCCGCGGACACAACACGCCACATGCACACGCAAACAAACACACCACAACAACGTAAGTGCATATGATGCACGCTACGTTACTCCTGGACAAAATGCTGTGCATCAAATAGGATGCATGAATTGGTTTGGTAAATACCGAAAGTTCATACATAAATACCGTTATTACTTAGTGAGGGAAATTAAGCTGTAACAATTACCACAACACCATAATGAAGACCCCGGTAGTGGGCGACATAGTCCCCATAACAATCCAACCATGGCATCTGCTTATTGAATATAAAATCACGCTAAAAATTTAAATACCAATTGTTGTTATAAAGTACCGTTGTTAATGCATCATACATATCTTTGAAGATCATTTGGTGATGGAAATAAGACAAAAACACTTCCTTCACTTTTTATCTTTCGCGACGCAATTGTAGTGCAATATCAGTAATGGCTTTTCCGACGCATTCTCATTTATCTTGCCACAACAAACATTCAATGACTATGTTTGCTTCCGGTTATGTTATGCAAATGTTCATCTTTATATTGGCGGCTTCCCATAATTATAACATGCACACATATACATGATAGCACGTGTTGGAACGATCGGCAGTTACTGTGGCTTTCCAAATGTTACCATAACATTTATGTTTTCTCCTCAGGCAATGCATAAATGACCTTCAGTTTAAGTTTTCAATCAATGGATAGGTTGATTGCCGACACCGATGACATGTAGGGCTATTTATGAAAATTGCTGCATTCTATTATGACACCCTATGCTGAACGGATATATTACTTAGTAGATTGACGCTGTCAAGAAAGATTAATAATATTAGTAGATGGGACTACAAATCCTACATTCCTTTTTTGTAATCACGATTCGATCTTAATTTGTAGCTACTCAGAGAAAATCATACAGTTTGGTTTTGAAACATTCAGTACAGCGGTTATACGATCGAGTTTTTATTAATACTAAATTGACATAATTATGCATATAACGAACGATGGGATATAGTCGTTTAAATGGCGATGGATGCATTTCACAAAGATTCTGCGTTGTTTGCATGAACATTTCCGTGACTAATCATGCGGTAGATATATATGGGCGGGTATTTTAAGAAGCAGTCATTGCTGTGACGGTCTCAAGGTACGTAAAGATTATTTACATGTGTAACGCTTACCGCTTACCGCTTAGCAGCATACTGTCTTCATTCAACATTTAGAGCTTATATGCAGAAATATGCTGTATCATACTGGCTATAGCGGATATTGATTAACTGAGGTCCTTCCGTTGCGATTGCCACTTGATAGGTACTTGGAATCGCTGAGTCAGCGCATTTTTATACAATTGCATCATATATGCGCGTTTCATACTCAAGAGAGAATATCGATTTCTGTCAACCTATGGCAAAGGTGGAAGATTATATATATATGTGAGGAGATTCCTCGAGTCCCAAGAAAACAGCCCTATTCCAGTTGTTTGCATAACCCAGGATCCTGGCCTCAGACAAGTCTGTGTGAACACTTGGACCTTGCATAGGTCTCCTACAGACATTCCATTGTTATGTGACAATATCATGCCGCATTTTTCACGTTTATGATATGTGTGTATGTGTATGAGTCTTGTCGTATAAATGTATGAAAAAGCGTTCGTATGTGCGTAAGTGTTTCTGAGTATCTTCTATGTTTAGCAAGGATATTCGGAAGGCACATGTGCGTTTGCTGCGAACTTGTTGCAAATGATTTATATAACAAATTATTGATCAATAACTTCCGTCAACGTGATATGTATCATCTTCATTAATTCTTTGTGAATCACGGTAATGCATATTGCAGTACTAACCGTGTCACTTAGGAGAGACTTTTGTCTCAGCTCGGCACTTGCACTTCTAATTTAGCCCCCTTTATCCATGTTCCACAGTATTAACAAGGAGTAATTTACTGTCAATTGTTGAAACACCTATACATTATACTTTATCCGGACATAATTGCTGCGACTGGCAACGTGAATTGACCAAAATAGGTAAAAATCTGGAACTTCTTAGCGGCAATCGACGAATTCTGTGCCAAACGGTATATATGACTGTGTGTTCTGTGAAACGTTAAATGGTCGTAAAGGTGACGGATACATTTCGATAAGACGCCGCGTGTTTAAACAAATCACATTGGCAAAAAGTTGAGCAATATGGATAACATGTAATAGGTTAGCAAACAAACTACGCAAGCTATTTATATAAAACTTGTCTAATCTAGCTTAGTTAATAATTAAATCAGGAAGTCAAAGCGTTTCAATGATTAGGAGAAACACCGTCTGCTCTTAATCCGTATCTGTCCATGTTTATTGTGTGTGGATAATACCAATGATATACACCCGGCTAAAGCCATGGCTAATGAAGTGGCAACGTAGCTCTCGACGATGCCTTAAACAGGAATTGACCATTTGATGTAATATCCACATTTAAGGAATATTGTTTGATGCACGTTGTCTGCCATAACAAACCACAATTTGTAGCAAATGGAAATACAACAATGTAAGTATAATGTACACTATAATATACATGAGACCGCAAACCAAAAAGTCGCCGAAACAAGGCTGTTATTATACTAAGTAAACTTTTGAATATACATAAGGAATGAAACTGTATAATCTATGAGAAACAGTATGACCCCATCGTTAAGATGAATGCCACCCTCAAAATGCACAACGACATTCGTTTTAGGAACCCATCGACCATAAACCACGCAAACAGGCTTGCAATATAGAACGCAACGTGTGTGCACGAATGAGCAGCGCCCTCCCTGTAACTGCGATGAGCGACGCAGTTAGTTAAATGTGCGTTATAGTAATTGACATTTTCGCTGTACTGATGTACTACCCGAATGAGGGCGATCACAAGCAGGTTCAATCGCTTTTCTTCCCCAACAAACTAGCTCATTATGCGATTGGCGTTCGTTTTAGTGTCCGTCATAAGTAGAATAAAATAATATCACACCAATGTTAAATACTTAGATTGCTAAATATATTATTGATTACCCGGCCTGGGGGTATTCATTTTCAGGTCGAT
Organism: Urechis unicinctus; assembly: GCA_034190875.2. NCBI lineage: Eukaryota > Metazoa > Annelida > Polychaeta > Xenopneusta > Urechidae > Urechis > Urechis unicinctus. The sequence continues at coordinate 18,923,904 of CM067345.1, read as the reverse complement.
CACTGCGGCAAAATACACATACGCTAAATTATCCTCATGCACTATGCACAATTAAGCAACTTATTCTTTGTGCAATTAGTAACTTGCAAAGTGTTCACAGCCTTAAAACACTTGCATCATTATGTCGGGAGGTTAAACACGCACGGCGTTGCTGTCTAACGCGATAATTTGAAATCACTTTCGCAGCCACTTGGATCATGCAATTATGCGTTATACTCCCCGGGTAGGCTGCTACGTTGCTAGGTTACTTGAGCCTTTGACGTCATAAGGTATTCGCCTGTATTGCAGAAGTCTATTATGTCCATTTATCGGGTTTCCTCTGATAATTGCCTGCTTCTGCCGACAGATGGTCGCCATGCTTAAGATAAATGAATGGAGAAGCGGAAGCGGAAGCGTCGCCGACTAATTATCTGTATTAACAGCGATTGTGCTTCACTAGAATAGAATAAATCTTTGTTATTCCATTTTGTGCACGTCTTGACCCTTATCTTGATGTCAACAACATCAAATACAAATGCAGCTGTACATTCGCCGCAAACATAGAAAACCTGACACTTGAAAACCGGTTTATTAATATTTGATCATTGAGCCTAGTTGTCATGGCGTTTTAGCGCAAGAAACTGTGCACAAATAATGAGTGGTTTAGATACATCATCATAACGTCACCCCCTTGTAGAGCTCAACGTGATGCGAGTATAATTTTGTAATTGTGACTTTCCTGGAAAAAAACTTTCATATTAAAAAAATCATGCATTCCCTCCTTACCTCGTCAAATAACGGCGCACTATAAGACCACGGTACTTAAATGGGCGAAAGGCTTCACCGCAACTGCTTTTGCATTTACTCTCACATTAACGGGAAACTTGATTGACTCAAGGCGTTCATTCCAAGGACCACTGATCATCGACTTCACAATATACATTAAGGGCACGTATATATTTAAGTACAACCTGGAAATCATTCTCAGTATTCCACAATATACATTCTATAGGCGTGTACAGATGGCTCGGTATTAACACGTACCATGTTGCTTCAAAATTGCATTGAGTTAAATGAATGTTACCGGAATTGGCGGAGAGCTAATATTATTGTTAATATTATTATTATTATTATTTTAATCATCATCATGCTGTAATACGGCCGTTAGAGAAACACACTGTGTCCAAAACTGCGAAATGGTACATTTGAGTACATTTGGCTAATTGAGTATTGTCATGAATGGGTAGATCGCAAAGGCGAAAACATTCTTCACTTCTTTGGTACTGCTTAACTTATCATAGGTAACACGCAATGTATAATAATTTTTGTATTTTATCGACAGTGAATAACCATACAGCAATGTAAGCGCTATGGTAATCACCATCTATTTCCACTGCTCGTAAGCATGACAGAATAAAAAGGCCAAATTTATTATCGTACGTTTCAACACTAATAAGTAAAACTTACGTAGGCAAATGAATTATCCAACGATTGATCTCATTGTACTCTTGTGGTATCAAGTATGTGTAAGATACCGCCCGTTATTGTAGACCTGACAGGTGATGATGGTAGTTTCCGATACGTGTAACTTACGATTATGCTGCAAAAAATTCCATTTGAATCTGAACCCATATGTAATTATTGTAATAAATTAATTATTGTACTATATATAAGATGTTGTAAAGGTTAATACAGCGTTGCTTTGTATTGACATTTATACGAAATTAATATTGCCAATAGTAACCGTTGATTTTGCGAGGTAATATTATGCCATTGAGCCTCTACTCACAACATATTAAACCGTCACTGTTAAATCTGATACGGTAACCCACTCATTCGACCTGGTCGTCAGGTCGTCTTACGCGTAGTTTACTTAGGTGTAAGTAACGGCATACAAGTACCATTGCTGGGAGATACCATTTATGCACCCACAGCTCAGTTTCTAAACGGAACTATGAGCGTTCTGTGAGCAAAATCAAGGTATATTCTGGTGACGTCTTGCAGTCGTTTACATTAATTATGACGTAGATATCATATAGATCAGTCATTAGAGAATGGACGATTGAATTGCTACCTCATAGCAAACAAAACAGTCAAAAACGCTTTATTTCATACTTAACAGGCTAGTCATTATTTGTCTCAGCAATCTATCAGTTATTCCCTTGAATGGTGATACAAGAAAGTTTGGCATATATTGGCTGTTCGACAGACAGTAAAAGCTATATATTATGTTATCGTATTGGCTGGCTGAGTGTTGATGCGATTACTGAAGGAGAAATACATAATCAAACCAGAGGAAAGCACTCGCTTGATTCGCTGACTGCCAGGGGGGGGGGGGGGGGTGCCAATTACCGTATGCCGAAAGACGAAACCAGTACAATGTGTATGGTCTTGCAAGCTCGTATCGCGACTAGGGAATGGATCGTGCGTCCATAATAATGGCGACATGAAAGCCAGCAAACAGATTGTATTAGCAAACAGCATGTCAGCTTGTTATTTTTTCTAGATTCATGTACAAAAACCAATCACGCTTGGTGAATATAGAAACGATCATTTCTTGCTGCCTCCTCGCAGCAAGCTACCAAACTCGAACCAACTTACCAGTCTGCCACAATTCCGAGCCTCACTGGCTAAACAGGCTATTGGTTATGCGATTAAATATGGCGGTGACGTCCTCGAGGGTCCGATGACAGAATAAATGCATAATGATGGTCAATAGACATGTCTTAGAAATAACTGACGTTCAAGTTATGCAATCCTAATTTGGGGAAAAGTGAAAAATGTGGAGGAAAATTTGGGAAAGATATCATTGATTGTAGGGTCGTATAAAACAGTGTCCCCTAAATTTGGCTGATGGCCCCTTGATTTTGAGACATAGGGGCCTGACTGGCTCCTGGACCAAGAGAGCTCATTTTTACCTCTGTATATACATGTCATCTATGTACCAGTATATTTTCTTTCCATTTGACCCTTAAAATCTGCTATCCTTTTTTTTCGTTTGTGTTTGCAGCTGTCAGAGAAACCTGTGATTGGTTTGTAGAAAACTATGAAATAGCCAGGAAATAATAAACCAGCCGGGGAAATGTATAGTTGGGTGAATAGCTACATGGTGTCGGTTCGTGTACTATATCCCGAGAGTCTGTAAGGTTGGTTGGTAACGGTCGCCATAGACTGTTAAAGCGACTATAGTAACATGATCCCCAAACCCTCCTCAATGGACTCCGTCATATCTTTTGATACCGTCTACCTTCATTCAAATGCTGTTTACCCGCTTCACTTTAATCCCACAAGCTCGTGATGGATATTCTCGATTACATGTTGCTCCCATATATTCTCGTATTTTGCTGTATCAACGAGTTTATTTTCACCTCTAATACCTCAATGTTCTATAATTGTATGAATATTATGCAAGCTCTGAATCAAACAAAGAGATCAACGTTGTCTGTATTGGCAATATGTGAGTATATGTTTTAATATGAAGAATATTTACACTTTAATTTAGAACTTTTACGTGTGAACTTTTAAAGCAGATGTCTTAATATATGTGTATATGTCATGTTTTGTTCACTTTAATGTTTATACAGTGGAAGTATACAATTAATAGAAAGAGATAATATCGTATGATAGGGTAATAGATTCAGATTTTCAAATTCAAAGGGGAGAGTTTCGAAGGAACGATATGGCTGTGTTATTGTTCGGGCAAAATATGTTGTTTGTATACTACGATGTCGTGATGGATATTCTCAATTGCATGTTGCTTCCATATATTCGAGTTTTCTCGAGTTTATTTTCACCTCTAATACCTCAATGTTCTATAATTGTATGAATATTATGCAAGCTCTGAATCAAACAAAGAGATCAACGTTGTCTGTATTGGCAATATGTGTGTATATGTTTTAATATGAAGAATATTTACACTTTAATTTAGAACTTTTACGTGTGAACTTTTAAAGCAGATGTCTTAATATATGTGTATATGTCATGTTTTGTTCACTTTAATGTTTGTACAGTGGAAGTATAAAACTTACAGAAAGGGATAATGTTGTATTGTTTAACCCTTAAAGGTATACTCCACTGTAACATAATATGCATTGGCCTCGTTGTAATCGGTCAGTATGGTGGTCGGCTGGGATTGGTCAGCTAATTACAGGAAGAGGACTGGTCTCATGAGGGGACATGGGATTGTGTATATATTGAAGCTAACCCCTAGGATCCGTGACGGGTGGACGCGACTCCAGTACATACCACATAAGACCGTTTATAACATGGTGTTGGTTCGTAGAAAATAAATATATATCGTGCTCACTGAAGTCGTTATATATCTGAGTAAACTGCTCAGACCACTACCGAAGAGAAATCTGACCTGAACAAGAAATACCCTCACAACACCATCTGATATGAGTGTGCGTACAGCTGAGTGAACTGATCATGGTAACATCTGGTGACATTCCTAACAGAGCTCACATTGCTCACAGTTGCTGCGACTCCAAATGGTCATCAAATATATATTGATCTGTTCTTATTTAACATGCATATGAATGGAATGGAATATAAAGGAACTGTGGTTGAGATGGTCATAATCAAGCGGTATTTATTCCGGGTAGGTTGTGTTCATAAATAGGATGAATGAACTACACGTACGACCAAACAGCTGTTTATTGGAAGAAATTCAAATTCGGATGTCAATCGTTGCAAAGTGCTTGAATCTTTCACTGGCTTTCGGCTGCATTGCATCCCGAATCAATCTTGGTGAACCGTTAAGCGTCAAACCCCCACACCCCTTGAATAGCCACTGTCCGAACTTGCTACAAAGCGCCAAGCCCAGTTGCAGGTAGGAATTTTATAGCACACTCGTGTTGTTGGTTCGCCGTTAAGCAGTGTAGTTTCTTTACCCAGTAGCAGCAGTAGATAGCTGAATGGGAGGGTCAATCGGTCGATTCCTATTGTGGACAGCTGGGCACAGTGAATGGTGACAACATCCGATGTTCATGTTGGAAAACAGCAGAACAAAATCTTGGCGGATTTGCTCTGCGACTAATTGATTAATTTCTTACTAGCTCCTTCAAAAATGATTCGATTGTCAAATATTTACGTTTAAAGGTAGTTTAAGAACTAGTCATGCAAATGTGAGGAGCAATGCACGCTGTAGCGTCCTTCCTGTCCCCATCATTTATCCTGATTCTGCTGTAGCGCCCTTGCTGTCCACCTCCTTTATCCTGATCCTGCTGTAGTGCCATTCCTGTCCACCTCATTTTTCCTGATCCTGCTGTAGCGCCTTACCTGCCCACCTCCTATATCCACTTCCTGCTGTAGGCCTCTTTCCTGAACTTGCACTAGAACCCTTCCTCTCTATCTCCCTTCTCCTGTTGAAACACATAACCTGCAGATTCTTCTTTAGCGCCCTTCTTCCTGAATCATAATCCTGCTGCTATAGCGCCCTACCAGCCCACCTCTCTGATCCAGATCCTGCTGCGCCCTAACTGCCCATATCCCCTATCCAGATCCTTATGTAGTGGCAAACTGTCGATTTAAGATGTTCAAATCATCATTTGATCGATTACAGCTTTCTTTTCCCTTAAGTAGTATCCAATTAAAATAACATATCCATGGATAATAAGTTTTTGTATGTTGCATGAGTGACAGCAGTTTCTACAGTCCCGAATAATGACTTCTTTCACAAAGTTCCAATGCGATTTACAATTGATTCTTTTTTGTTAATATAAACAATTATACTATCACATACAAGATTTAATGTTCATTTTCAATATGTTTTAGTAGGAGAAAGTGAGTAAGCTCCGTTTCACACAGGCGATATATTGTTGAAGGCAGCAGGGAACACAAGGGGTGAGTATACTGCGATACTGTTATTATACAACAGCGACTTCCCTACTTGGCCGCTCAACGAGAGCTCTCAACAATCGCACATTGTTTCTTCTATAATACTCTCAGCATCGTGGCCTCGAGATACTCAAGCCAACTGAACGAGATTATAATATCATGGAATATTTCCTGGCTCTTAAGACTATGGTCTGTATGTTTTTGTTCAATTCATCCAATGCTCGATCTGGGCTGATTTCGTAGTCGCCGCCTGTATAGTTGTGTGACGTCACCCGCCAAAACATGGACCTGCAAGCGGTTCCGTTGTTTACCGGCAGTGCGTTGATCAGTGATTTGTTTTGCGAGCGGCAAGAATTTAGCTTGGTACAGAATATTGTTATGCATAATGTTACGATTTGATAGTGGGCAACCAATTCGAGCCAAAGAAGAAGACGTTTGGTTCGGAAAAACGAAACAAAAAGGCGAATAAATGAGGTTGTGACAACGAAAGCCCCCGGAACGGCACAGAATTCGAAATGGATGGGCGACGACTTGAAACCTTAGTTTGGTGTTCTTGTGGACATCATGAAATTATGCCGAGAATATCTGTGCAAAGCGATACAAGTGCGACCTTGAATGCGTGTAATGGATACTTGGAAGATAAGAATCAATTTTACTATCAACTTGAATGAATCAAAGACAATTTTGAATATTCCTGTCTGTGTAGAGAGGTTTTCGAACCTACAAACCAATCCAATATATACAATGGATCTTGTAATGCATCACAATTTACAAAAAACATAAAAATGTTAATAATTATCCAGAATTTTATCATTACTGACAGTTAATGACGGCATGTAGGCATGAGAATAATGACATGACAAATGAAGGCTCGTTTTCTGAAATATTGAGAAGACATTTGAATAGCATGGCAGCAAGTTACACTTTTGGCATCTGCCAAAATTAAAAGTTAGATGAGCTTGATATTCATGTGCCTTTTAAATGCACAACATGCCCATTAGAAACTAAAACTCGTCCAGGAATAGAATATCATCTATGGAATGTGCACAATATGAGATAAATATAATCATACCAGTGAATAGCAAATTAGTCGGAATTTATGACACAATCAGCCTTTGGTAGTCATAGGTGTAAGGTGAGTTCCATAGATAAAAGAAAGTGGAAGACTTGGAATATTGAAAGAGATCAGAAAGAACAAAAACATTGACTGTTTTGTGCTTCGTTCGGGCAAATCAAAGAAGTCAGTGCGTGGAACAACGAACTGGGGGATATCAGGCACCTCAGACCCCAAGTCGCCGTGGTCCAACACCACTGTTAGATCAAGCTTTCAAAGAACAAATTGATTCATCAGCTCAATTTGAAATCCTGTGGTCTTGGAAGCATACCGCTCGCATACGACTCAGGCACGTCAGCGTTGGTCGATGATTTTGTTGAAGTGATCAATAACTGGAAAATAATAGCGTATCACACATCGATGTGAATTAAAGTTATGATAGATGATACAGAATCACATGCAATATATAGCGGTAGTCACTGAGGACTATGAATAAAAGAGAATAATCCTTCACATTATCATAAATATTTCCCACAATCCTTTGAATGAGAATAGTTCCAACAAGAAATGATTTGATAAGTGTACAAGGCAAGTGTGATATGTTCATTCATCACAAGACCCTGACAGATGTATTTCATACCCTCGAGCTGTCAGCCTTTTCAATACAGTAACAAATGGAAACCACCACTTATATACATATATGACTTTGAAACCGCCACAAAAAATACTACACATGAGGCCTAAATGCAAATGAGAATACAAGCTGATAAACATAACATATGCTCTATACTGTTACACTCACATGGCAATGATGTGGTGAGTCCGACCCTTTATCCATGCACTTGGCTTACTCAGGTGTTGTGATGTCAATTCATTGTTGGGATGGACAACCATCAGCCATATTGGGTACCTGAAGCACTTGATCTGAGTCGACTAAAACAGGATTTTCTGTTAAAGCTGCAACTACATACATAAGAGGATAAAGTTCAAACTTCAATTCTATCAAGATACACTCAAAACATCGACCATTGTAAGGGGTATCCCTGACAAGTCACCCGCCATGACTACGGCTTACTTAAGCCACGTTGCGTGACAGCGCCAAACTACCTGCACACTAGTGTTACAGTGTTCTTTAACATATAGAATGAAAGTAAAATAAAATAAATAAAGATTACTAACACTGTCCGACGAGACAGACAACTGACCTTTATCCTGTTAGCGTTTTCATCAGTCTTGTCTCTTTCCTTTAGAAAACCAGACGGCTCTACATCTTTCTGCGACCTGGAGATCCCAATTCGCCGCTTCCAATGTTTATTTTTGTGGTTACATCCGAAAGCAATACAGATCGCACTATTCCTAAGCAACAACCAGTGAAACTTGGAGAACAGATTATTTTGCTTGCAGCAAGCGCGGTGTAAACAACAAATCATCCGAAGTAAGGCTCTCGCCTTTGACATCGCCAAAATGTGCGCACCAACATTTTCGATAGTTTTATGATATGGCACAACAATAAATTAATGACTGGAGTATCATTTTAACTCCTACCAGACTAGGATCAATGCCATTATCTCAGTGCGTCTCTCCCTTACCACAACCGAATTGAATTAAGTTACCAGAATACCCATGGTTACATTTTGAAGAAGTAAATTTAAAAGTGATGGACTTTACAGGGTCATCTGGTGACACAAGGTGTGTGTCTTTTAATATCAGCAAGATTCCAAATCTTTGACTATGCCGTTATGACGAAAAAGATTCCCGTTGCCAATGACTAAATCATAACGGATATTCTTTATTCATGAAAAATTTAACCGATACGTCCCAAATCAATAGAATCACCATTAAGATATTTTACATTTCAATCCAGGAAAACAGTGCATACACCTATATATACCTTTGCATACACCCTGGTTGTTGTTCTTATTTCGATCCAGCTCCTGGCCTGCAAGTTTGGTTGTGATAGCCTCCATGTTGGATTAGATCACGAAGGCGGCCGCGAGCTGCTTGTGTCTGATCGCAAGAAGATCTTGTATTCTCATTCAGTGTACATCTAAATATGGACCGCTGATTACCGTACTGTGAAGTTATTGTGAAGTTGGTCATTCTATTTTGCCTCATTCATTGAAACGATTTATATAATTTATTGCTTCTTGCTATATGGGTTTTATGTATGAAATTTTAACTTATCTGATGCGGTTATTATGATGATTCTGAGAACTTTGTTTATTAAACTTGGTTCATGCTTTTGTGGGTGGTTGTCATAATATATTATCTGCCATTTTTTTCGAAATTGTTGTTTTACCCGATGAAGAGTATTATTAAAGAATAATCCAATGGTTTCACCTTAATATGGTGATTTGAACCCGATCCTGGTCATGCGACATTACTGATTTAAAGCAAGATTGAACTAGCAGTCGATTTGTATCATAATGTTTATGATGAATGCAATTGAACAAAAGCTCAATGTGTGGTATTGTAATAATACAAAACAGCGGTCTTTAACATTTTGCACAGTGAAATAAATGTCAAACGTAACTACTCATCGAATAATTGGCATAAAGGCATTAAGCATTTGCTCTTCAAAATATTAGAAACACGATCATTTTTGTTGGTCTGTTTAAATATTTCAAAGATGAATAATAAGCATCCATATTATTTTAAGATATAATAGACACGAGGTCACAACCAGACTCGTTCCCATAATACAAATTTCCCTTCAGTATTTCAAACTGTATCGACTATCGATTATCATGTTATTTGCATACATGATTGACAGTGTTTGGCATATTGCCACATAACTACTGGCAGTGAGTTTCCATGATGTTACTCAAGCTGTTCGGCAGGGCATATTACCATTTTGACCCTCATTGTTTCAGATAGCACGTATGACCGTATGTACAATACCCAACCCGCGCTTGCTAGACTGCACACATTGCGTAGTACATCTACAATTGTTCCAGTGCACGACTGATACCCAGACCAGCCCATTCCCAAAAGCACACTGAAATGCAAATTACCCATTGACTATCAGCCTCAATCATTGTCCGATTGTGTTTTTGTAAAGACCTCATTGCATACCTCTCGATTATTGTGGATTCAGCTATTATACTACCTATGTACAGGTGACCATGATGTATGAATCACCAAGGCTATACAAGATACAATTATACATGTCATGCTTCCAAGCGAATGTATAGGTAACGAATATTGCACCCACTAATTTTACAGCAACATTAAGTCGATGTTGATGTCCATTGATATGATAACTCTTCCTGGTGGCAAATACGTGAATTAGATAGATGGCTCGGATATTATGCAGATGTTAATATCATGCCCTATGATGTTTATTTTACAGGCCAGTGATAACATTGATTGGGAATTCATGTATAGCGGCCCTTAGAGTTACTTTATAACCTCTGGATGAACACTTAATCCCATCTATGGGTTATTGACAGGAGGCATGACCAGGTGACACTGTGCGCGATGACTTCAGCATCTCATTTATGCATTATGTACCCTGTCAGATCGGATTCGGTTATCCGAAAAGTCAATCATTATTTGAGTTTGCCATCACTAGGAATTCTAACGTCAAGCTCGGATAACGTACAACCAAGAGTGTGAATAGATGTCACATTCAAAGCGTATACATGCACACATATTCATCCTGTCTTTGTTATACTCCCTGTCAGGCACCTTTCGACAATATGAGTAATATTGCTCAATTTGATCACCAAGCCTCATGTCGGGTGTCCGTCAGTACACAGATACATGGAACTACAATCACTTTGAGCATTTAATATGCTCTGGACGCTATTGTATGCTAACAAAGGTTCGAGGGTTGTTTTGAACCCTTAATCTTATCTACATATTAATGCTAGAAGGTCATGCTGCACGATCTTAAAAATCAATCACTTGCACCGATGTCTACACTTGATAAGTTGGTACTAAAGGATATGGTAAGATACCTTAAAGAGCGAATGGGAAATTGCTGTAAGGTGTACGTATTGATTACGCTGCAATATGACGTACCTCTACTTAGTAAAGAATACTTGACACTGATATCACTTTTGTGTACCAGTATTAGATCACTTATCATACTGTGGACATAACGCAGAGGTCCATAAATTGGTTAACCAAAAGATAAATCGAACAATGGAGTCTGAATTGCAGCTTCATTAAGATTACAAAATTATGTCAGCAATGGATAATTTATCTTTAATATACTATTCACGATTTTTTTCATTGATTAGCCAGTTATAACCTTATATGGATATCCCCTTCCAGCTGACCAGGGGGAAGCATGACTGATGGCTCCTTTTTGGCCACTATGTGATCACCCCGTCATTTATACGCTAAAGCGACAGGAAATACAGTAGGCTCATATCCATGGAGCCTTGAGCCATTTCCGGGAAGCACCAAGAGCGACGGGAAACAACAGGCCGCGCTTAGGCATCTCATTTATTTATCATGTACGCTGTCACGTCTGAATCGGCTCTCAGAACATTTCATTAGTTTTGATGTTTTCCATCACTAGCTCTCAGATATGTTGCCTATGTGTGGGTGCAACTTAGCATCAGCTAAAAAGTATCACATAACCCCTCAGACAATCCCCTGAGTCTGGTTGACCTTGGTGGATTTGTATAAGCTTTGTCAGGTAAATTTTGAGATATAACCGTGCAAAACCATGCTGAATGTCTGACGCTTCACGGAGCAGTGCGTAGTAAGAAGCAGCTGATGATGAATGACACCAAGCAGGGTTGAGATTCGCGGATGTGTGTCAGCATCAATGCCAATCTAGATATGTCAATTGAGCCAGTCGGTGGGTTTTTATCGTGAATGGATTCTGTATTACATATTTACGAGTCGTGCATTGATCATATACATCTAGTGGAACATTGACATTTTTGGGGGGTATGAAAGAGAATACATATTAATGATGTACAGACCAAGACAAAAATGTCATAATTACAAGCCAATTGAGGTACCAAATTATATGATTTAAAATGGGCTAGACAGCTCTTGCCTCGGTTTTAAGCCGGCAGGGGACATACAGTGAAGCGGACAATGAGCATGCTTGCTGAAGGCGTTTACGTGAGCATCTGTAGGCATACTAATCACATATATCTTCTAAAACCCATATAGATGCTACTGTCGAGATCATATGATTGTTTATTGAAACTTCCATTCCAGTGTTACGTTGATTAAAAGGTTGTTCGATGAACGAGGTTTATGTTGTTTGTACAGTGAGTCACTTTAGATGCTCGGGTAATGTTGTATGTAATTTTAGAGTAATATACTGCACCTCAAATCATGTTTTATGGTACGAGGTCACCGTGACATGCTTGTTTACTATACTTATTTTATTGTATCAATTTGAACGATTATTCAATTAGTGCAAAATGATGCCTTACATGACGTAATCTTGAAAATGAGCACATTGGTGTTATCATTCCGAGCTAAGCTCCGTTCAAGTATTGTTTATAACATATCAAAGAACGTAAGATATATTACGACATTTACCTTGACGCAGCCATAGAACATACATGCACCCAAAAGGATTCGTCAGATGAGAGGAAAACGGAAGGTATTATTAAATTCAATCTGTGTTATATTTTCCAGTGAACCATTGCATCACATTTACAACTGAATACGCTGTATTCTGCTTCTATGACTAAATATCGATGTCCGTTACACAGTGGTATATTTTCCCCTTGTCCTAAGCCGGGTATGGAACAGTTTGTCAAAACAATGGATTGGATATTCATTTGCTCAATTGTTACTGTAATTAAATAAATTATCCAGTTGAATGGCACTGCCACGCATGACGAAAACATTCATAAATATTCATCTTTCTGGTCGGTGCATTCTGAATCACATCTGTCGGTGCATGGCTGTACTGGCTCTAGCAGCTAACAAGTAGCTTGATATTTACAATTGAAGAGTATGAAAATCAACATGAATATATTTGAACTGGTCATCAAGGACGTATATTTGCTGATTCATTGTTCACACGTCCCCGATGATGGAAAGCATAAATGGAAAGACAGTGTACCACCTTATTGCTGATTGTTTGTGAGCGATAAATCGATTGCCTAATTGTTAATTCCAACCCGCATCAATCACATAAATACTAACATTTAGAGGCTGCGCAGGAAACTGACCGTCACTAGAAATGTTTGCGCCACGATGTCCTCGAGGACGTCACCGCCATATTCGATGGCACAACAAATGCCTGGCCAGAGAACTACTGGCGGTGAGTTTCTATAAGGCAACTCAAGCTATTCCACAGACCTTATTACCATTATGACCCGTATTGTTTCAGATGGCACGTAATCGACCAGAAACGCATTCGTCAACCATTAATGTGACTTTTATGAGTCCAATACCCAAACCGCGCTTGCTAGACTGCACACATTGTATAGTACAACTACGATTATTCCAACATGCGACAAGTACCCAGACTAGCCTAACATGTTACCTGGATAAATATAAACGAAAGAACTCTATCTTGGTGTTCGGCGAGTGGAATCTTAACAGCAGCGATATCGTGCCTTATGAAATCTCAAATAATGTATCATTCAAACAAAACCTAGACGTTGTATGAATAGATGCCTCATTCAAAGTGCACGAATGCATGCATATTCACACAAACTGCCTTTGGTTCTCTCTCTGTTAGGCACCATTTGAAAATTGGAGTAATATTGCACCAAGCTTCATGTCGGCTGTACGCCAGGACACAGGTACTTGGAATGACAATCAACATGTTGTTATAGAACTCTTTCTTGTTACGGAGTGAGGCATCAAACGTCATGTCACATGTCAACGAATGACAATAATTGCTCATTTATCTTGTGCATTGAATATGTTCTGGGCGATATTGTATTTGAGCTTTAAATCCTATCTTCATCGTTATGGTTAGTAGGCCATGCTGCATGATGTTACATATCTATAACCTGCACCGATGTCTACACTTGATACGATGGCACTAAGGGATATCGAAAGATACCTTACAGATTTGCAGATGCCACCGGTAACTCTAAAGTATGCTGCCTATGTGTAGGAATAAAAGAGCGGCATTTCCGCTCAGTGGTAGGTATCTTAGCATCAGCTACAATGACCATACTACCAAATAACCTCTCTTAATCAACTAATTCCCTTGATTCTAATTCTCTTGGTTAGTTTGTATTGAGCTTTGTAGTGTCGATTTGCAAAACTATGCCATGTGCCTGGCACTTCATGGAGCATTATTTGACACCAAACTGGTTTGCGATTCGCGGATGTGCCTTAGTTGGGTTGTGGAATGAATGCCAATGTAGATATGTCAAACGAGCCGATCGGTGGGTTACGGTATCAGATGTTTCCGGAGTCTGCATTACATATCTACGAGTCGTGCGTTGACCGTATAAACCTAATGGATCATTAACATTGTGGTTTTGGTATAAACGCGAATACATATTAATGATGTACATACCAAGACAAAGTCTCACATTTGGGAGAATAATTACATTCCAAGCAAAGCCCATGATTAATTGAGTTTAAATGGGCTAAATAGTTCTTGCATCGGTTTTATCCGACTTCTCTCTAGACGTAAAGCTGTCAGGTTTTAAAATGCAAAGCAGATGATGAGCGCACTAGCTTAAGCCGTTGATGTGAGCATATGTAAGCACACTGACGATTGGCGAAATTATACTATCTTTGAAATGACTTCAAGATGAAGATTTTATCAGCTTTACCCTTGTGTGCAAGGAACAAATGAATATATTGCAAATTGTGCATTTACAAAAGCTTACGAAGACACCACAGCCGTAATTGTACCAATAGATTTATGCAATTGCCATTATGGGAGAAGCGCCATTGTCACAAACAATTCCTAGACTGTCAGATTTATTCACTCCTGACTCATGTACAACGACCATTTCCTCAACTGTCAATGTGCTAAACCATTTGATAAACTCGATCATTTGCATTTTGCTGAAGATAATCCACACAGTTTTCTCCTCCAGGCTGTTGATTTCCTCGCCACCGACCAGTCGGTACAAAGTTTTAAATCACAAGCACAAAACAGTTATTTGTGGCAACGGTTTGACCCTTTATGTGTTTTCAATGGATCGCCGAATGGCTTTACCTCTACGTGGTTCAAACTGACCCTTGGCATGCAACATTGGCTGCCTTTTGAAGTGGCAATCGCCGGTAACTAAAAAACCTTTGCCCGTAATGTGTTAAAAAATGACGTTAATGTAGTCGGCGCTTATTTAACGTCATTTTGAATGCTAAGCTCCGTTGTTACGTTATCGATGATAACGCCGACTTTGAAATGGCTAACATAACATGCAACACTATAAAAAGTCTGTCATCAACATTCATAACATTGTTAAAACACGCCTCACTCACATATATGACCAGAGTAAAGGTCACTTCTACGCATGAATGCCCAATGTGCAGTATAAAGTAACTGGATAGTTTTCCGTTACAAAGTCCTTGGGGCGTCATTTTGTGGCGTACAACAACTGGTCAGTGAAAAGATAGCAGATGTCAAAATGCCGACTGCATTCAATTTACCCCAACCCTGACGCCACCAGGCATGAATATTCACCTTAATAGCAATATAATTTGCCTGTAAGTTGCAATTCCATCAAACCGCCAGGCCATATCTCTCCTAGTGAACTTGCTGACAATGTTTCAGAACCACACCTGTCGGGCGTATGGTTACACTAGTAACCAACAGCTAGCCTCTCATTTACAACTGAGTATTCCCGATAATTTAAATCTGCTTGCCATGAACATATGTGAATTTGCATTTAAAAGACGTTGACACACTTATTCAATTTCCACTCGTCCTCGATGAAGGTAAGCATATCTTGAGAGTCATATAATAACCATATTGAGTTAGTGAATAATGACCATCACTGAAAATAACTCTGCCCCGCTGTCCTCGGGGACGTTACCAAAGAACTCCAAAGTATAACAAATACCATGATAGGTGACTGAGGATATCTCCATGGGCTTGGACTTGTGACAGAGTGACAAGTGGCGAGAAGTCATTCAGTAATGAACTTTGTGAGTGGTTGTAATATCTGTATTAAAAAAGAATGATCGGCTGCCACGCCATTTGCAGATATTATAAACAATATTCGGCAAAGGGCCACTGAGCAGCTGGCAGTGAAATTACCTTAAGAATTCGAACTGGTCCGTTGGCCATGTTACCACTGTGATCCGATTTGGACCAAGACCATTAACTATGACACGTTATCAATCAAATACACAGTGCAATCGATGGCTTGACGTGATTTGTATACAGTGCATTCCACAGTAATTTGGCTTTAGTGGAAGTGTTTTTGATACCCTGGCCATACGAGGTAAGCTTGCAAGACAGTGAACGTTGTATGATGCCAGCACCATTGTTTTACGACAAACACCCATAATTGCTTAGTCCAAAAAGCACTGAAATGCCTATTACCGTTGGGTGCGTAATTGTGTCTTTTTAAAAAATACATCCTCGCTTGCCTCTTGATTATTTTGATAACTGCATAAAGGTTAACGTTAAGCACACAGTTTCTCGGGTTTTCACGGTAGAACAATTAATGTCATGCTACTTCGCTAAGGTAGCCATGCGTTAATGGAAAATTGAAGTAATTGGCACACAACAATTACGTCGCCATATGACGTTTATGTTCCAGCCTATGCTAGCTCTTTCAAATGATAATGAGGTATACATTATTCAGAGGTCAATATGCAGGTCCGTCAACAGAAAAAAATCCTCTTAATAACCTGTTTAGGAGTTGCTACCTTAAACGGAGATGCCGTCCTAGCGGATCTGGGGTACGCATGGGCGATGATTCCTTTCTGGCTTTTAAATAAACTCACAGGCTGCATACTGGAGAAGCCTCGATGCATGTTCAGGAGGCACAAAGAATGATAAAAAACATCCGGCTTCTTTTAGGTATCTCATTTATTTTTCATGTAAACTGTCACATCTGCCATGGCAATAAGAATATTTAATTATTCTTTTGTCACCCCAAGCTATCTGAATATGAGAAACATCTATCAAATAGTGATCCCATTCTTGCGGCGTTGGGGTATGCATGACTGATAGATCCTTTATAGACGGTAGATAAGTACTTCGTCATTTCGAGGCTAGAGTGGCAAGATGTACAGAAGAGCCTCAATCATACCCGGGAAGTAACCAGAGTGTAAGGAAATTCAGGCTTCGTTTATGCATCTTATATATTTAGTTTGTGCCCTGTCATATCTTCCTCGTCTAGTCTTAAATTTTGCCGTCACTAGCTCTACAGTACATGGAAAACATTCTCGTTTTCAAAGCGTTACTTGGATATATGTAAACTGTTTTTGCCGCTCATCGAAGGGAATCCTTACATCAGCAAAATAATGCCTACCAGGTGGAGATTTTGAAAATTAGCACATTAATGTTCCGTTCATGTATTGGTTAATAAGTATAAAAAAACTTAAGAGATATTACGGCATTTACATGGATCCATCCATAGAAAACACGCGGAAATGCGGTTTGAGGAATGACTAAGTGTTGCAAATGCAGCTAATCTCCTAATGTTTATTGCCGTAATAAATTTGCGCATGCTTGATGAAGTCAAACGGGAGATATTGGATATACACATTTGCTGTATACCTAGCGCGTCAGAAACCAAGGTGATGTTGGATCAAGCGGCTGATAACCACCTTAGCTAATTATCTCATGCTGATGGGCGCCATCACGGATGTGGAATTAATACATAGATAATAATATACAGTAATATAACTTTCTCATATAATTAAGCTAAGTTCACCGCTGGCTTGGAATTTATCTGCAGTATTTCAAATTTTCCCGATGGTTTTTCTACCATAATTAGTCTGACTGTTTTATAAATCATTTAACCAATCATGCATGAAGTGTAAGCAATGTTTACTATCAATAAGTTTGTTCTATGAGAGAATGTAGTTTTGCAATGCGATTATTATCAGAAAGTCTTTGATATGTCAGAAGAAAACGGAAGCAGTTAGTCAATGCTAAGTTACGCTAGGAATTCATTTGCCTACTTGTATCTAGGCAGTTATATTTGTAGTGAACCATTGCATCACATCTACAACTGTGATGTACTTACCCCTTTATCCTTAGAAGGGCATGGGTCAGTTTATCCAAAAAATGGATTCAATTAATCATTTTCTGAATTGGTACTCGAATCAAATGAATGGCCTAGTAGATGGGCACTGCCACGCATGATTAAAACAGTTATAGTTAATCACCGTTATGGAAAAATGTATGCTAACAATGGTTCGGGGATCGTTTTGTACCCTTAATACAATCTACATCTTTCTTGTTGGTAGGAAATACTGCACGATGTTAGATATCTATAATTGGCACTGATGTCTACACTGAATACGTTGGCACTAAGGGGTATGGGAAGATGCCTTAAAGAGAGGACGCAGTTTATCATTCCATGTGTAATTGGAAATTGTCGAATATTGCTGTAAGATGACGTATTATTAGGTCCATGTCGAACTTATTAACTATGCTATTTCCACTAAGCGAAGAATACGTGACATTGATATGACTTTCGTGAGTCAGTATTAGATCAGTTATTATACTGCAGACAAATGCTGAGGTCAGTAAACTGGTTAGCCAAAAGTGATATCGAACAAAGACGCCGGAATTGCAGCTTCATTAAGATTACCAAATGATATCAGTTATGGACAATTTATCTTTGATATATCATTCACGATTTTCTTTATTGATTAACCAGTTGTAACCCTCAACGGATATCCCATCTCAGCGGACCAGGGGCAAGCATGACTGATGGCTTCTTTTCGGCCAATGTGTAATCTCACCGTCATTTATACGCTAAAGCGACAGAAGGTACAAAAGGCTCATATCCGTGGAGCCGTGACCCCTATCAGGGAGGCATCACGAGCGATGGAAAACATTAAGCCTCATCAAGGCATCTCATTTATTCATTATGGCTATTAGAATATTCCATTCGTTTTCAAGTTTGCCTTCACCAGCTCTCAAAATGTTTCCTATATGTAGGCGGGTATCTTAGCATCAGTTTAAAAGTGCCGCATAACCTCTTAGCTAATTCTCTGGTTCCAGTAGACTTTGGTGGATTGGTATAAGCTTTATAAAGTCAAATTGGATATATTTCCGTGCAAAACTATGCCGTATGCCTGGCTCTTCATGGAGCAGCGTGTTGTAAGAGTCAGCTGATGATGATCGACATCAAACAGGGTTTCGATTCGTGGATGTGTGTATGATGGGAAGTGGCATCATTGCCAATCTATATATGTCAAATGAATGTAGCCTGCATCGCATATTTACGAGTCGTGCTCTGACCGTAAATATCAAATGGATCATTGACATTTTTGTAAAAGCAAATACATATTAATGATGCACAGACTAACACAAAAGTCTCATACTAATTGCAATCCGATTGAAATACATCAGTTCAGTTACTGTTTTACCCTTAATGTGATTTTAACGGATTGCTGAATGGGGTGCAACCAAAGAAGTTTATAGCTTCGCTAAGAGGGCTCACTTCGAGTGGCTCTGATGTAATCGCTTCCCTAATTATAATACATTGCATTCGTTAGGTGGCGCTACCGTGACACAAACAAAAGCACATGGGAATACTGGGCAGACGTCACTGCGATTGATGAGAGCGGGGAAAATGTCGTTTCGTAGAGCCTTGCCGAAAATAGCAAGTACACTATTTAATAAATGTCAACTTGCTAAAATACCTGGTCTGGGGCACAACTATCGAAAACAGTTCGCCTCTAACAGCGTCCGTGCAGTTTACGATCCTCGATCTTTCATGTCCACTGTGGATGGTAGTATTAGATTGTCAATAACAGTCTGAAGCGAGGGAAATGACCGTGGGTCGACATTAACGTTTGTGGAATGTCAGGGGTGTGTGAAGGTCTCGAGCGAAGAGTTTATAGCTACGCTGAGCTGCGTGACGATTATGAAATTACACGAAAGGCACCCCCTACATCAGGCGACCACACCATAAAATCCACAAAACGCATGCTGATCCGACGTCTCGGGGCTCGGCGGCTGTTAAAGTTTTCTCATTGGTCGAGACGACTACAGCTCCAAATTAAACAGAAACTTTCACGTGGTTTTAAGAGACGCGATGACAAGACGCTATGACAATAACCATTCGGCCAACACATATTTCCTCGGGCGGAAGGCTCGAGTGTGCGCTCTTAGCGTAGCTATAAACTCTTTTGGGCAACATTGGCTAGCTAAGGCAAGATTGAGGCGGCGATCGCTTGACATCATAATATTTATAATGAATACTATGATACCCCAGCCTGTAGCGTGTTACACAAGGACGTTGATGTCAAATATTGCTATTCAACGAATTGAATAGTCGGCGCTTATTTAACGTAAATGTGAATGGAAGGCGTTGTTATTGCGATTTCTGTGATAACGTTGATATTGAAATAGCAGACCTAACATGCAACACTATCAAAAGTCATTATACATGTGCTACGCAACGTAGCACCAAGTTCGAAATGCACAATTATGAGAGCAAAACATTTATTCCATTGTGAATACCTGCCCTACCTACAGATTATGACCAGAGTTAAGGCCACTGCTGCGCATGAATGCTCATTGTGCAGTATGAAGTCACTGGAAAGATTTCCGTCACCAAATCTCGGGGGACGTCATTTTGTTCTGCACAACAACTGGTCAGTTAAAGAAAGCATATGTTGAAATGTCTTCTGCTGGCAATCCCCCCCCCCTCGCCCCCTAACAGTATGAAGCCATCCATTCAATTCGTAGCTTTGTAAGGTCACGTAACTCTGATGGATCACTGCCAAATCATTGTTGTCAACCCGATGTACTGCATCACATTTGCAAAATAAGCGGCCATGCTATATGCTGATAAAATAAGCCTATGTGCGCCACCGAATTCATTTCCATAAAACAAATGGCTTGGTATTTCCCTCCGGTATTACAAAATGTTCTGCTGGCTTATAACCATAATGAACCAGGCTGTTTTAATCAATCGCATGTGTAATTCATGATTTTGCAATGAGATTGTATTTTAACCATAAATGCCATTACTATCAACTTGTCTTTGGTGCGTTAGATGGGAGGAAAACTTGGACAGGGGAAATAATTGCTTAGTTACAGAATCAATATTTCCCAGTGGGATTTATGCATTTGTTTTCTTTGTGGTCATTCTAGTTAACACTTTATTCTACAATTTAATGCTACATATTCTGCCTCATGGTTATACAATAACCGGATGTCGATGATGTGTTGGTGGAAGTCTAGTTGTTAAAAGTAGTAAACTCAGCGAATCATTTTCCCAATTATCATAACCCACGCAAATCATAGAACCTTACTCATTCAATTGTACTGACACGTTTTTGAGCAGGTGGTCACTGTATGTGTACTGATTCATCATTCACTTGTCCCCGATGAAGGTAAGCATCAGATTAGAGTCAATCTACCGCATTATAGTACAGAGTTAGTGAGAGATAAAATCATTACCCCTATAAAGCCATTGTTATATCCATTTTTTACAGAGTGTGAGAGTGATATATCAATTACCTAATTGTAACAGCCAACCCTCGTAAAACGTTGAAGGCATTGCTACGTAGTGTGATTTGTTGTAATATCTGGGTTCACAAATATTAATCGACCGCCATTGAACAACTCGCACCGACTCTTCCTGAGGTAACTCAAAACGCTCCTTCAGCCGCATTACCATGATGGCCCAGAATATTTCATATGGAACGTAATCCATCAGAAATGCAGTGCACGCGGTGTCTGGGCGTGATTTGTTGCCATTGCCTTCCTTAACCAATATTGAGACAATTACGAACAAACGTTTGATACCTCTGTCAAAAATTACATTTCGGCATTTAATTTATTTATTATGTACACTGTAATATCTGTTTATGCTATCCGAATACTCCATTTGCATTTAAGTTTGACATCATTATCTCCCAAGTTTATGAAAGAACTGTCGCCTTTATATATATACGTAAACTTCATTGAAGGGTCTTGCTGTTTGGAGAGGGGAAACGTCAATGTTATAATTCTAAGTTGAGTTATTTTAATGAATTGTTTAAGAAAAGTCATCCAGTTAAAATAAGAACGTATGTTTAATAGATGTCACATTCAAAGTGCATGAATTCATGAATTTATACACACGGCCTGTGAAACTCTCTCTGCCTGACATATGATACACCGTTTGACAGTTGGTGTTATATTGATGAGTTAATTAGTCGCATATGATTGATGGTTATCTTCCACTCACCATGGTTGGAACTTGTCGGCGGTTTGACAGACCACAGACGCAAGAGTCGTTGCACACGTTAAATTAAAGGTTAAAAGTTAATCATGGACGCTGCATTAGATGTTTAACTCTATCTTTTTGTATGGATCGGATGTAGAAATAATACATAGTATGTTCAGTATGGTCACACCTATGCAAGCCTTGGACAATGTTGCATGAATTTGGTGATGCTTGTAAAAGTTCAGAAGCAGTTAATCATTGCTAAGTTACACCAGGAATTCATTCGCCTACTTGAATCCAGGCAGTTGTATTTCATGTAAACGAAGCGATAGGTGAATTTTCAAATATTACACGCACTAATTTAGCCGCCATACAACATCTGTTTATGTTTGTAGCTATGCTAACTGTGGTAAAGTAAATGCTGTATTGTATCTTTAACATGCCAGTCATGTTTCTCTAACCGATCGAATAGTTATTACCTTAAATGGGTATCCATTACTAGCGGCCGTTAGACATACATGACCGATATATCCATTATAACATCTGGATTAACACTTTATCACTTCTATGAGTATTTGACAGGCAGCATGACCAGGTGGAGCCAAGAGTGATGTGAAACACCGAGCCTCATTTATTTATAATGTACCCTGTCACATATGCATAGACTATCAGAATATATCAACGATATCTTAGCTAGCACAAAGCATTTGTAATATGTGGCAACGGGTGGATTTCCATTTGGCTTAAACCACTTATTCTCTAATGACTAATAATGTTTCATAACCAGATGTTCCAACAATATGGAATATTCTGAACAACAATTACCCGTGACGGTTTTGGGCATAACATAACAAATCTCACATCGACAGCAGTGCAGATAGTTAGCTAAAGCAAGTACAGAAATTAGTGCTGATCCATTTATGGCGGCAATACGAGTTATGAATGATTTTGAGTTTGGAAAGTTCACTGCTGAGTTCGGCTCTGTGTCGGGGAAATCGAAAAGCTTTTAAAACGAACCCATTGATGTTGTCAACTGCGTCATCATTATAATAGAGTAGCAGTCATTGAAATATTTTAGTGTGAAAAGTATTGGTAAAGGACATTTGAGAGAGTGGCGGTAAGCCATACAACATCATTTTAATTAACTGAGATGCCCCTTCACTTGTGGCAATATAGCCCGGGGGGGGGGGGCACTTGGCCTTATTCTGTATAGGGGTGTTCCGCGGGACCTCAAAAACCCTTACCCGTCGTACAAGGTCAAAATGGCCAAAAAGCATACCCCGTCGCACAAGGTATTATGCGAATGTATAACCCGTCGTACACATTGCACCTGAAAAACATACCCCGTCGTACAAGTATGAGGCCCAAAAACCCGTTGTACAAGTCGAGAGGCCCAAAAAAACATACCCCGTCGCGCGGCACATATATACTACCTCTATACACTTAAGTGCCCCCACGGGCAATATAGCCACTAACGCAAATTCATAGTAGAAACTCAAAACTATACAACGAAACAAGGTATTCAACGCTGATCGAGCTCTGGGTGCGCATTATATCCTTGTTGTATCGGAAAATATAGCCGCATGTAGTGTTTTTGTATATTTTGGCGCATAAATACACAATGTGGATTAAACAAGGTCATACAGTGCTATAATTGATTAAGTATTTTTTCCCATGGCCTCTCCTGGTCAGTTGAGCCCCTGATTTTGATTGCATTGGTTGATTTATTGGTCAATGAGGAGATATCGTCGTACTAAAATATACCGCAAACCTACGTCTTTAACAAATAACGTGTTGTAAGATCAGGCAAGTTATGAACATCTAAGTTAGGCAGCTAGGGATGACTGACACCTATATAGGATACAGCTAGGGATGACTGACACCTATATAGGATACAGCTAGGGATGATTGACACCTATATAGGATACAGCTAGGGATGATTGACACCTATATAGGATACAGCTAGGGATGACTGACACCTATATAGGATACAATGTGCGATTTTGAAAGAAGGATTTATGGATATATGGATATGTCAAATGAGCCAACTTGTCGAT
This sequence comes from Urechis unicinctus, assembly GCA_034190875.2. Classification (NCBI taxonomy): domain Eukaryota; kingdom Metazoa; phylum Annelida; class Polychaeta; order Xenopneusta; family Urechidae; genus Urechis; species Urechis unicinctus. Next base: position 18,899,716 of record CM067345.1, on the reverse strand, counting down.
GTCAGTGACTGTTACTTTTTTAGTGAATGGTGTCAAAATAGCGTATTATATGACAATATTGAATGCGGACAAGGCTGATTTAGTACAAATATTGATGCACAAAGAAATGCTTTGAAAATCACATATAGCCACAAGCACATGATGGCGACGTCGTCCTAGCGGCTCGGTGTATGCATGCCCATTGGAACCTGCATTGACGATAAATGACCCTTCGTCATTTCGACATCAGAGTGACACGATATAGGGTTGACGTTTATCCATGGAGCCTCGAGGCATGAGAAGAGTTACCAAGACCGATGAAAAACATCAAGTCTCCTTAAGGTATCTCCTCAATTTATTATGCATCGGGTAACAGCTGACTTGGCTGTCAGAATATACCATCAATATTAAGATTGCCATCATCAAGTATATGAAACAACACGTTGCCTAGATATATGTAGACTGTATGATAAATAAAGAATAGTTTTTGTCATTACACGAGGGGACTCCTTGTATGAGAAACATAACAATACCTTAAAGGAAAAAAATTGGAAATGAGTCCAAAAATGTTATCATGTGTTCAACTCAGACAATGTATTGTTTAAATAAAGCCAACCAGTAAAACCATAGGTCTTGAGTGTTCAATGCATGTCCCATCCATAGCGTATAGAAGCATGTATGGATACACACTGCCTTTTGTTACTTACTACCAGACATATAATAGACCAGTATAGAGCTGGTGTAATATTGCTAAATATGATCAGTTGCATTTGCGTTACGGATATCGCCCAGTCACCAGGGTCATGTCAACAATCCATCAGAACACACACACTAGGGACACCTCATTTATTCAATATGCACCCTGCCACATCTGATTCGGTTATCAGAATGTTCCATCAGTATGTGAGTTTGCCACCACTAGTACTCAAGTGAAGCGCATGTTATCAACATATTACCTAGATATATACGAAGGGTTAGATAACGAGAAAAGTGTCTCTTGTTGTTCGGCGGGAGGAATTCTAACATCAGAAATATCATGCCTGATGGGACAAAATTTAGGGGGAGAGTTCACTTATGCAATCATCTTGAGTTAAACTCTGATAACGTATCGTTAAAAAACCCCCAAGAGGTTGTGTGAATATATGCCATATTCTAAGCGCATAAATGCACACGTATTCACGCAAACTGCCTTTGGTTCACTCTCTGTCAGGCTCCATTTGACAATTGGAATAATATTGCCAAATTTGATCAGTCGAATATGCGTACCACGACTCGTGTCGTCTGTCCGACAGAACACAGGTGCAAGAGCTGACGCTCATTTTCGTGTATCCAATGCATTTAGTATGTTCACATAAACTAGTCTTACACAATATTGTATGCTAACAAAGGTTCGACGACCAATTTGTACTCCTAATTCTTTATAGTTAGTCGGCCACAATGCGCGATGTTAGATTTTTACCACATGCACTGATGTCTACCCTTAATACGTTGGCCTTTAGGGGCATGGGAAGATACCGTCGAGAGCGGAAACAGTTTGTCATTCCATGTGTAATGGGAAATTGTCGCATATTGCTGTAAGATGTACGTATTAATCACGTCCATGTCGATTTTTTTCTGCTTGATAAAGAATACCTGACATTGATATGACTTTTGTGTGTCAGAATGAGATAAGTTGTTATACTGTAGACGATATGATGAGGTCAGTATACTGGTAAGCAAAAAGAGAAATCAAACAATGGAGCCTGAATTGCAGCTTCATCACGATTGACAAATGATATCAGTTATGAATAATGTATCTTTAATATGCCAATCACGATTTTCATCATTTGTCAACGAGTTATAACCTTAAATGGTTTTCTCCTCCCAGCGGACCGGGGGCAAGTATTACTGATGGCTCCTTTTTGGCCACTAGTTGATCACTCCGTCATTTCTACGCTAAAGCGACAGGAGGTATCATAGGCTCATATCCGTGAAGACGTGAGTCATATCCGAGAGGCACCAAGAGCGATGGAAAATATCAGGTCGCGTTTAGGCTTTTCACTTATCTATTATGATCGCTGTAACGTCTGAATCAGTCCTCAGAATATTCCATCAGTTTGGAAGTTTGCTCTCAAATATGTTGCTTATGTGTGAGTGGCATCTTAGTATCGGTGCACTTTACTGAGCAGCATGTTGTTAGAACCAGCTGATGATGATTGATACCAAACAGAGTTTCAATTTGCGGATGCGTGTTAGATGGGAAGTGGATGTACTGACCAGGACGAAAGTCTCGTACTTGGGAAATACAATCCAATTCATAATAAATGAAGTTGAAATGGGCTAGTTGCCTCTTTCATAGGTTGTATCTGGCTTCGCTATAGACACTAAGTCGTCAGGGTTTAAACAGTGAAGCGGACAATGAGCGTGCTAGCGGAAGGCGTTGACGTGGACTTCTGTAGGCATACTAACAGTAGGCAAAATCATTTAATTTGATTTAATCCTTCCTTTGTGAGCAAGCAACAAATAAACAGTTTGCTTATTATCTATTTTCAAAAGCTTACGTAGACAACACAGCCGTAATTTTATCAATAGATTTACACAATTGCAATTATTGGAGAAGCGCCATTGTCACCAACAATTCCTAGACTGCCAGTTTTATTCACTCCTGACCCTCATGTACAACGACCATTTCCTCAACTTTCAATGCGCTAAACCATTGCAAAAACGCATTTGCATAACTAAAGATATTTTTCACAAACATATTTATCCTCGAGACTAGTGGTTTCCTCGCCGAAGCATTGAATCAACGTTTTGAATCACGAGCACAAATCGGTCGTAATTTGTGGCAACGGTTGTGCCCTTAATGTGTTTTCAACTGATATCAGGATTGTTTTACGTAAATGTGGTAATATGAAACTGACCCTGGGCATGCATCATTGGCTAACTGCGGCAAGATTTAAGTGGTAATCGCTTGATATCGTAATGTTGATAATGAATACTATGAAACAAAGGCTACACGTGTGTTTATCTTGTAATTAAAAAACCTCAGCCCGTTGTGTGTTCCACAATGACGGTAATGTCAAATATTTGGAGTAGTCGACGCCTATTGAACGTAGCTGTGAATGATAGGCGCTGTTGTTACGATCTCTATAATAATGCTGATATTGAAATAGCTGACACTATCACAAATATGTCATCATTATATATTTGCTACACAACGCAGTACTGAATTTGTTCTATTGTGATAACCCGCCTCACTTTAGATTATGACCAAAGTGAAGGTCACTGCTGTTCATGGTGCAGTATGAAGTCTCCCAGTCCCGGTGGACGTCATTTTGTGAAGCACAAAAACTATTCAGATTGCATATGTGGAAATGGCTTCCGCTGGCAATGTGACCCGCACCCTGAGAGTGTGAATCCCTTCCTTTCAATTCGTAACTCTGATAAATCACTGCCTGAAAACGTATTGTCATAGTCTTATAAACTTAATCAATTTTGTCAATCCGTTGTACTGCATTGCAGTTGTAAAATAAGCGGCCATGCTATATGCAGGCGCTTTTGGATAAAACAAATGGCTTGGTATTTTTCTCCGGCAATATAAATTGTACCATAATAAGCCAGGATATTTGATCAATCATATATGTAGTGGAATAGATGCCTGCATATCACGCTTTTGCACTGAGAGAGATGGTATTTTTAACAATAAATGTCAATTGTTATCAACTTGTCTTGTGTGCTTTAGATGGGAGGGAAACTTATCCTATTGATGACGTGTAGGTGGGAGTCGATTTGTTAAAGTGACAATCCCAGTGAATCATATTCGCAATCCAACTGAATGAATGGCACTGGTGTCCATTAATATTCACTGTTGGAATAAATCCAACAATAACCTATAAACGTATTTGAACTGGCGGTCATGGTAAATACACTGATACATTCATTATTCACTCGTCCCCAATGAAGATAATCATACTTTGACAGTCACATGTACCGATTTCGATAGCTGGTACAGCGTTTTAAATATCCAGTAGAAAAACAACAGAGAAATAAATAAATATGTATTACTGCCAAACGGCGTCGGTTAGATGCATTACATTAGATATCCGACATCTACGCCGTTGCAGGTAGTAAGCATAACAACATATAGTAGTGGTGACCAATTTATTGCAACAACTTAAGAGACGTTACACATGGCTCTACGATATGAGTGATAATACAGCTTTGCAATTGAGGATCGCGGAATATAACTTAATAACCTCTCGCTCCAGGTTGGTCAGCTGATCTCCTGAATGAAATTGCATAGTTTGATTTGTTCGTGCTTAGTCATTGAGAACATATTGTCGTTCTGAAATATACTGTATTACTTCATGAATAACGTGTTGTAAGATAAAGCGACCGATAGATATATTAGTAAAACAATTGGTGATGATTTACATTAAAATAGCAAACAACGTGCGGGCGTGTGCGAGTTCGAAAGTGAGATTGATGCTAATCAAGTTATATAAAACGAGCTAACAAAATCGGTTACGATATCAGATTTGTCAGTGGCTGCTACATTTGTTGTAAATACTGTCTACATAAAACATTTATGTGTGGTGCCTTTACAGATCATACCAACGGGGATCATTGACATTGTTGTTTCATTCTTATCATTGCACTGAAAAACACTCCTAGCTAGTATTGTAATGTTAAAGAGGTTGTTTAATATAAAAGGTGAATACTTCATGAATAATGATTTACATTGTATGCTTGGTAGATACTGTCTTATGGATCGTAATAAAGGGATAAAAGACTGTACCTCTAAAACTTGATTTATCGTACTTGGCTTATTCTGACAATTGTTTGATACGTCAAATGTGTGTGAAAACGGAAGGAGGGCAAGCAGTTGATCATTTGTAAGTAATTTCCACTACAATTCTATCAATACATTTTAGCGGTTGATTTCTTTGTAGTATTTCTATTCCACATTTGGCTTACATCTACAACCTAATGATACATATTCTGCTACCTAAAACACCATGGCTATATATCGATAACATGACACTGTGGTATGTTATTCACTTTAGTTGGCGTTAATCGATATAATCAACACAATAAATCAATGATCATTTTCTCAGTTGTATAACCCGCTAGTAAATATTTAGCGAAAACAGCCAACTCTCGGCAAATACAGATATGCTAACAATTTGAAAGCATTGCTACGCATTGTGCTATGTTGTAATATCTGCATCCAAAAGAAAATGTTCGGCATACTGCCATAAATCAACTTGCAGTGAGTTTTCCAGAGGTAACTGAATTGCTCCGTTGGACGTCTTGTTCATATGACACGTGATCTATCAGGAACGCAATGCAATCGCTGTCTGGGTGTGATTTTGTTATATTGCACTCAAATCCTCATTACACAATCACGTGCCTTATAGTGCACTAAAACACGACACCGCATGTCTCTCGATCAATGTGAATATGGCCGTAGTGAGTACTGTGTAGAAGTAAAGTTATGCTTACAATGTGTCATAAAAAATTACCTTTATCATGGTAAACGCGACATTGTACCTTTGATATGCCAAACATGATTTTCCTTAACGACCTATTAGATCCTACTGGCCCTGAGGTATGCATGACTAATGGATCCTTTATGGACGGTAGATAAGCACTTCGTCATGTCGACACTATAATGGCAAGATGTACACTAGGCTAATGTCGGAAGAGCCTCGAGGCTTATATAGGAGGCTTCTAGAGCGATGGGAAAATCAGGCTTCGTTGTCACAAGCACTCATGCATATGAAAATATATTACGTTTTCAATACATAGCTTGGAAGTATGTTAACTGCATAAGAATGAAAGCTCGGCGAGGGGACTCCTTACCTCAGCAACACAACGGCCGGTAGGACGAAAGTTGGAAAATAAGTACAATTATGTTATCATTCCATATTGAGCTGAGAACAGATCATGTATTGCAAAATGTCAAACAGCTTCAAAGATATTTTCTCATTTACATGGACTCATTCAAAGAACGCTAAGGGTTAATCGTTTTGAATGATGACTCAGGTTTGCAAATGAGGCGCACGTGAATAAATCATAGAGCCTAATGAACTATCTCGCTTGGTCAACTGATCTCCTGATTTGGATTGCCTTTGTGGATATGAGTGAGCTTGATAAAGTCAATCAGCGATATTGCGTACATAAATATGCCGTTTACCTATCACGTCAGAAAACAACATGCTGTAAGATCAGGCGACCGATAACCATCGTAGCTAGACAGCTCATGCTGAATGACACCAAACAAAACCTCAATTCGTAATGTTTTTGTGAGTTTGGACAGGTCATCATTAATGCTCATCTAGAAACGCCACATGAGCCAACCTGTAAAAAAAGATATCAGATTAATCAGTGACTGTTTAATCTGTTGTGAATAGATTATGAATTGCATATTTATGTCTGTGCCGTGTCAGATTAAGCCATGGATCATGAATATTGTTGTTTTAATATAAATGTTGATGCGCATAAATGCAATAAAATCACAGATAGCGGCAACGAACATATAGGTGCTGCCTATAATAGTGGAAATCGCAATGTGCTTGGCTGGCCATTTTACCCATCTGACAGCCTGAAGCCTTTTCTTCAATGCGTGGCTTGGTAAGGTTAGTAGTAAAATGCGCATATTACTAAACTATGATGAATCACTGCCTGCGAACGGCATTTACTATTCATACAGTAAGAAACATTTTTGTCAACCCGTTTACTGCATCCAAGATGAAAAACAAAATGTCCTGCTATGAACACTATGGAACAACGGCTAGATTACGTGACTGACGATGAAAAAATAACTCATTTCATTGCTATAACCCCACAGAATTACAGAAATTACAGAATTATGATTGCTCACTGTGTAATATAAAGTGAATAGGCGGATTTATCCCCACCGACGTCAATTTACATATGTATCCCTAAAGCCCTCGGGTTCATTGTATGACGTCTACTTGCAAGTATTAGTAACTTGCAATCACTATTCAACAATGATAGTTTTTTTTTGAGTTTTGATATGATATGATATGATATGTCGTTATGTTGGACAAACTTTTTATAACCATAAGGTATTTCAAGTTGTCTAGGGTCTTAATTCTGTACAACACTAGATGGTTTTACCTAATATTTACTCGATCATCTATGGTGTTCAATCGATGTCTGCTCTTGCTAACTTTGCTCTAAGGGATATTGTATTTGTAGACGCGTTTCTGGTATGTCTATGGTGAGGAAATTGGAAGCTGTATGATATCACTAAGCTACACATGGAATTTATTAGCCCTCTTGAATATATATTCAGTTGCTTTCTCTACGGTGTTTCTACTCAACTCTTGGCTCATGTTTGCAACTTAATGCAATATATCCTTGCTAAAATATCATGACTCGACAATGTCGACATGCAAATCAACGATCTAACTAACCGATAGTGTAAATTTATTGGAAGCATATACACGTATTTTGACTGGTCATCGATGGCGTCTTCACTGATTCTTCACCGAACCATAAAGGTAAGAATAACTTGAGAATCAGTAAACCATACAATTTCTGAGCGATATATCGATTGCATTATTGTCACAGTCAACCGGCGGCAATTACCGACATCTGAAAGTATTGCTGAATACTGGCCGTTATGAGAAACACGTTTATCACAATGTCATTGATTAAGTCATCGCAAATAATTGACGGAATAACAAATGTCTGTGGAGAAAACAAGGCTGTCTCTACCCGCACGGATTGTTGTTGATTGGCAAATTGGTCATAGTGGGAAGGCATTAAGCAATGATCTATTACATTTTCAAACTCTGTGACTTGTTGTAATATCTGCCACCAAACAAAATGATCAGCTGTGTGATATAAAAACTCTGTTCGACATATTGCCACAGAACAAAAGACAATGAATTTCCCAGATGGAAGTCACACTGCTCAGTTGACCATGTTTCCACTGTGACCCAATTTTAACCCTTATTATCTTATACGGCGCGTAATCAATCAGAAACGTAGTAAAATCGGTATCGTGACGTGAATTGTTTACTTTTCATTCCTCAACCTTGAATGCAATTGTTATAGACGTAATTGTAATGATAAGCAATTTAAGGACCGTGCATATGGAATGATAGCGCTACTATTTTTCCACTGAATGACAAATACCCAGAGCCGCTTACTCCCAAAAAACCACAAATAGACGTTAATTACCATTGGCTGTCAGCTGCAATCATTTGCCTTTTAGTGTCTTCTTTTAAAGTACCTCATCGTTTGCTAATAATGATAGTTGTGTAGGTAAACGGCCCATAATGTCATGAATGCCCAAGGAAGAATAATGTCATGCGACTACGCGAATGTGGTTAAATGTAACATAAATTGTCGAAAATTGCAATACGTTGCACACATAAATAATGCCGCCTTATTGCGTTGATAAAGAACACAAAATAATTCATGCAAGGTTTGCGCAAAAATCTGATCAGTCATGACGTTGTAATAATACAGAGGTCAAAAGCGACATGGCAAAATGGCAACTGAATTCCATCTCATTGTGATTATCAAATACGCTTGTCATTATTTTCTTATTGATCTACCAATTATCCCCTTAATCGGAGATTCCATCCTAGCGAATCTGGGGCACGCGTGACCGAAGATTCCTTTGTGGCGCTCGTTGATCGCTTCGTTATTTACACGCTGAAGCAACAGGATGCACTAGACCCTCTAGATATGTCCGCGAGGAACCAAGGTACCGGCTAGCTAAGTATTCCATTACAAGCCTAGATGTGGGAGTATAAAAGAAGGGGCCTGGCCCTCGGCGGTATCACCTGTCTCAGCAACCAAACAACCTATCTCAGCTAACATGCTGAATGTGATTCTCTTTGTGGATTTGTACAAGGTTTGCAAATACAATTTGGTCCCGCACAGCTATTCTCTATCCCTAGTACTTCAGGGATCAGCGTGTTGTAAGAACCAGCTGATGATGATTGACACCAAACAAGGTTTCAATTCGCGGGTGGGTGGGTTTAACGCGAATTTACATATTTCAAAGATCCAACCTGCTGGTAATGATATCAAATCCTCAGACAAGTCTTAAAAAGCTGCTAGCCTATCTTGCTTCAACATCAACCAATCATGGGAAAAGGATGCGGTTCCACAGAGTATGTAGAATGCCAAAACGATTCATGCTTTTACACGAGTATAAGCGATATAACTAATAACAACGATTAAAGAAACTTATCTCTTCTTAGTATATAGTTGGCAATATTTTCGCTCGAACAGCTTTACAAAAGCATCGGAAACAAGCACAGAGTCAAGCTAGAAAGTGTCCTCGATCTGACACATTACAACGTTCAGATATACTCTAGTGCTAATGGGTAGTCCTATTGGTATCTAAAATGTAATATATTGAAAGATTGTACGACTATTAAATGCGTAATATATTTGATATTATTACTATTGGTATTTATAATAAGAATCATGACAAACGTGTTGCCATTTCTTAAATTACAATTGAAAACAAGTTAAACTGCATTCACAGGTAAAACATCAATGCTTCTTATGACTTTAATTGAAGATTTGGAAACATGTATCCAAACTGCGGATGAGTGAAGCCGTCCAGATATACTTATCCACTTTTTTGTAACATATTGTAAATAATGAATGCTATGTCCATGAACAGGACGAGGAGCAACGAATAAAGTATTTGCTTTTTGGATGACTTGGCAAAATACGCTCCACATCCGATCGCTTGCCTACCTCATTATGAATGTGGTTATCTCTGTGTATCAGTCATAATCAACTCATCTGTTGAAACCAGGTGGATATCTTCACCATTCTGCAGGATGTTCAGTTTACGGCTTTAACTTTCTTTTAAAACTTTTTGACCAATATTAACTGTTATTGACCGTTAACTGCATATCCTATGTGTCTTCCAACGCAGTAGCCGTATCTTCCATCATGCTATCTCTCCTCTGATTGTTTCAAGCAATCTGATATTTCCATAACAGATCGAGAGTAGCAAACAGCGCTGATGCTAGGTTTTTACCTGACCAGTCTGTTAATTTACTTGACAGTTTATGAAAACCCCACTGGTTCGTATATCTGGCCATTACGAAAAATCTATCAATTGTAAAAATCTGGCTGTCAGCAATACCAGTATAAAAAACAACCGAACCATATTGGAGGCACATCATTACAAGCCTTCAGAGTGAGATAACGTCACACACTTCCCCTCAGTTTGGGATATCCAAAATTTTGTTCGGAGACAATGTTTATGAGATACCAATTTCCCTGACAAAGGTGATTTGCTTTTCAGTGAGCTGGGGAATATGCTGCTCAGGTTTGGGTATGCTGAGTTCAGGCACTCATCAGTCGTACATATCAAACAAACGTTGACACAGGTCGCATTTACGACTGCAAAATACGATTTTCTTAAATATCATTTTATGACGACCAATGCAAATATGGAATTAATGTCTGGGTCCTCTGAAGCAAATAAATTTTATAGCAATTTGATCAAGGGTTCATTTTGAAATACCCCAGGAAAATGCATGGGCAGTTACTTCATGGACAAATGCCCTTTTGTGTATTAGATATTCCAAAAGATGATTATTTTGCTGGCTCGATTTAAATGATCCGATTGCTTAAATATGGATTCCAAGATAAATTTCTATTTTATTTAATGAGAAGATACCTAAAATATCAATTCAAAAATCTTGCGGTTAACAATTGCCTTGTTTAATTCAACTGTAAAGGACATAGCAAAAAAGCTTCGAAAATGAATCAAGAATCAATTTACATTATTTTAAGTACAAAATTTACCTAATTTTAGACACTTTCGCCTATAAAACCACCCATTTCGGGAAGCATTTGTACAAATACATTATTTCAAACAACTTGCGACTTATTTCTATCTTACCATTCCACCTCAATCTGTTACGTAGCAACGATCTTATTATCATATTCCGACTGCTGCTGATACAATTACGTGTCGCAGTGACGATCGTGCCAATGGTCTTACAATAAAAGCTAACGGTAAAACTGCTTGCAGGGATGAAATGCTGTCATATCAACATTGTAAATGGTGATTGACGATGATACGGATCTTGTAAAACCAACATAATCTCAGGCAAGATTATGATTACTAAGACCAAGCACAAAGTTTTGTAATCATAATAATACTCGGTTCGATAATCTGATATGCGGCGATGGCAATCAAAGCGTCTTTGTATTCGAATTCTTTTCAAGTTGTACAACATTGTCAACAGACAAATGAATTATTGAATTATGGGATTAATTTCGCACGCAAGTGTTATCAGACTTTAGATAATTTCAAAGGCAAAGCGGGAGAACTCGAGTTTGTATTTTAACTATCGACGTCATAAAATATGTGTCGTAGAAATCACCTTGCTCGAACACATCGCATCTTTGTAGTAGGCGCACCGCTTGATTTATTTCTAAAAATATCTGGGTCAACAGAAAAGTGTGCTGTTGCAGTATATAATGATGTCTCAGTGCTGGCAGCCCTCTTTCCATCGCTGGTCGTTTTGGTATCGAGCCTCCCTTTATTACTGAAATCGATTACAATTGATCCTCTGCTTTAGATATGTTAGTCATATAATACTGTGTTCCACTGATAATATTTCCCTGGCATTGACACAAAATCTTCACTCTATTTCACCTCAATGCATTATGTATACCATAATCTTAAATAATTTAATCAGTAGATTTCTCGGACCGACTTATCTCTGCCCTGTTAATGCATAAAGCCATTATATGAAAGCATTATTCTATTATTTGTATGGTCGATTGTGTTCTTGGGTGTTGACATAATTCATCCAAAGCATTAACGTCCCTTTTATCTACCGTTACTCAAGCGTTATTTGCCTAACACAATTCCGCCGGAAATAGCTTCACTAAAATCTGTCACACCTTCTGGCTATGATCCATGCATATATTGTATTTGCGCATTAGTTACTACTGTTCGCAAGACGAAATCCAATATCATTGCTGATCTCATTACCATAGAAAACCGGATTCATTTAGTCATCTCGGATGCCATTACTCTGTTTGCATCTTCAATGTGCAGGCTTATATCCCTATCTTGTTACCTCTCAGGTGTAGGTTATAGTTTTAAAAGCGTATTAAAGTGTTAAATATTTGACGAATTTGTATTTTGTAAAGTCGAGTATGATCATAGTGCAATTAGTTGTACAGGTGAAAAAGCATAGTACATACCTTAGCAAACCTATACATTTGACAATACATGTTGTGATGATTTCATATATCACGCTATGGTTGGCCTTCATGATGAATTTTACACACACCAAAGGAGCTACATTTTTAATGCACAAGTGATCCCAATCTAAATATGAAACATTTTACGAAAGAATTGCTATCGTATTCGAATTCCGTTAACAGTTAGCGCTTAGTTGTCAGTGACAATAATTATTAAAAGGTTGATAAATTTATTAACAGAACACAAGTTGGGTGTCATCACTGGGGACTAGTAAAGCGATCACCACTGTGTATATGGCAATACTCAAATTAGATTCTTGGTTATTTGCTCTGTAATACAGAAATTTACCAATTTGGTAAATCACTGATGTGCATAACGGTCATAATAAAATTATAATTAGCCAGCATATTTCAATTATTGAAGTTTTAAGCGTCATGGTAGCAGAATATTGGGTATTATTCTGCCTTTACTAATGAACATTATTTCGAGGTTATTTACTCTTATAATTTTCATTGGTTCGCCTACTTATTACCAGATCAGTTCATTCAGATATATCAAGAATGTACTAGACATGGTTATATATTACTGAACAGTATATTCGGGGAATGTAAACGATTCGATAAGTGGATATTTAATACTTCGCCTACGATTAGTTACTTCCACAATCAGTTCAATACTTTCAGATATATCTAAGAATGTACTAACACTTTTGTTTAATATATTACTGAACAGTTTTAATATATATGCATCAATGTGATACAAATCGGTCACATAACATTATATTGATTCATGATATATAAGCTCGAACACAACGGAAACCATACCCGTAAATATGGTGCTCATGAGAGACTTCTTTTGACATTTTATTACTGCAATTTATACTAAATACGAAACGCTTCATTCGAGGCAAAGGTCTCCATTTTACGATTAAAGAACACGGGCTGTCAGCTGCTTTGCAGAGAGTACATTCATTTTGCATGCGAATCAATTTGGTAACGAAAATGACGTCCTCAGCGTTCTGATGACGCAGTGTCGTTCAAACAATGCAAGAATTGACTGAATGCAACTGAATGCGATCCAACATTATTGAAGAAGAGTGGTAAATACCAATGCACAATGACAAACTGTCAAGGTTTTATGGGAGTATAAGGTCAAAAACCCTAAAGACTATTCGCTGTGAGAAAATAACGTATGGTACACATATATATGTTTATATATATATATTTATTTATAAATACATATATATATATGTATATATATATACAAATATATATATTTTTACATTAATATATATATATATATATCTATATAGTAGTGTTGATATATATATATATATTATCGTCGTCAATATCCAATTGTGACTGCTCGAACTATTTGAATTATTCAATGCTAAACAGGCCTGCTCTTTAGTTGAGCTAAATTGTATTTTGCATTCATAAATATGCATGATTGTTCGAACATTTATTCAGGAAGCGTTCGATAATTCTGTTTACCTCCTGAGGAGAAATTGCGTAATCAATGGATATCTCAAGTGTTGCGAATAAGGGCAGATTGGCCGGGTCCCGCCGACCTACTCGTTTTTGTGCAGCGTCTAGTGAGCATTTTTAACTTGAATGTTTTGACCAGGCACTCATAGTGAATATTTCCCCAACTGCTGTTCCAACCTTATTCACCAAAGTTTCCACGAACTCGCCACCAGCCAGTAGGTCTAAGCAGTGGAGAAAAGCGAGCACCAATAGGTGAGCTGATGTAGTATTTTAATGTATCAAAATGACACCCCCAAACCCAGCAACCAAGGCAGTGAAAATAAGTGGTGTATTTATAAATGTTTAGAAATCCATTCCCTTTGAAAGCATCAACCGATTATAATTTATCTCAGCTAATCCTCTAATCACTGCTAATAAACAAAATGCACCATGGTATCCAAAATCCATCAACAAGTATAGCTGCTTGGATTAGCACATTTAAGTTGGATGTGTACTAGTTGACATAATTGGTGCTGATTTTCAGGTTCTTGAAACATTGTGTGAATTGCCTCTTCAGGAGAAAGTGAATGACCGTAGTCTTGCTCTGGAGATTCTAAATATCCTCCATTTGGATGCTTGATATTTTTTCTATAAATTTTAATAAGATCTGGCGGACATACAAGCATTGTAAACCATCTGTATTGTATCCCCCCCACACCCCCCTGGACAGTGGTTGTCAATCCTCGACCATATTCAAAACGTTTATTATGGTTTCAGTGGTCTGTTCTAGCCCCGTATTCATGGGCCTTCAACGGGTCGAGAAAGGACGATCAAGCCAGGTGATACAACATACCATTTTAGAATTTTGGACTGAAAAAAACAAGCGTGCCTTCCATTTTCATAGATAAATCTTTCATCAATCCCAGTCTGCTTAGCTTACACGGCATCTTGTGAGATTTCAACCTACTTTCAAACGAAGGATTGTTTTTCAGCTTTTATGGGACAAGTTTTACTTGGTAGGAAAGTGGAATATACCAGCTGAATAATTTCAAGTATCTTCCCTAATGCCATTCATTCTAGTCATAATTGAAGTTAAGTTACTGCTGAATCCAACTTATCACCAGACATCCGATGAATCAAACATGAAAAGCACATACTTATCCTGTTTCAAACTGATAGAAAGGTTCATAACTGATTTAAGATCAATCAATGGAACTATGCATTTCAAAGAAAGCTACAAAGAATTACAGCGAAGAGAGAGGACATATATATCCTCCACTACCCCAAACGCAATGGAGGAGGTCACACAGCGAGAGCGTGCTAAATGATTGTTTCTAAATCTCACTTTCATATGAAAAGTTGTGCTTTCAAATCCACAACTTACACATATTTACAACATAGGCTTTGTAGAAAATCTTTTAGCAACAGCAATCAACATATGCAACCAATCTGATCACTACCTTTGATATCCCAGAAAAGCGCCAAGCTCACGCTCACACTTCACTTAGTATTAGTTTCATTCGCACATCCCACATTAATATGTTCCGGATAACTGATGTCACACAGGATGGTCTGGGGACCCGATTTTTTTTACAAAGATAACGGTTCCACCATTGGATGAACTGCCTGTATCCTGTGTAATGTTTCCAGCAGTAAATGTTTATACATAATGTTATACTCATATAAACATATGTTCTATGTTTTGATGATTCATTCTGAATTGAGCCATTAGAATAAAATCATAGATTTACAACTTGGTGTTTGATGTCTGTAAGTAACTTACTTGTTTTGTCTAGTATGGGCCATGATGCTGCTTGTAGTCAAAGCACGCGGTCTCAAACACATCTTCATCAAAACATACAGCATTAAAATTTGGTTGCTGTTTCACACATTTAATGTCTGATAAATTTGCTATTTATCACTTGCTTGTGCTCCACACAGCAGATGCGCGCTGACGGTTGGCCTCTCTGAGCAGCCCACACATTGGCACCTGAAACCAGAGTTTCAAAATCTATGAAATACACGCCAGAATCTGGTTGAGCTTGAGCTATCAAAATATTAGATTGTTACGTGCAGTGATTACAAATGCAATGGGACTCGCCAATAAATGTTTTGAAGACGGTCAATGTTCCGATTATCACTCCTCGGAACACGAAAATCACCTGTCACTGTCAGATTCGCTTGCGCTGTTTTCGGACAGCTATGGTTCGAATCTGTACGGCACTACACCAACTACATTCTCTGGATTGGAATGCTTTAGCATTGTGACTCTTACACCCATAAATTCTTCGCCAAATCGTCCAACTCAAATACATCACTCTCCGAAAATTCAACATTCGCCATTGTTTACAATCACTGCGGACCTGTTAGTGACGAGTTAATCAAGTGACATCACTCGGGTTGGAAATTTGGAAAATGGCGGCGGGTTCCGAAAAATCAACTTTATATTTCAATTCAAATAATGTTCGGGTGACTTGTTCGAAAATTATACCACAAAAATCGAATAAATGCAACTATTATTCATTCGGTTTCAACATGGAGAATTGATGTCATAGGCAATTTAAGTTAGTTATACATCGTCAAATTCACTGCTTATTGCAAAATGTACACTGCCGACAATGCAAATATAAAGCTGAATACGCTAATATTTGTGCAAAATTAATATGGATTTACTTACATGTTTACTAAAATTTCATTTATCAATACATTTGTACCATAATTCGGTAAGTAAAATATTTTAGTGTGCAACAAATTATAATACAACGTAGAGCATACGCTATAT
The DNA here is from genome assembly GCA_034190875.2 of Urechis unicinctus. NCBI lineage: Eukaryota > Metazoa > Annelida > Polychaeta > Xenopneusta > Urechidae > Urechis > Urechis unicinctus. The sequence continues at coordinate 18,883,269 of CM067345.1, read as the reverse complement.
AACAGTTTAAGGGTGTCTTTGAGTTATTGCATAGATCTAATCCTTGATATAAATTGTACTATTGAGAAAAAGTTTCCTTTGTTATCGGTGGAGACTTTATCTGTTTCTTTGTAGCCAATGCCCCCATAGCAAACAGTCATGCTCTCGCCAAATACAATTTGGCCAGTTGCCTGGTCCTTAAGCCGAGGATAGCTTCATTCCAAGTGTCATCGATAGCATAAAACGTGTTATCTATGCTGTTTTTTTGGCAAATATTAACTAAAATTGATAGTGATCAATAACAGAACTGTCGCCGTTTTTTACGTTAAACTCTGATAAACACTATACTTATCATTTATCGTAACGCACGTATAATCCACTTATACATACAACAGTAATGTATTAATGTTTTTCAATTGGACCTGTTCAAAGCTGCATGTAATGTAGCATAGTTATGTTTGATTTGAGACCACATCACCAGCCAATAAAAGACCAAGTCGATTGAAATCGTAGGATATGGTGCGTTACGCACAATGCATGCAAGCGACCGCATAAAGTACGCTGCTGTTGAAACATCATACTGTGAGATTAGCCGTATGACCAATGTACATAACTATCACATTGAAAAAAGGATGCCAAAATCTGGCAACATGTTTGCCTACAGTTGATCGTAAAATCGTAACGCTCGTTCAACTTCACATGCATTGAGTGATCCGTTCAGCGATATCTATTGCAGTGTTGCATCGGCAATTAGAGAACCTCGCTGGTGCAATTCATGCTATTGTTGCTGGAAATAATTTTTGACCAATTAATATGAATTAGCTTAATGTCGCTGAGGCGAATATATGGTACGGATGTGAGATTTGTGAAAGTTGTTCCACACCGATAGTCGGTAAAACATAACAGGACAACTTGTATGAATACATTTGCATAGTCAAGACATTTCTCTGTCGGTTTATCTCTACCAGCAATAAAAATTAGAAATTTAAAATGCAATTGGAATCTGTGTTTTACGTTATCTTAGGAGCATCGGAATGACTTCAAAATGTGCTTGGTTGTGTAGCAATTGTATGATGCTGTTGAAGTGAAAGTATGTCACAACAGTGAGTGACATTTTTATTCGTTTTGTAGCAATATTTTCAAATCAGAACACAACGCTTGTACCCCTAACACCAGAGTTTAAGCTAGCGTTTTTGCACTGTTTTTAGTAATTAGACAGAATTCGCGGATATCACTTAAAGACTGAAAAGCTAAACTGTCAGTGACTAAGCTGTATATGACATTAATTAGAAATGAGCTTTTCTCAGATTATTAATCAATACATTTCGATCAATAAACCTTCTCACTTATTTGTTTTGCCGATGCGATAATCATACAGGTGCCTCTACCGCGATCTGTCAGTACTAGCGCTGTAATCAAGCATTGCTCTCGAAAGAGACAGCGAGAATGCACTTGGCCAGTGTTATGCCATTTTATGGTGGAGTCTTTTTCCTTCATTACTTTGGGCTAAGTCTATGGAGACTTTCTCTCTCGATGTTTTCGACTGATTCTATTGAAGCTTTTCTCTCCTTACTCTGTAAGCTTTCAAAGTGAGTTCTACTATGTGTCGTGTGTTTAAATATACAAAGCAGAAATCATGTGTAGTCATCTTCACGCTGATGCGTGGATAAGAATTCAGTATGTTATTGTAATTGAATAGTCTGTCTCGTGCCTAATTAGTGCTGCAGAGTGCACAAAATGCATTGGCTGCGCACAAAAGTCAAATGACGCAATAGTGTATCATAGAGGCGTCGCCTGTGATGCAGATATTATTGATAAACCAACAGCATAAGTACGCTGGACACTTTTCATCCAATAAACATGACCCTGAGCGGCTGGCGTATCTGAATGTGGGTATACGTTTTAAAGCTTACATTTGTATTTAGATATAACTGCAAGGCAGAGTTATTACCCTCCATGAATAATATTCGATTGGTCAGAGAGATTAATTCCCACCAAAAGAACAAGCTGCGTTCATATAAAATACCATCTGTTGCTCAATGGGATAGTTCTACTGCACAGATGATTGTAATATTCGTCATCAACCCAGGTTTATTAGACTGATGCTTTGGAATATTCATTGTTAATTTGAAGCAAAGGTCAATGCATCATGTCATTCATGGTACACGAAATAATCATATTGGGTTTTGCCTATGTATTTTGAACTATTACAAGGTTATGGATGCTTGAATTACGTTTTCGCATTTATTTTCTAATCCGTTTGAATGACACTTGCAAAATTGTGCGTATTTAGATTGGAGGCCATACATTGCCTATTTTGCCAAGCTCATATTGAAAGAGCGTTATGTTATATGATTTGCAATGACGAGCTCGGGTTACAAAGCACATAGCACATAATCCAATCCCTGCTAGGGGGACGCCAGAAGTTTAATCAAAATCATAAACCAAACATTTGTTAGACTTAACGGCTTGTCACTTACGGCCAATCAGCATATGGAAATATCAATGTTATGGAGATAATCCTGACAAACGGACAATAAACATATGCCAAACCATTGTAGTAGCTGATTGTTCCTATTCTCAGAAATTGGGAGCCATGCAATTAAGTTGTGGTTGCAAAGAAAGATACTAAAAGGTTATTAAAGAGACGTCATTGATGATGATAGCCAAGGCGCACATGGCATGTGTTACGAAACGATGTCACTTTCATTGCAATGTGCGTGTTGCCCTGAAACTCCTGGAATAATGGCCGCTCTACACGTATCGTCGATTCGACTACTTATGATAAAATGACTAAATTAGAAAGACTTACATTATTGATTTCTGATATCCGATGTTGAAAAATTGTAGATAGAGAATTAAGGTTGGGAGTATGCTGTTTTTGTCTTGGCGGTGGGGTGATGAATAGGCAAAAGGAAATTATCGTTATCAAATGCGTTCAAAGACGCCTTCCATGTGATCTTCAATAAAATCTTCAATTTGCGAAGTGATATTTGTTGATATTTATACTCTCAATAGCAGCCATTCAGATGTCGCTGTCACTCACAAAGGCTGTTTCTATTGACCAATGCTTATGGTCAAAATTCATATAATTCGCATATTTGTTAGATTTAATGATTGACTTATGCACAATGACTCCTTAAACGACTGGTTTTAGGTGTACACCATTAAAATACGCTGTTTCGCATCTGCGTATAACACTTTTGAATCCTAACACTATTACATACATAGCATTTCATTCGAAAAGCGCCATCGATTCTGATAGAATTAATTTGCATGACGTCATAACATTCATTGTATCTTATCCGGCAATGACACATTTATTTTCCTCATTCATCCATAACAATCTATGAGCAGAAATGGCCGGTAGTACTTGAAATGCTTATCTGCTCTTGCTTATTAACCAACAACAATTCTATTGGTGAGTGAATGCATTCGCCATACTTAATTGCAAGATGTTCAGGGAGTATATCGTAACTAAACTGAATATATCGATGGCTACGGCTGCAAGTCAGCCCAGCAAACTTAAATGCTTTGTGCCAAAAATGATGCCGAATAGCCTGGAATACATGAGGTGACCGCAATAGGGATCACATTTGGACATCAGTTTATTAATAGTTATGCGTATTTGTAAATACATAATTAGAAAGAGTGGAATTGAGTCAAACGCATAATCAGTTGGAGTTTGTGTTTTAGTATTTTCCGTGTCACAATGCAACCCCGACGAATGCATGAGTACATCCTTTATATTTATATCAAATCAGAGCCTTATTCAAATCTGCCATCCACGTTTCAGATTCGGCTATTAGGTGGTTTTTGTACGAGTAGGGTTTTTATAATTAAATTTTTGATCATGTATTTGTTTATTCGAAGATGGTTAGTTCCTAAACAAAAGCAGATGGTTTTTAAAGTAATTTTAATGGCGTGATTGGAATTTTTAAAATATCGGTAACAGAATATAATTATTGTGCAGGAATTAATGCACACGGCAATCGTTCCTATGAACTTAACCAATATCAAAGGCTACAACCACAAATCTATAGATCTTATTTCATTGTGATAAATATCTATGACTTGGCTTTTTTTATTGGCATCGACATCTGTGGTAAATAATTGTGAGCACTGTTGTTCCTCATCGGCAATTATGATTATGACAAAATTGGAAATGATAGTAAGTACCCAGAGAGAGTTTATTTCGAATTTGTTTAACGATATTCAATGCGTGTAACAATGACCGGAAAGCAACTAATGATAACATATGATAAATTATTTTGTGCCACATTGAGCTACCCTCACACCTGATACACATTCCATCAACCCATGCATCACCCATTTGTTGAATTTCTCTCCTACCTGAATTCCCCCACCCCCTTCACCCCTATAAATGCTTCAATCTTGCTTCAATTCTAGCAGTACTATTTTAAAATGACGACCTATGAATGTGATGAATTCTTTTTTTTACATAAGATAGAAATCCTCATTCACAAGCACTATGTCATTGATCTGATTATTCGGTGTTGGTACCACATGGCAACCTCATATTGCAATTCAGATCTCGCTCAAATAAGACGCCAGATCCATACACTTGCATGCATGCAAAAATGCTGCACCATTCTGACACACCCGCTGCGTTTTGGTTGCATTAATGAATGGTACTTAACACGCTGGTGTTTTACGGCAGAGGAACTGATAGCATTTGACAATTAATCAGCTTTCTGTGTCTGTGTACTAGAAGGCTTATAAGTTTGTCAAGAAAGGAAAAGCGGTTCAATAGCATATGCTTCAAGATATGTAGATGATTTATGGAATTTCTAAACTCGAACGTAAATCGTCCTTTCATAAAAGATTTAAACTTAGATCGTCAGTGTGTGTTGGGTGATATTTGAGTGTAGGTTTTGTGAAGCAGACCTTGACTTCATACCGAGTTCATTCTTCAACATTAGTATTCAGGCCGTCTTATGTGCTGCGGATAAAGTACATGAAATATGCATCAAATTATTAAACCATCAAAATTCATGCAAGGAAGTAATTATCATAAATTCGTACATAATTGCAAACATATTCTGACGCATCAAATACGTTTTCAAAAAACTTGAGAAGCTCTGATTAATATTTTCTCTATATTCCTACTTTAATTTATTTTTTGAAATGCAGCAAGGTGTCCGTCGTATGATTGAGGATGACGTCGAATGATCGACAATGCTTTTTGAAATATGCAATGACAATATCTTTCATTAGTGGGTTAATTTGTCTGGTAGTTAAACGATCTTAAATGCCTACCTTCATTGGAATTGGGAACACCACTGCGCGTGGACATTCATCTGATTGCATTTGATGTCATAAATTGATAGTGCACTATTCGCTTTGTGCATGTAGTCTGTGCACGAATGGTCTAAACATTAGGCAACCACAGACCATAAATATCAGATATGCATTTGAGAGCAGGAATATGGAAATCGGTTAGAATGGTAGAAAAGGTTGCATGTTGTTATCTCATTTGGTGCTTCGTGTAGCAAGTTGAACATTTGTCTCTATGATACGAGGCGGAGATCGAAATTTGGTCATAGGTTGATGGTGCTACACTTAGACGGCGAATGGAACCAAACAGCGAGGTCGAATTATGTCCATCAGATTGATCTATCATATACACATTGTAGGATCGACTGCAAGTAGAAAAAGCCATGCTTGAGAGTAGCGATGATGCTTTATTTGAGACCGGGAAAACAAGACGAGACATTGCTGTTGTCGGCACTTTTATGTAGCATCTCATAGAGTTGTCTGCCTTGTTGCATTAATTGCGTTATGTTACAGTCATAATTGACCAACATGAAGCTGCGGCTGTGCCACAAACCAGTTCTTCAAGCACAGACATCGAACTGTACGCTACATTATGTTGGGTGACGTGCGAAAGGTCGGCAACAATTGAATTGCTGCTTTTATGTAGAATCACGCGTCTGTGATGTGTATGAGGATCAATGATTAAGTTGAGTTGGCGTAATTAAAGGTCGGTTTTATGTACGTTTTGGACGGTGGTCTAAATGATTATTGATGGTTCAGTGTATGTGCGAATTATGTAGGCTTACTTCTCTGCAAACGACTAGGAGTGAGTTGTGAACGACAAGTGTGGCTATTGATTAGTTCAGAAAAGGCGAGTTATACATTGCACGTGTTCGCCAGAAAACACATACACAGACGCGCTCTCTAGTTGTTAAATACACACTATTCTAATTATATTTGGCTTTCCTTTTTTTCCTATCCATGCCATAGGAACGCCAACACAACAATGCTATTCTTTATCAAACATTTGAGTATTCTTATTCATTCTTCAGTAGAGACTGCAATGCAGTATATATGCGCATAGCATGTCAGCACCCCGATTAGTGGCGTATTTCATTGTCTAGTCATTCTTAATGACGTTGGATCGCAACATTGTGAAAAATGGTGGTCGATGTCATTCCAGATGATTTCGACCATGTAGCACATTCACCACCCATCTTCCACAACCGACTACCACGTTGCTGAAAACCTGTGTATTTCCTTAAAAAATGACTCGCCCAGCATTGCTAATGAGGGAAGTGCTAATGTTAGGTGCAATACAAAGCCGTCTCAATTATTAATTATTGCAGCATAAAAGTCGTCCTGAACGCGACTGAATGTTGCGTGTAAGAAACCAGCAATGAAGACATCTGCCAAATGCAAGAGAACCAGTGTTGAATGCGTTGATGTTTTGATGAACCAAATATTCTGTAGAAACATACGTCATGGTATTACCCGCGTTGCAGTCAAGGCAGTAAAACGCGATCATCTTTCTCGCCATGAAAATGAACCTGTCGGATTTGCCAGGGACATTCAATAGCATTCTAACAAAACTATAGCCATAATCGATGTTTCATATCAGTTAAAGCATATTTGGCTTCAAATGTAAAGTTAAAAATGAATTACGTTCGCTCTGACATAATAGTGATAAATAGGTTATTCTTTACGACACTTTTATAACATAACGCAATATGCAGTTACTGCTGCGTGTGTGGACTTTAGCTTTTTGACCAATTGATATAAATTAGCTCAATGACGCTGAGGCGAATATATGGTACGAACGTGAGATTTGTGAAAGTTGTTCCACACCGATAGTCGGTAAAACATAACAGGACAACTTGTATGAAATACATTTGCATAGTCAAGACATTTCTCTGTCTGTTTTGAAAATTTTAAAATCTAATTGGAATCTGTGTTTTACGTTAACTGAGGAGCATCGGAATGACTTCAAAATGTGCTTGGTTGTGTAGCAATTGTATGATGCTTTTGAAGTAAAAGTATGTCACAACAGTGAGTGACATTTTTATTCGTTTTGTAGCAATATTTTCAAATCAGAACACAACGCTTGCACCCCTAACACCAGAGTTTAAGCTAGCGTTTTTGCACTGTTTTTGGTAATTAGACAGAATTCGCGGATATCACTTAAAGACTGAAAAGCTAAACTGTCAGTGACTAAGCTGTATATGACATTAATTAGAACTGAGCTTTTCTCAGATTATTAATCAATACATTTCGATCAATAAACCTTCTCACTTATTTGTTTTGCCGATGCGATAATCATACAGGTGCCTCTACCGCGATCTGTCAGTACTAGCGCTGTAATCAAGCATTGCTCTCGAAAGAGACAGCGAGAATGCACTTGGCCAGTGTTATGCCATTTTATGGTGGTCTTTTTCCTTCCTTACTTTGGGCTAAGTCTATGGAGACTTTCTCTCTCGATGTTTTCGACTGATTCTATTGAAGCTTTTCTCTCCTTACTCTGTAAGCTTTCAAAGTGAGTTCTACTATGTGTCGTGTGTTTAAATATACAAAGCAGAAATCATGTGTAGTCATCTTCACGCTGATGTGTGGATAAGAATTCAGTATGTTATTGTAATTGAATTGTCTGTCTCGTGCCTAATTAGTGCTGCAGAGTGCACAAAATGCATTGGCTGCGCACAAAAGTCAAATGACGCAATAGTGTATCATAGAGGCGTCGCCTGTGATGCAGATATTATTGATAAACCAACAGCATAAGTACGCTGGACACTTTTCATCCAATAAACATGACCCTGAGCGGCTGGCGTATCTGAATGTGGGTATACGTTTTAAAGCTTACATTTGTATTTAGATATAACTGCAAGGCAGAGTTATTACCCGCCATGAATAATATTCGATTGGTCAGAGAGATTAATTCCCACCAAAAGAACAAGCTGCGTTCATATAAAATACCATCTATTGGTCAATGGGATAGTTCTACTGCACAGATGATTGTAATATTCGTCATCAACCCAGGTTTATTAGACTGATGCTTTGGAATATTCATTGTTAATTTGAAGCAAAGGTCAATACATCATGTCATTCATGGTACACGAAATAATCATATTGGGTTTTGCCTATGTATTTTGAACTATTACAAGGTTATGGATGCTTGAATTACGTTTTCGCATTTATTTTCTAATCCGTTTGAATGACACTTGCAAAATTGTGCGTATTTAGATTGGAGGCTATACATTGCCTTTTTTGCCAAGCTCATATTGAAAGAGCGTTATGTTATATGATTTGCAATGACGAGCTCGGGTTACAAAGCACATAGCACATAATCCAATCCCTGCTAGGGGGACGCCAGAAGTTTAATCAAAATCATAAACCGAACATTTGTTAGACTTAACGGCTTGTCACTTACGGCCAATCAGCATATGGAAATATCATTGGTATGGAGATAATCATGACCAACGGACAATAAACATATGCCAAACCATTGTAGTAGCTGATTGTTCCTATTCTCAGAAATTGGGAGCCATGCAATTAAGTTGTGGTTGCAAAGAAAGATACTAAAAGGTTATTAACGAGACGTCATTGATGATGATAGCCAAGGCGCACATGGCATGTATTACGAAACGATGTCACTTTCATTGCTATGTGCGTGTTGCCCTGAAACGCCAGGAACGATGGCCGCTTTGCACGTATCGTCGATTCGACTACTTATGATAAAATGACTAAATTAGAAAGACTTACACTATTGATTTCTGATATCCGATGTTGAAAAATTGTAGATCGAGAATTAAGGTTGGGAGTATGCTGTTTTTGTCTTGGCGGTGGGGTGATGAATAGGCAAAAGGAAATTATCGTTATCAAATGCGTTCAAAGACTCCTTCTATGTGATCTTCAATAAAATCTTCAATATTGCGAAGTGATATTTGTTGATATTTATACTCTCAATAGCAGCCATTCAGATGTCGCTGTCACTCACAAAGGCTGTTTCTATTGACCAATGCTTATGGTCAAAATTGCTTATCTGCTCTTACTTATTAACCAACAACAATTCTATTGGTGAGTGAATGCATTCGCCATACTTAATTGCAAGATGTTCAGGGAGTATGTCGTAACTAAACTGAATATATCGCATGTCTACGGCTGCAAGTCAGCCCAGCAAACTTAAATGCTTTGTGCCAACAATGATGCCGAATAGCCTGGAATACATGAGGTGACCGCAATAGGGATCACATTTGGACATCAGTTTATTAATAGTTATGCGTATATGTAAATACATAATTAGAAAGGGTGGAATTGAGTCAAACGCATAATCAGTTGGAGTTTGCGTTTTAGTATTTTCCGTGTCACAATGCAACCCCGACGAATGCTTGAGTACATCCTTTATATTTATATCAAATCAGAACCTTATTTAAATCTGCCATCCACGTTTCAGATTCGGCTAGTAGGTGGTTTTTGTACGGGTAGGGTTTTTTATAATTAGATTTTTGATCATGTATTTGTTTATTCGAAGATGTTTAGTTCCTAAACAAAAGCAGATGGTTTTTAAAGTAATTTTAATGGCGTGATTGGAATTTTTTAAATTTCGGTAACAGAATATAATTATTGCGCAGGAATCAATGCACACGGCAATCGTCCCTATGAACTTAACCAATAAATATCAAAGGCCACAACCACAAATCTATAGATCTTATTTCATTGTGATAGATATCTATGACTTGGCTGTTTTTATTTGCATCGACATCTGTGGTAAATAATGGTGAGCACTGTTGTTCCTCATCGGCAATTATGATTATGATAAAATTGGAAATGATAATTTAGTAAGTACCTAGAGAGAGTTTACTTCGAATTTGTTTAACGATATTCAATGCGTGTAACAATGACCGGAAAGCAACTAATGATAACATATGATAAATTATTTTGTGCCACATTGAGCTACCCTCACACCTGATACACATTCCATCAAACCATGCATCACTCATTTGTTGAATTTCTCTCCTACCTGAATTCCCCCACCCCCTTCACCCCTATAAATGCTTCAACCTTGCTTCACATCCACCAGTACTATTTTAAAATGACGACCTATGAATGTGATGAATTCTTTTTTTTTACATAAGATAGAAGTCCTCATTCACAAGCACTATGTCATTGATCTGATTATTCGGTGTTGGTACCACATGGCAACCTCATATTGCAATTCAGATCTCGCTCAAATCAGACGCCAGATCCATACACTTGCATGCATGCAAAAAATGCTGCACCATTCTTACACACCCGCTGCGTTTTGGTTGCATTAATGAATGGTACTTAACACGCTGGTGTTTTACGGCAGAGGAACTGATAGCATTTGACAATTAATCAGCTTTCTGTGTCTGTGTACTAGAAGGCTTATAAGTTTGTCAAGAAAGGAAAAGCGGTTCAATAGCATATGCTTCAAGATATGTAGATGATTTATGGAATTTCTAAACTCGAACGTAAATCGTCCTTTCATAGATGATTTAAACTTAGATCGTCAGTGTGTGTTGGGTGATATTTGAGTGTAGGTTTTGTGAAGCAGACCTTGACTTCATACCGAGTTCATTCTTCAACATTAGTATTCAGGCCGTCTTATGTGCTGCGGATAAAGTACATGAAATATGCATCAAATTATTAAACCATCAAAATTCATGCAAGGAAGTAATCATCATAAATTCGTACATAATTGCAAACATAACCTGACGCATCAAATACGTTTTCAAAAAACTTGAGAAGCTCTGATTAATATTTCCTCTATATTCCTACTTTAATTTATTTTTTGAAATGCAGCAAGGTGCCCGTCGTATGATTGAGGATGACGTCGAATGATCGACAATGCTTTTTGAAATATGTAATGACAATATCTTGCATTAGTGGGTTAATTTGTGTGGTAGTTAAACGATCTGAAATGCCTACCTTCATTGGAAATGGGAACACCACTGCGCGTGGACATTCATCTGATTGCATTTGATGTCATAAATTGATAGTGCACTATTCGCTTTGTGCATGTAGTCTGTGCACGAATGGTCAAAACATTAGGCAACCACAGACCATAAATATCAGATATGCATTTGAGAGCAGGAATATGGAAATCGGTTAGAATGGTAGAAAAGGTTGCATGTTGTTATCTCACTTGGTGCTTCGTGTAGCAAGTTGAACATTTGTCTCTATGATACGAGGCGGAGATCGAAATTCGGTCATAGGTTGATGGTGCTACACTTAGACGGCGAATGGAACCAAACAGCGAGGTCGAATTATGTCCATCAGATTGGTCCATCATATACACATTGTAGGATCGACTGCAAGTAGAAAAAGCCATGCTTGAGAGTAGCGATGATGCTTTATTTGAGACCGGGAAAACAAGACGAGACATTGCTGTTGTCGGCACTTTTATGTAGCATCTCATAGCGTTTTCTGCCTTGTTGCATTAATTGCGTTATGTTACAGTCATAATTGATCAACATGAAGCTGCAGCTGTGCCACAAACCAGTTCTTCAAGCACAGACATAGAACTGTACGCTACATTATGTTGGGTCACGTGCGAAAGGTCGGCAACAATTGAATTGCTGCTTTTATGTAGAATCACGCGCCTGTGATGTGTATGAGGATCAATGATTAAGTTGAGTTGGCGTAATTAAAGGTCGGTATTATGTACTTTTTGGACGGTGGTCTGAATGATTATTGATGGTTCAGAGTATGTGCGAATTATGTAGGCTTACTTCTCTGCAAACGACTAGGAGTGAGTTGTGAACGACAAGTGTGGCTATTGATTAGTTCAGAAAAGGCGAGTTATACATTGCACGTGTTCGCCAGAAAACACATACACAGACGCGCTCTCTAGTTGTTAAATACACACTGTTCTTATGATATTTGGCTTTCCTTTTTTTCCTATCCATGCCATAGGAACGCCAACACAACAATGCTATTCTTTATCAAACATTTGAGTATTCTTATTCATTCTTCAGTAGAGACTGCAATGCAGTATATATGCGCATAGCATGTCAGCACCCCGATTAGTGGCGTATTTCATTGTCTAGTCATTTCTTAATGACGTTGGATCGCAACATTGTGAAAAATGGTGGTCGATGTCATTCCAGATGATTTCGACCATGTAGCACATTCACCACCCATCTTCCACAACCGACTACCACGTTGCTGAAAACCTGTGTATTTCTTTAAAAATTGACTCGCCTAGCATTGCTAATGAGGGAAGTGCTAATGTTAGGTGCAATACAAAGCCGTCTCAATTATATAAATTATTGCAGCATAAAAGTCGTACTGAACGCGACTGAATGTTGCGTGTAAGAAACCAGCAATGAAGACATCTGCCAAATGGAAGAGAACCAGTGTTAAATGCGTTGATGTTTTGATGAACCAAATATTCTGTAGAAACATACGTCATGATATTACCCCCGCGTTGCAGTCAAGGCAGTAAAACGCGATCATCTTTCTCGCCATGAAAATGAACCTGTCGGATTTGGCAGGGACATTCAATAGCATTCTAACAAAAAACTATAGCCATAATCGATGTTTCATATCAGTTAAAGCATATTTGGCTTCAAATGTAAAGTTAAAAATGTGAATTACGTTCGCTCTGACATAATAGTGATAAATAGGTTATTCTTTACGACACTTTTATAACATAACGCAATATGCAGTTACTGCTGCGTTGTGGACTTTAGCTTTTTGACCAATTGATATAAATTAGCTCAATGACGCTGAGGCGAATATATGGTACGAACGTGAGATTTGTGAAAGTTGTTCCACACCGATAGTCGGTAAAACATAACAGGACAACTTGTATGAATACATTTGCATAGTCAAGACATTTCTCTGTCTGTTTTGAAATTTAAAATCTAATTGGAATCTGTGTTTTACGTTAACTGAGGAGCATCGGAATGACTTCAAAATGTGCTTGGTTGTGTAGCAATTGTAAGATGCTTTTGAAGTAAAAGTATGTCACAACAGTGAGTGACATTTTTATTCGTTTTGTAGCAATATTTTCAAATCAGAACACAACGCTTGCACCCCTAACACCAGAGTTTAAGCTAGCGTTTTTGCACTGTTTTTGGTAATTAGACAGAATTCGCGGATATCACTTAAAGACTGAAAAGCTAAACTGTCAGTGACTAAGCTGTATATGACATTAATTAGAACTGAGCTTTTCTCAGATTATTAATCAATACATTTCGATCAATAAACCTTCTCACTTATTTGTTTTGCCGATGCGATAATCATACAGGTGCCTCTACCGCGATCTGTCAGTACTAGCGCTGTAATCAAGCATTGCTCTCGAAAGAGACAGCGAGAATGCACTTGGCCAGTGTTATGCCATTTTATGGTGGTCTTTTTCCTTCCTTACTTTGGGCTAAGTCTATGGAGACTTTCTCTCTCGATGTTTTCGACTGATTCTATTGAAGCTTTTCTCTCCTTACTCTGTAAGCTTTCAAAGTGAGTTCTACTATGTGTCGTGTGTTTAAATATACAAAGCAGAAATCATGTGTAGTCATCTTCACGCTGATGCGTGGATAAGAATTCAGTATGTTATTGTAATTGAATTGTCTGTCTCGTGCCTAATTAGTGCTGCAGAGTGCACAAAATGCATTGGCTGCGCACAAAAGTCAAATGACGCAATAGTGTATCATAGAGGCGTCGCCTGTGATGCAGATATTATTGATAAACCAACAGCATAAGTACGCTGGACACTTTTCATCCAATAAACATGACCCTGAGCGGCTGGCGTATCTGAATGTGGGTATACGTTTTAAAGCTTTCATTTGTATTTAGATGTAAATGCAAGGCAGAGTTATTACCCGCCATGAATAATATTCGATTGGTCAGAGAGATTAATTCCCACCAAAAGAACAAGCAGCGTTCATATAAAATACCATCTATTGGTCAATGGGATAGTTCTTCTGCACAGATGATTGTAATATTAGTCATCAACCCAGGTTTATTAGACTGATGCTTTGGAATATTCATTGTTAATTTGAAGCAAAGGTCAATGCATCATGTCATTCATGGTACACGAAATAATCATATTGGGTTTTGCCTATGTATTTTGAACTATTACAAGGTTATGGATGCTTGAATTACGTTTTCGCATTTATTTTCTAATCCGTTTGAATGACACCTGCAAAATTGTGCGTATTTAGATTGGAGACCATACATTGCCTTTTTTTGCCAAGCTCATATTGAAAGAGCGTTATGTTATATGATTTGCAATGACGAGCTCGGGTTACAAAGCACATAGCACATAATCCAATCCCTGCTAGGGGGACGCCAGAAGTTTAATCAAAATCATAAACCGAACATTTGTTAGACTTAACGGCTTGTCACTTACGGCCAATCAGCATATGGAAATATCATTGGTATGGAGATAATCATGACCAACGGACAATAAACATATGCCAAACCATTGTAGTAGCTGATTGTTCCTATTCTCAGAAATTGGGAGCCATGCAATTAAGTTGTGGTTGCAAAGAAAGATACTAAAAGGTTATTAACGAGACGTCATTGATGATGATAGCCAAGGCGCACATGGCATGTATTACGAAACGATGTCACTTTCATTGCTATGTGCGTGTTGCCCTGAAACGCCAGGAATAATGGCCGCTTTGCACGTATCGTCGATTCGACTACCTATGATAAAATGACTAAATTAGAAAGACTTACACTATTGATTTCTGATATCCGATGTTGAAAAATTGTAGATCGAGAATTAAGGTTGGGAGTATGCTGTTTTTGTCTTGGCGGTGGGGTGATGAATAGGCAAAAGGAAATTATCGTTATCAAATGCGTTCAAAGACTCCTTCTATGTGATCTTCAATAAAATCTTCAATATTGCGAAGTGATATTTGTTGATATTTATACTCTCAATAGCAGCCATTCAGATGTCGCTGTCACTCACAAAGGCTGTTTCTATTGACCAATGCTTATGGTCAAAATTGCTTATCTGCTCTTACTTATTAACCAACAACAATTCTATTGGTGAGTGAATGCATTCGCCATACTTAATTGCAAGATGTTCAGGGAGTATGTCGTAACTAAACTGAATATATCGCATGTCTACGGCTGCAAGTCAGCCCAGCAAACTTAAATGCTTTGTGCCAACAATGATGCCGAATAGCCTGGAATACATGAGGTGACCGCAATAGGGATCACATTTGGACATCAGTTTATTAATAGTTATGCGTATATGTAAATACATAATTAGAAAGGGTGGAATTGAGTCAAACGCATAATCAGTTGGAGTTTGCGTTTTAGTATTTTCCGTGTCACAATGCAACCCCGACGAATGCTTGAGTACATCCTTTATATTTATATCAAATCAGAACCTTATTTAAATCTGCCATCCACGTTTCAGATTCGGCTAGTAGGTGGTTTTTGTACGGGTAGGGTTTTTTATAATTAGATTTTTGATCATGTATTTGTTTATTCGAAGATGTTTAGTTCCTAAACAAAAGCAGATGGTTTTTTTTAAAGTAATTTTAATGGCGTGATTGGAATTTTTTAAATTTCGGTAACAGAATATAATTATTTGCGCAGGAATCAATGCACACGGCAATCGTCCCTATGAACTTAACCAATAAATATCAAAGGCCACAACCACAAATCTATAGATCTTATTTCATTGTGATAGATATCTATGACTTGGCTGTTTTTTATTTGCATCGACATCTGTGGTAAATAATGGTGAGCACTGTTGTTCCTCATCGGCAATTATGATTATGATAAAATTGGAAATGATAATTTAGTAAGTACCTAGAGAGAGTTTACTTCGAATTTGTTTAACGATATTCAATGCGTGTAACAATGACCGGAAAGCAACTAATGATAACATATGATAAATTATTTTGTGCCACATTGAGCTACCCTCACACCTGATACACATTCCATCAAACCATGCATCACTCATTTGTTGAATTTCTCTCCTACCTGAATTCCCCCACCCCCTTCACCCCTATAAATGCTTCAACCTTGCTTCACATCCACCAGTACTATTTTAAAATGACGACCTATGAATGTGATGAATTCTTTTTTTTTACATAAGATAGATGTCCTCATTCACAAGCACTATGTCATTGATCTGATTATTCGGTGTTGGTACCACATGGCAACCTCATATTGCAATTCAGATCTCGCTCAAATCAGACGCCAGATCCATACACTTGCATGCATGCAAAAAATGCTGCACCATTCTTACACACCCGCTGCGTTTTGGTTGCATTAATGAATGGTACTTAACACGCTGGTGTTTTACGGCAGAGGAACTGATAGCATTTGACAATTAATCAGCTTTCTGTGTCTGTGTACTAGAAGGCTTATAAGTTTGTCAAGAAAGGAAAAGCGGTTCAATAGCATATGCTTCAAGATATGTAGATGATTTATGGAATTTCTAAACTCGAACGTAAATCGTCCTTTCATAGATGATTTAAACTTAGATCGTCAGTGTGTGTTGGGTGATATTTGAGTGTAGGTTTTGTGAAGCAGACCTTGACTTCATACCGAGTTCATTCTTCAACATTAGTATTCAGGCCGTCTTATGTGCTGCGGATAAAGTACATGAAATATGCATCAAATTATTAAACCATCAAAATTCATGCAAGGAAGTAATCATCATAAATTCGTACATAATTGCAAACATAACCTGACGCATCAAATACGTTTTCAAAAAACTTGAGAAGCTCTGATTAATATTTCCTCTATATTCCTACTTTAATTTATTTTTTGAAATGCAGCAAGGTGCCCGTCGTATGATTGAGGATGACGTCGAATGATCGACAATGCTTTTTGAAATATGTAATGACAATATCTTGCATTAGTGGGTTAATTTGTGTGGTAGTTAAACGATCTGAAATGCCTACCTTCATTGGAAATGGGAACACCACTGCGCGTGGACATTCATCTGATTGCATTTGATGTCATAAATTGATAGTGCACTATTCGCTTTGTGCATGTAGTCTGTGCACGAATGGTCAAAACATTAGGCAACCACAGACCATAAATATCAGATATGCATTTGAGAGCAGGAATATGGAAATCGGTTAGAATGGTAGAAAAGGTTGCATGTTGTTATCTCACTTGGTGCTTCGTGTAGCAAGTTGAACATTTGTCTCTATGATACGAGGCGGAGATCGAAATTCGGTCATAGGTTGATGGTGCTACACTTAGACGGCGAATGGAACCAAACAGCGAGGTCGAATTATGTCCATCAGATTGGTCCATCATATACACATTGTAGGATCGACTGCAAGTAGAAAAAGCCATGCTTGAGAGTAGCGATGATGCTTTATTTGAGACCGGGAAAACAAGACGAGACATTGCTGTTGTCGGCACTTTTATGTAGCATCTCATAGCGTTTTCTGCCTTGTTGCATTAATTGCGTTATGTTACAGTCATAATTGATCAACATGAAGCTGCAGCTGTGCCACAAACCAGTTCTTCAAGCACAGACATAGAACTGTACGCTACATTATGTTGGGTGACGTGCGAAAGGTCGGCAACAATTGAATTGCTGCTTTTATGTAGAATCACGCGCCTGTGATGTGTATGAGGATCAATGATTAAGTTGAGTTGGCGTAATTAAAGGTCGGTATTATGTACTTTTTGGACGGTGGTCTGAATGATTATTGATGGTTCAGAGTATGTGCGAATTATGTAGGCTTACTTCTCTGCAAACGACTAGGAGTGAGTTGTGAACGACAAGTGTGGCTATTGATTAGTTCAGAAAAGGCGAGTTATACATTGCACGTGTTCGCCAGAAAACACATACACAGACGCGCTCTCTAGTTGTTAAATACACACTGTTCTTATGATATTTGGCTTTCCTTTTTTTCCTATCCATGCCATAGGAACGCCAACACAACAATGCTATTCTTTATCAAACATTTGAGTATTCTTATTCATTCTTCAGTAGAGACTGCAATGCAGTATATATGCGCATAGCATGTCAGCACCCCGATTAGTGGCGTATTTCATTGTCTAGTCATTCTTAATGACGTTGGATCGCAACATTGTGAAAAATGGTGGTCGATGTCATTCCAGATGATTTCGACCATGTAGCACATTCACCACCCATCTTCCACAACCGACTACCACGTTGCTGAAAACCTGTGTATTTCTTTAAAAATTGACTCGCCTAGCATTGCTAATGAGGGAAGTGCTAATGTTAGGTGCAATACAAAGCCGTCTCAATTATATAAATTATTGCAGCATAAAAGTCGTACTGAACGCGACTGAATGTTGCGTGTAAGAAACCAGCAATGAAGACATCTGCCAAATGGAAGAGAACCAGTGTTAAATGCGTTGATGTTTTGATGAACCAAATATTCTGTAGAAACATACGTCATGATATTACCCGCGTTGCAGTCAAGGCAGTAAAACGCGATCATCTTTCTCGCCATGAAAATGAACCTGTCGGATTTGGCAGGGACATTCAATAGCATTCTAACAAAACTATAGCCATAATCGATGTTTCATATCAGTTAAAGCATATTTGGCTTCAAATGTAAAGTTAAAAATGTGAATTACGTTCGCTCTGACATAATAGTGATAAATAGGTTATTCTTTACGACACTTTTATAACATAACGCAATATGCAGTTACTGCTGCGTTGTGGACTTTAGCTTTTTGACCAATTGATATAAATTAGCTCAATGACGCTGAGGCGAATATATGGTACGAACGTGAGATTTGTGAAAGTTGTTCCACACCGATAGTCGGTAAAACATAACAGGACAACTTGTATGAATACATTTGCATAGTCAAGACATTTCTCTGTCTGTTTTGAAATTTAAAATCTAATTGGAATCTGTGTTTTACGTTAACTGAGGAGCATCGGAATGACTTCAAAATGTGCTTGGTTGTGTAGCAATTGTATGATGCTTTTGAAGTAAAAGTATGTCACAACAGTGAGTGACATTTTTATTCGTTTTGTAGCAATATTTTCAAATCAGAACACAACGCTTGCACCCCTAACACCAGAGTTTAAGCTAGCGTTTTTGCACTGTTTTTGGTAATTAGACAGAATTCGCGGATATCAATTAAAGACTGAAAAGCTAAACTGTCAGTGACTAAGCTGTATATGACATTAATTAGAACTGAGCTTTTCTCAGATTATTAATCAATACATTTCGATCAATAAACCTTCTCACTTATTTGTTTTGCCGATGCGATAATCATACAGGTGCCTCTACCGCGATCTGTCAGTACTAGCGCTGTAATCAAGCATTGCTCTCGAAAGAGACAGCGAGAATGCACTTGGCCAGTGTTATGCCATTTTATGGTGGTCTTTTTCCTTCCTTACTTTGGGCTAAGTCTATGGAGACTTTCTCTCTCGATGTTTTCGACTGATTCTATTGAAGCTTTTCTCTCCTTACTCTGTAAGCTTTCAAAGTGAGTTCTACTATGTGTCGTGTGTTTAAATATACAAAGCAGAAATCATGTGTAGTCATCTTCACGCTGATGCGTGGATAAGAATTCAGTATGTTATTGTAATTGAATTGTCTGTCTCGTGCCTAATTAGTGCTGCAGAGTGCACAAAATGCATTGGCTGCGCACAAAAGTCAAATGACGCAATAGTGTATCATAGAGGCGTCGCCTGTGATGCAGATATTATTGATAAACCAACAGCATAAGTACGCTGGACACTTTTCATCCAATAAACATGACCCTGAGCGGCTGGCGTATCTGAATGTGGGTATACGTTTTAAAGCTTTCATTTGTATTTAGATGTAAATGCAAGGCAGAGTTATTACCCGCCATGTATAATATTCGATTGGTCAGAGAGATTAATTCCCACCAAAAGAACAAGCAGCGTTCATATAAAATACCATCTATTGGTCAATGGGATAGTTCTTCTGCACAGATGATTGTAATATTAGTCATCAACCCAGGTTTATTAGACTGATGCTTTGGAATATTCATTGTTAATTTGAAGCAAAGGTCAATGCATCATGTCATTCATGGTACACGAAATAATCATATTGGGTTTTGCCTATGTATTTTGAACTATTACAAGGTTATGGATGCTTGAATTACGTTTTCGCATTTATTTTCTAATCCGTTTGAATGACACCTGCAAAATTGTGCGTATTTAGATTGGAGACCATACATTGCCTTTTTTTGCCAAGCTCATATTGAAAGAGCGTTATGTTATATGATTTGCAATGACGAGCTCGGGTTACAAAGCACATAGCACATAATCCAATCCCTGCTAGGGGGACGCCAGAAGTTTAATCAAAATCATAAACCGAACATTTGTTAGACTTAACGGCTTGTCACTTACGGCCAATCAGCATATGGAAATATCATTGGTATGGAGATAATCATGACCAACGGACAATAAACATATGCCAAACCATTGTAGTAGCTGATTGTTCCTATTCTCAGAAATTGGGAGCCATGCAATTAAGTTGTGGTTGCAAAGAAAGATACTAAAAGGTTATTAACGAGACGTCATTGATGATGATAGCCAAGGCGCACATGGCATGTATTACGAAACGATGTCACTTTCATTGCTATGTGCGTGTTGCCCTGAAACGCCAGGAACGATGGCCGCTTTGCACGTATCGTCGATTCGACTACTTATGATAAAATGACTAAATTAGAAAGACTTACACTATTGATTTCTGATATCCGATGTTGAAAAATTGTAGATCGAGAATTAAGGTTGGGAGTATGCTGTTTTTGTCTTGGCGGTGGGGTGATGAATAGGCAAAAGGAAATTATCGTTATCAAATGCGTTCAAAGACTCCTTCTATGTGATCTTCAATAAAATCTTCAATATTGCGAAGTGATATTTGTTGATATTTATACTCTCAATAGCAGCCATTCAGATGTCGCTGTCACTCACAAAGGCTGTTTCTATTGACCAATGCTTATGGTCAAAATTGTATATATATTTGCATATTTGTTAGATTTAATGATGGTTGTAACTTATGCACAATGACTCCATTATACGACTGGTTTTAGGTGTACACCATTATGGTTATACGCTGTTTCGCATCTGCGTATAACACATTTGAATCCTAACACTATAACAGACATAGCATTTCATTCGAAAAGCGCCATCGATTCTGATAGAGTTCATTTGCATGACGTCATAACATTCATTGTATCTTATCAGGCAATGACACATTTATTTTCCTCTAGCATCGCATAACAATCTATGAGCAGAAATGGCCGGTAGTACTTGAAATGCTTATCTGCTCTTGCCTTATAACCAACAACAATTCTATTGGTGAGTTAATGCATTCGCCATACTTAATTGCAAGATGTTCAGGAAGTTATTCGTAACTAGACTGAATATATCGCATGTCTACGGCTGCAAGTCAGCCCAGCAAACTTAAATGCTTTGTGCCAACAATGATGCCGAATAGCCTGGAATACATGAGGTGACCGCAACAGGGATCACATTTGGACATCAGTTTATTAATAGTTATGCGTATATGTAAATACATAATTAGAAAGGGTGGAATTGAGTCAAACGCATAATCAGTTGGAGTTTGTGTTTTAGTATTTTCCGTGTCACAATGCAACCCCGACGAATGCATGAGTACATCCTTTATATTTATATCAAATCAGAACCTTATTCAAATCTGCCATCCACGTTTCAGATTCGGCTAGTAGGTGGTTTTTGTACGGGTAGGGTTTTTTATAATTAGATTTTTGATCATGTATTTGTTTATTCGAAGATGTTTAGTTCCTAAGCAAAAGCAGATGGTTTTTAAACTAATTTTAATGGTGTGATTGGAATTCTTAAAATTTCGGTAACAGAATATAATAATTGTGCAGGAATCAATGCACACGGCAATCGTCCCTATGAACTTAACCAATATCAAAGGCCACAACCACAAATCTATAGATCTTATTTCATTGTGATAAATATCTATGACTTGGCTGTTTTTATTTGCATCGACATCTGTGGTAAATAATGGTGAGCACTGTTGTTTCTCATCGGCAATTATGATTATGATAAAATTGGAAATGATAATTTAGTACCTAGAGAGAGTTTACTTCAAATTTGTTTAACGATATTCAATGCGTGTAACTAATGATAACATATGATAAATCATTTTGTGCCACATTGAACTACCCTCACACCAGATACACATTCCATCAACCCATGCATCACCCATTTGTTGAATTTCTCTCCTACCTGAATTCCCCCACCCCCTTCACCGCTATAAATGCTTCAACCTTGCTTCACATCCACCAGTACTATTTTAAAATGACGACCTATGAATGTGATGAATTCTTTTTTTTACATAAGATAGAAATCCTCATTCACAAGCACTATGTCGTTGATCTGATTATTCGGTGTTGGTACCACATGGCAACCTCATATTGCAATTCAGATCTCGCTTAAATCAGACGCCAGATCCATACACTTGCATGCATGCAAAAATGCTGCACCATTCTGACACACGCGCTGCGTTTTGGTTGCATTAATGAACGGTGTTTTACGGCAGAGGAACTGATAGCATTTGACAATTAATCAGCTTTCTGTGTCTGTGTACTAGAAGGCTTATAAGTTTGTCAAGAAAAGAAAAGCGGTTCAATAGCATATGCTTCAAGATATGTAGATGATTTATGGAATTTCTAAGCTCGAACGTAAATCGTCCTTTCATAGATGATTTAAACTTAGATCGTCAGTGTGTGTTGGGTGATATTTGAGTGTAGGTTTTGTGAAGCAGACCTTGACTTCATACCGAGTTCATTCTTCAACATTAGTATCCAGGCCGTCTTATGTGCTGCGGATAAAGTACATGAAATATGCATCAAATTATTAAACCATCAAAATTCATGCAAGGAAGTAATCATCATAAATTCGTACATAATTGCAAACATAACCTGACGCATCAAATACGTTTTCAAAAAAGAAGCTCTACAGAGTGTTTTCAATATCTTGATATTCTCCTATATTCCTACTTTAGATGCCAGTGTTGATAATGCCCGTTAGACGCAATGATTTTGCTTTGAAGACATTCATACAACCTTTTCTCTGATAAATGCCATGTAGATTAATGTGTGCATTCGTTTAGACTTGTTCATCTGATTGTGCTTTGAAGACATTCATACAACCTTTTCTCTGATAAATGCCATGTAGATTAATGTGTGCATTCTGAAAAACAAATAATAACAATAGATATGTAAAGCTTCCCCCTAAAAGCTACAAAAAGAATATAATGCTGAGTACCAAGTAATTATTTATAATTATAAATGTTGTATTTCGCTCCCTTTCCGGCTGCATCATTTTGCAACTAAATGTTATGGCGTAAGCCACCAGATAAATTGTGTAAGCTAAGAGAATGAATCGTGTAATGAAATTACAA
The DNA here is from genome assembly GCA_034190875.2 of Urechis unicinctus. Lineage (NCBI taxonomy): Eukaryota > Metazoa > Annelida > Polychaeta > Xenopneusta > Urechidae > Urechis > Urechis unicinctus. The sequence goes on along the minus strand of CM067345.1, from coordinate 18,859,648 downwards.
AAGGGAAGATGCATTATGTTTTGTTTACAATAGCAATGGTTGCGGCAAAAAAGCTAGGCTCATTTGTAGGAGTCTAACATAATAAGTGTGCTAGCCTAATTACTTGCATGGACTGACACGTATAGAGATATAAAACTGATGAAACAAAGATAAATGTTTGCGTGCGCCTGTTTCGCAACGCGAACATTTGCGCGAGCCTCTATCACAATTTATTAATACAATTAATCTTAAAGCATATAACCTATCACGTATCCGACACGTATCATGTGTTTCTGCTCCCGTTATAGTGTTAGTGAATTAGTACTTAATGTAATAAATTAATTCACTTTGGTACTAATAACAAACGTGTACAAATGTTCTACTCGGTTTGTACACGCGTTGTATTATGTTAAACGGCATGTAGTGCTTATATCGCGTCAGCCAAGATCATAGGCGGCTAAATTTTAAGGGACGATCCTGCGCTATATATATATATATATATATATATATATATATATATATATATATATATATATATATATATATATATATATATATATATATATATATATATATATATATATATATATATATATATATATATATATATATATATATATATATATATCTATATATATATATATATATATATATATATCTCTATCTCTATATATCTATATCTCTCTATCTATATATATATATATATCTCTATATCATCTCCATATATGCGGCAAGCGGTTATGCCCAAAGTATAATTTGTACTTAATTTTGATACTCTTTGTGCTCGTTGCTCAGCATCCCTTCCCTTGTAATCCCATCCGGAAAAGATTGGATTTTGGCGACATATAGGGCAAATGCCAAACAGTTTATACCGCTTAGAAATGGTCGTTATGGGCGCTTGGAATTTTCAAGCAACAATCGCATAACTTTTATGAATATCCTTTACAAACCTGATACCGACGATGCTTTAAAATACTGATTGCTGACATTTGTCAAATAATAATCTAAATGTTACACGCTTTGAGCTAGCAGTAAGAAATCTGAGGGAGATAAGATTGCAATTTTACACAGCTTATTCCCCCAGCAACAAAATGTGGCTGAACGCGATTTGACACAATTTAAAAGCTCAATATTATATTTATGACCCGCGTTGATTCGTATAAATATATATATATATATACCTATATATATATGCATATAAATATATATATATATATATATATATATATATATATATATATATATGTATATATGTATATATATATTTATATATATATATATATACATATACAAATATGTATATATTATATATATATATATATACGTATATATAGATATATATATATAAATATATATTTTTATATATTTGTATATATATACATATATATATATGATAAATGTATATAATTTTATATATATTCATATATTCATATATATACATGCATAAGTATATATATATATAAATACATATGTATGCATTTGTAGATATATATGCTTATATAATTAATAATTGGATAAGGCATTTTGTACTTTAAATTCGATTAAGAGATTGACTTGTTCTATTTTGATAAATAAATGCATAAAAAGAATAGCGGTGACATGGCAATTAATTCAATATCAAAATAGAAAGACTTTGTGATGAATATCTAACCATAGTTCGCTTTTTTAATGAACTCTTGGTGCTACCGAACATCAAATCCACCAATACAGCCTAACATCACATAACAGTTACAGTTGGTTGAGATAATAATTCATGAGATAAAGGGCCGCTCGTTAATGCTATTCCGCTCTATCTGTTTGTGTGTGTGTGTGTGTAAAATATTAAAAACGCATTTTTGTTGCATCTGTTATTATGTAGCCAAATCGTCGATAAACTGAAGAACATTAGATAAGACTACAGGGGTCTTCTCAAATTTGATAAGCTTTAGTGGTGCCCTTGATTTAATCTTGCTACCACATAATACAGCTAACAAACTAATGTTGCGCTTGATCTATACTAGCAGTGTCGACTGAGCGGATGATTAGATAATGAGTATGATTGTCGTCTTAAGCCTGGTTAACTGCTAAACAGGCACACATATTGCTACGAGTTACCTCTTAAGTAGTATATCATGGACATATTGTATCGTTATGCTCACCGTGCGCAAACAAATTATTCAAAACAAAGCTTCCTTTATGTTGCATTTAGCCCTGATATTTGAAAAAAGAATTATCCAGAATAAGATGCCCCTTGCTCCTTAACGGTTCAACCAGGAAAGGATAAGTATTTAAAAAGCACTTTTGAAAAGAAACATATTATAATTTCAGAGGTTTGACTAATAAACAAACCAAATAAATCGCATAGGTTAATATTTCCGTCCTCATAGTGAGTCTGAAATCGTTGCACACACCAATAAATAATTTTTGCATTCGTCTTATATTATTGACAGTTATTTCAAACTCAGCATGCAGGTTCGGTTTATTGAGGCGCTTTGAAATGTGAATGCGTTACGCTTCATGTCATTTACCGCCTTAGATTTCTCAATCTGCGTCGAGCAAATTACACAGTGACATCCATTGTGGCATGGAATACAACTATTTATAATCCCAGTACATTAGGTAATGCGTTGCATTAGGTTTTTACTGCCTCCAGTTATTCTATTCCAAACATCGTCGCTAAGTAACACAGAGCGGAACGATAATACAACGGGAAATATTGCAGTTATACACAAAAATATGCGCACTTATTACAGACACATAAAACATGGTGTGAGCTTACTCACTCAAAGCTAGCAACAAGTTGATGGACCTTATCATTTCTATAAACTTAACGAAGCGACAATGGTAGAAATATTAAGCACGTTATTCGTTTATCATAGAAGGTGATGCGCCGAGGATTTCACTAAAATAAATATGGAAGAGAAGGTCTTGCCATCCGTCGTAGTTTGCTTTCTTTCATGCCCGAGTAAGCATACCCTGTGTATCGCCGCGAATGTCGATTGCATTCACTGAATCAAGAAAAGACAAAAATGTTTTAATACCATAAGTCAATATGCTGCTATTATTTGTAAGAGCTTATACAATCTTTATACCTACCACAGCTCATGCATCTATGGAGTTTGTGTCATGAATATTGATCCATCACCAGCGATGACATCACTTCGAGATCAGATGCCAAAGCTCAACACGGAAATACGGCACATAAACTCTCATTATGCGCTGTGGTGGCTAGTGAAGAGTGAATTGAATCAAATGGTTCTAGCCCGTTACCGTCCATAACAATTTATAGTGTTTTTCCTTTTAAAACTCATATTTTATCCTCGCTTTTTGATATCCCGATTGCTATGCCAAAGCGCAGGTGTATCCCGGTCACTTAACATTTCCGGCGAGCAAATCGGACAATAGATCTGACATGACAGAACAAGCCTATTATACCCTGAGGGAAACATACAGAGAACACATGATTTGTCACATATACAGCGTTTACAGTTCAGATCACGCGCGTTGACATATTACATCAATCCAGTCTTATTATTCGTAATTTTATAGATTTTATAGAGCATATAATTTCGATAAACTCTCACGTAAATTGGCGGTGATATTATGCTACATCTCGTCTCTTGCACAACAATTGATGAGTGGGTTTTACCTAATCCGCAGTTGATGGCAATATTGGTAGACAAGAGGAGACGAATATAGGTTACTCTCCACATCATTGACAACAGCCAATTATGCAGAATCCCTTATCTTGCAAAACCATATAGGTTTGCATCAACGCTCTACTCGATGGTACTGTAATTGGAATACAATAGTGCTGTGCATTGTAAAGGAGCTTGTTTGCTTTAGACTGAGATAAGGTTTTGATAATAAGCGAAGCTTGCAAATGATAACTCTTTATTATGGTCACAACCTTAAAGCTCCGCATATCTAAATGCTGTCCAAGAAATAGGTCATATGTTATCTGCAATATATGCAAGTGTCATCAACTCAAAAGAATGTCTTCCTTGAATGTTAGATAACCTCTTAAATGAGGGATGTAACAGGTCGTAATAAACTTATAAATAAAGTATCATATTCTATGGCTTATACCGGGCGTATAAAAGGAAATAAATGCCGGCATCATAAGAATGGTTACAACATTTCTTTTATAGCAAATGGCATTATGAACTATAATCGGATGATTAAAGGGTGGTGCAATGTTTGTAGGTTAGAAATAATTTGACATGTATACCCAACATGTAAAGGAGTGATATCAATATTCTTGATCTCGGCTGAATATTGAACCGTTCAATTCGCACGGTGAATGAAACACTTGCGCATCATATACACATTTGACTACTTTCTATGACTATCACCAATGCCATGTATCATTTGGCAGAATACGATACATGTTCAATATGTTTGCTGATTAACTCAACCCTTGCGAAATGTAAGTTGCACTCATGACGTAAGCATCTTCCCAATCAACAACTGACAGAATAATAAAGAAAAGATAAAAAAACCGAAGTCGCGCATATGAAATGCAATTAAACGGACATTGTTGGATTTTCTTTTTTCAGCTACTGGTTGCCAATCTCCGAGCGCAATTCCAAGTGCCGCAATTACGCACTTAAAGCAATAACAAACCATGGCGTGTTAGTAAGCATATGTGATCCACAGATGTGTCATTAAACCAAGTGCTGTGCAGATGTAACAAAGCACTTGCATTACTGGAAGCAGCATTTCGTCGCAAGTATTCATTTCGTGTTTCGAAACTACAAACAAATATATCATAAACGCGCTGTGAGGTTAAATAATCAGCTATTAAGCCTTCAAAGGTTCTAATTCTACCAAGAAATTTTGAATTCAAGGGAAACGTACATTATTGATCATTGGTCTGCGACGATTCCGTATCACTGTATATACGGCGTCAACATAGTTACCCTCAGGTCACAGAAGGTGATAAATATCAGTTGAAACAGGTAATCAGACATATTAGACGACTGCAATACAGACTGATGCCTATTGGCGGCAATAAGGCACTGTGACTGGACAAATATATAGGTAACAAGTACCTATTTTCCCGGGTAGTATTACCCTCAATGAAATAGTCAAATGACGCACATGTTACACCATAATACCTAATGACGTAATTGAATAATCGTTGATTTTACCACAGTAATACTTATGTGCATGTATTTCCGCTCCTACTTCCTTGGCACAAATCGGCATTTGACCAAAGATGGCTTATCGTCAAAAACACAGCTGTGCGGTTTCCTCGCATGGATTTGTTGTTGGGTTGAACGCCTAACGCATGTATACGAAGCCAGTCACTGATATAATCAACGACTATATTTTCAGGTATCATTTCTAACCTTTAAACACATGACGATACCGGTCATGGTCGTATCTTCACGATTCCCAATCAAACCTGTAAGATAAAGTCACCGTGTTATGTTAACAGCCATTAAATACAATAGAAACTCCACCACCTTTTTACAAAGTCATGTTTTGTTTTAAATTGAAGAATAAGATGATTGCTTCGGTATTGACTATGTCGTCTGTTTCTGACACCAGCATTATGGTTCTGTTTAAAAGCTCTTTTTGCCGCTTCGAATGTCTGTTACAATACCGGTACATTGTTTCTCCAAAATCAGCCTAAAGTTAATGCGATTAGAATTATGAGTGGTGCGATATTATTGACACAGACTTAATGACATGGAAACACACGTGAAGCATGTCACATCTGGTGGGATTGAGCCTATCATTCTTCCTTAGATTTTATGATGCATATTGTGAAGCGCCTATTGCTAACAACATAATGTAGTAAGATACAGTTGATCTCCAGAACGACATTAGCTTTGTCGACTTATCCACTCTTTTTCGCATTGTATGCGTAAACTGATCTGTCCAAAAGCTTCATTGTGAATAAATATAATGTACAATGAATGAATGAATAATTCACTTTACATTCTATAGCATCAAGAAACCTGACTTTAAAGACGATATATTTTCTTTGTGTATGTACAAATACAGTTATTTGAAACCACCGCTGAGAACAAATGTCTATGAACATACAACTGATAAAACTGAGATGACTTCCAAAGAAGACCATTTCGTTACTTCTTTCTGGAAGTTACTCATTCTTTTTACCGGTGTATTGTAACGATGCTGATGGTAGTGATATAACTTACTTGGGTCATACATGATAATAGTCTGTAGTTGAAAGTAATGCTGTAAAGTGGATAATAGTGATGATGGCCATCACCGTAACCATCATCATCATGCTTTATGGCATGTTTTTGAGGTATAAAGCAATTTGGAGCAAGTGATAATGATGAATATAATGTTATTAATAGCTATGTTGGTAATATGATGTCTTTGGCTACTTATATATCGGTTGATAGTGCACTTAATTTTCAATAGGGTAAAAAATTAAGGCTCTAAATCTAGTCACTACATAATATAATTTCTCCCACATATTTCTGCTCTGGACATGCAATGTTTAATAATGGTTAGGAGGTTTATAAAACAAGTGACTAGCTAAACGGCGGGCCAAAACGTGACATTAATGATTATGTTGGCTCGTACCATGAACCATCTAGACAAATAGAACTACACGGGTTAATTCATTCCTTTATGTAATATGAAGTGCGTCCACTCGCAGGAAATGAGTTGTCCTTTGACATTTACCAATGTGGCACACACGAATTGCGTACCAAACTATTCCCTGCCTTAATCTGTGGTATTGTACGTTAAATGTGTATCAATCGTTGATAATTTAGGGTTGGTACAATCCGTCGAATGACGCATTATTGCTACTTTGTGAAAGCTACATGGGTGATAATACCTTTTTGTACATTAAACCTTATAGCTTATATACCCGGTATCACATTTCTTACATTATCGTCTTATGCAGCATTTTGTCTAGAGACATAAGCAGGCACCTCGCGATGTAAGTGTGCCGCCAAACCTAATATTTGATTGATCAGACAAACGCCAGTGACATATTCAATGTGCTCAAATGAAATCCATTTGGCATGAATCAAATATCTGAAAGCCTAAAACGAAAACGCTTATCACAAAATGTAGCAAATATATTATCTTCGGATCCACTTGGTAAATCGAGTAGCAAACCCAGTACATAGAGCATATCATCCACATTTTATAACCTAATCTCCTTATCTCATAAAACACTTTTGTTGAATTTTGTAACAACTTTATTATTATAAGAGTAGACACTCTGTCTTAATCGAGTTGAGCTATTTCACAAGTCGCCAATATTTACACATGGGGGTGGGGGAGGGGGTCGGGGATAAGGGTAACATATGTAATTGACAAATGAGAGCCATCGAAAGATTATAGATTTCGGAAATGGGTACATTAATGTTAAAATCGCTAATTCAACTCAGGTAACGCATTGTTTAAATAAAGCCAAGCTGTAAAAACAAAGAACTTGAGCGTTAAACATGCCTATTGTAACCAGACAGATAATACACCAGTATTAAACAGGTGTAATATTGCTGAATATATAAACAGTTGAATTTGCGTCACGAATATCGCCCACTCTTTGTGCACAAGTATTCTGTTGATAGTCCATTTTACACACATAAGTTACATCGAATTTATTCATTATGTACTCTGTCAGATCGGATTCGCTTATAAGAATATGCCATCTGTTTTTGAGTTTGCTATCACTAACTCTCACATTTGTGAAGCGCATGTTATCAACATGTTACCTAGATATATATGAAGTGTCAGGTAACGAAAGAAGTGTGAGGAATTCTAACGTCAGCAATATCGTGCCTGATGGGACGAAATTATGAAGAGTTCACTAATTTAATCTCAGATAACGTATCGTTAAAAAAAACCAAGAGCTTGTGTGAATAGATGTCACGTTCAAAGCGCATAAATGCACGCGCATGCACACTTACTGTCAGGCACCATTTGACAATTGGCGTACTATTGCTAAATTTGATCAGTCGAATATACGCACCAAGCCTCATGTCGGCTGTCCTTCAAAACACAGGTGCAAGGAATGACATTCATTGCTTATGTTTCTAAATCATTGAGTGTGCTTACATAAACAATTGGTAGACAATATTGTACGCTAACAATGTTTTGTGGATCGATTGTACGCCTAATCTTGTCTTCATCTTTATTGTTAGTTGGCCAGTATGCAAGATGTTACATACCTGTCACCGATGTCCGCACTTAATACTTTGGCACTAAGGGATATGGGAAGATACCGTAGAGAGCGGAAGCAGTTCGTCATTCAATGTTAAAGGGGAATTGTCGAATATTAATGAAAGATGTACGTATTAATTACGTTCATGTGTCATTTCTTAGCTGTGGTAAAGATTACATGACATAGATATTCAATATGCTGAGGTCAGTTACTGGTTAGCCAACATCTTTGATATGCCATTCACTATTTTCCTTATTGATTAGCCATTTATAAGTTTGAATGGACATCCCATCACAGCGGCCTTGGGGTAAGCATGATAGATGGCTCCTTTTGGCCACTATTTAAGCCCTATGTCCTTTATACGCTAAAACGACAGACGGTACAAAGGACTTAAATCCACGAAGCTTTGAGCCATATCCGGGTGGCACCAGGAGCGATGGTAAACATCAGGCTGCGTTAAGACATCTCATTTATTTATCATGTACGCTGTCACGTCTGAATTGGCTCTCAGAATATTTCATTAGTTTTGAAGTTTGTCATTACTAGCTCTAATTTATGTTGCCTATGTGTGGGAGGTACCACATAACCTCTCAGCTAATCCCCTGATTCTGGCTTACCTTGGTGGATTTGTATTTTATCTGTTAAATCGATTTGGAGATATATCCGTGAGAAAACTATGCCATAGTTATTATAGTTCAAATTTGCCCGTAGGCTCTATCATCGGTTGTATCCATCTTCTCTCTAGACATTTAACTATTGAGGCAGACAGCTGAGATCGCTGATTCATTGTTTTAAATCAGGAGAACAAAGCTGTCGTAATTTGTGGCAACGGTTTCGCACTTTATGTGTTTTCAACGGGTAGCCGGATTGTTTTACCTCAATGTGGTACGCTGAAAACGACCCTTGGCATGCCACATAGGCTAACTACGGCAAGATTGAAGTGACAATCGCTTGATATAGTTATGTTGGTAACGAATACTATGAAACAAAGACTAGATGTGTGGTATTAAGGGAATTAACAAATCTTTGTAGGATGATCAACAATGACGTTAATGTCTAAATATGCTATTAATCGAATTGAGTATTCGACGCCTTTGTACCTAGATGTAAATAGTAGGTGTTCTATATCGCTGACATTGCAATAGCGGAAATAACTTGCAACACAATGAAAAGTCTGTCATTGTTATATATTTGCTACGCGATACAGCATTGTATTTATCCCATTGTGATAACATGCCTCACTCACATATTATGCACATGAGTGAAGGTCACTGCTGTACATGAATACTCATAGTGCAGTATGAAGTCACTAGGAATATTTCCGTGACCAAGTCCAGGGGGAAGTTATTTTGTGAAGCATATCAACTGGTAAGTTGTAGTATTGCGTATGTCGAAATGCCTACTCCTGACGCCCTTTCCCTCGATTTGTTGCTTTGTAATGTTACTTATAGTAAATTGCTAGACAGTGATGAATCGCTGCCTGAAAACGGCATTTACTTTCATACTCGCATAGGCTAAATCATTTTGGCCAATCCATAGTACTGCATCAATAATAAGCCGGGCTGTTTTAATCAATCACATGATTTTGCGTTGAGAGAGTTTATATTTTTAGCCGTAAATGCTGATTATCAACAACTTGTCTTTGAAGCGTTAGATGGGTGGAAAATGTGGAGGGTAGGGAGAATAATTGATAAGTTACAGTCGGAATAAATTTGCCCAGTATGATTTATGCATATATTTACAAATGGATACTACATATTCTGCTACTACGTAATACCATTATCAGATATCGATGATGTGAGCTGCCATGATAACTGTGTCGCGTTATGCACACAATAATGTACATGGTAGAATAATGAAATGGTGACTGAATCGCTCAGTTTACACATTTAATGGTGATCCCATGCCAGCAGGCTTAACTTACGTATAGCTACGCGAGTTAGGGCCAATGCTGCGCACGAATGCGCATTGTGTAATATTAAGTGAATGGTAAGGTTTCCGTCACGAAGTCTAACGGGTCGTCATTTTGTGAAGCAACACAACCAGGAAAAGAAATGTAGAATTGACCTCGGCTGGCAATGTGACCAAACATTGAGAGTCTGAATCCGTCTCTTCAATGCGTGGCTTTGTAATGGTAGGCGTAGCAATTTGCACACGTCACCAATATATGATGGATGACTGCCCGAAACAAACATTCACTATTCATGCTGATAGATCATTTGTGACAATGCGTTGTACTGCATCAATATAAACTACGAGGGGCAACGTTGCTTTTAGTTAGAGGAAATAGATCACGGGCATCCCAACGTTCCGCTGTAGTGTTACCATAATCAATCATATATGAAGAGGAATCGATGCCTGTGTATGATGATTTCGCACTGAGAACATAGTTTTCACTATAAATGCGAATATCATTAACGTGTTATTATGCGTCAGATGGGAGGAAAACTTTTAAAGGGGAAGCAGTTGGTTATTGTAAAGTTACAGGCGAAATCTATTTTCCCACTTGAATTTAGTGGTTGATTTTGTGTGGTATTTCTAACTAACATTTGGCTTACATCTGAATGATACATATTTTGCTTCCTATAATAACATAGCTATATATCGATGGCGTGTGTACTATGATATGCCATTAACTTTATCGAAATTATACATACAGTGAATCATTTTCTCAATTGTTATAACCCGCGAAAAACATAGGACTAACCGAATAGAGGGCGCTGCCAACCCTCTATATTCACTCTTAGTATAAATTCAACGAAAATGTATTTACCTACTTACGTATTTGAGCTGGCAAACAACGTTTATAAACGGATCCATTATTCAAATGTGCCCGATGGAGGTAAGCATACTTCGAAAGTCAGTTTATTGCCATATTGGACTGATTTGGTCAAGGATAAATCATTCACATTATTGTTATCGCAATATTGTACATTAAGGCAGCGGTACATCAACTGCTCATCTTGGAAATATTTACATCCACAAGGAATGTATAGCTATTTAGAGATATAATGAACTCTCCTCGGCATATTTTCCATAAAACAACTTATAGTGAATTTCTCTGAGGTAATTCAAGTTGGTCTTTTGGCCATATTACCATTACGACCCAGTTGCTACCTATAATATTTCATGTGGCACGTAATCAATCAGACACAATGCAATCAATGTGTGGGATGTTTTGTTGATATTGCATTCCTCAAACAATAAAGCAGCAATAATGAACGCACGTTTGATACCCCATCCGTGTGAAGAGCTGGCACAGCCATTCATATTGCATGATACAGCCTCTATTGTTATATCGTGCGACAGGTACCAGCACCAGCATACTACCCAGCACACTGAAATGCACATTTCATATTGACTGTCACCTCCAATCACCTGCCTTATTGAGAACTAAAAGACGACGCAGCATACCTATCGATCATTGTGGATGTAGCTATAATGATAACTGTGTAGAGGTAATGCACGCAATGCCTCGGAAGTACAAGGATGATTATTCAATTGGTGAATGAGTCACTCTCTTATCCTAAATAAAACATTATCTTTATCATGGTAAAGCGACATTTTATCTTTGATCTACTATATATTTCATTAAGTGGTTATCCCATCCTAGCGGCCTTTGGGCATGCATGACTGATGGATCTTTTTCGGACGGTATATAAGGCACTTCGTCATTTCGATACTAGAGTGGAGGATGTACACTTAACTAATGTCCAAAGAGCTTAATTATGCCCTGGATGTACCAAGAGTGACGAGAAAATCAATCTTCGTTAAGGAATCTTATATATGTGGAACTATATGGAAATGAAAGCTCGGTGAGGGGACTCCTTATATCAGCAACCTAATGGTTGGACGATATTTCGGAAATGAGTACGATAATGTTACCATTCTGAGTTGAGCTCGGATCATGAACTGTTTAATACATGACAAACAGCTTCAGAGATATTTAACTGGACGTACGCTTTGAATGATGACTCAGTTTTGCAACCGTTAGATGGCGATATCAGATTGATTAGTGACTGTTACATCTGTATTGAATGAAGTCTGGACAGATTATGCTAGTGGGGACCACTGATATGTTGTTTTTGTGTATATGATGATGCATATTAATACATTGAAAATTGCAGGTAGGCGCAAAGTACATAGACATGCTGCCCTTTGTAATCATGCAATTTTGCATAAAACCTTCTTTTCAAAATGGCGACATGAAGGTGGTTGTTTAATAGACAAGGTGCATGTTTTATGAACAATAAAAAATGTTGTATGCTAAGTAATTTAATGATAAAATACTGTACATAACTTGTATGGTACATGGGTGTGATTTGTGAATCTTTTACTTGGCTGATCCAGGTGTCCTCGTGATTATATTACATTTCTGTTGAGACAAGCAGTTTGTTTGGGCGATCGCACTAATTCAGTCAACCTTTTCTATTTAATTGTTTGTACGTAATGTGTTTTTTTGCCCAATGTCATCACCATAATGTGATAAGTTATAATCAATCAAAGGCATGGTTGACCTTGGTTGATGTGTATAAGCTTTATACATTTTGAGCTCAGCTACATCGTTTGCCTGATATTTAAGGGAGCTGCGTGTTGTAAGAACCAGCTGATGATGATTGACACAAAACACGGCTTCAATTCGCGGGTGTGTGTTAGATGGAAAGTGTAATTACTGCCAATATAAATATTTCAAATGATCAAACCTGATGGAAACTATGTCAGATTATTGAGTGACTGATAAATATGTAATCATTATATCGTGCCCTGGCAGACTATATCAATTGGAACAAGGACGTTTTGACGAAAACACAATTAACCTGGGAAAACAAATAAATTCATGCTTTACATAACGATTTATGTTCAGATGGGCCGGTTTGCATAGACTTGAACATATTTAGGCAAACTAACAGTGGTTCAAATAATGCGAACCTTTCAATGAATAAAATGAAATCAATCCTTGGGATCAAGCAACAAATATGTAGTCTGTGTGTTTTCTATTTATAAAAGCTTACAAAGACAACACACCAAATGATTTACGAAGGAGAAGCGCCATTGTCTAAAATACAAATAACTCCTACATCGACGCTTAGAAGTTGAGAGGTGAAAATATAAATAGAATAGAATTCAACGAAAGGAATATTTTCAAGATGAGAACATTCACACTTGACATTAAAATTATTTTGTATACATGACCAAACACATTTCAAATTGAGTGTTGGTTTTGCTGCCATGGGTCAATTTTAAAAATAACCCGAGCATTATATGCATATATAGCAATAAGACTCATTGGCTGAGATGATTAATGTTGTAAAGACAGATTTCTCATATATTGGCAAAGACAACGAAGATCATGTAGGGTTTGAATTTCAGTTAACAAAAGGGGTAAGGGGTAGGGGCGGATGATTTTTCCTTGTCGTGACCAGTCTGTTATTCTTAATGACACTTTATGAAAACCCCACGGGCTCGTATATCGAGACATTGCAAAAAATCTACCATCTGCAAAATTTGACTGTCAGAAATACCAAAATGCAGAAAAACCTACTTATATTGGTGGTACATTGATAATTGGGTCCTCTAAAGTAGCAATTCGATCAACGGATGATTTCAAAACACCCCATGGAAATGCATGGGCAGTTGTTTCATAGAATTATGCCATTAAATGCATTAGATATTCCAAACCCAAAAAAATTTCAAGCTAGATTTAACTTGCTTGAATATGAATTCATAATTATCAATACGGTACCTTAAATATGAATAAAGAAACCTTGCGGTTAACAATTGCCTCGTTTAATTCATTTGGCAACTTTATTTTTTTGGTAATAGATAACGCTTATTCCATTTTTATTTGTGTCATAAATGGAGGCGAAGGTTTACGGCTGCTTAAATATATGGTTAAGGTCAGCAGGAAGCAGCCTATTTATTATGTAACACGAAATATATTTTTCATGAAATATCCACTTATAAATGATGAATTTAGAAATTCAAAATGTTGCAATTAGTTTATATTCCCGCAAACCTAATGGATTATTCAACTCCAACAGTGAAAAACATGGCAAAAAACATGAAAATTAATGAAGAATCAATGCATATCATTTAAAGAAATGATGGACCTCATTCTAGAAACATTTGCCTACAAAATTCCATGATTTCCTGGTTTCTACATATCCGTACTGTAATATATCATTCGATTGTCTGTATTTTGATTTTTTGGGGATGCACAGTAATCTATTTCCATTCAGCGATATCAAATATCACAACCACCAACTTAACTAAGAACATGATGAATTTATGTTTGATATATCCACACAATAACACACTGCATCGCTCGATAACGCATTCCCGCTGCATATAGTTGTTGAAATGCCTGATATGCCCTTTACGATGGATCTAGCAGATATGAAGATACATTATATAACTTATCCACGCCTAAATATGATCACATTTTACGACGGCATTCATTCAGATCGTTTTCCAACACTAAGCGATAAGTAACCAGTATAAGTTGATATTACAAGTATAAGAAAGTTATAAAAAGAAGAAAACATTGGTCGGTGTCATCGAGCCAAATATCGGCTGACATAAACGACGGCCTTGGGGACATGTTGTTTTTATATTAGCAGTGACCATTTGACAATCACTGTTATGTTTGTTATTTGCGAAGTGACTTGGTTAATAGGGGTTTCTATGCAAAACGCGCCTTCATTGGGGACTAATGGTAAAGGTTATATTGGGGTTTTGCGTCACTATCAACAGGTAGGTGACTAATGTTCATACCGATTTCAATAAAAGTATCATATTTCAATTATTGAAGATTTAAACGTCATGGTACCGAACTATTGGATATTATTCCGCCATTACTACTGAGAGTTGTCATATATTCTTATAATTGTCCTAGGTTAGCCGACGTTATTGCCAGAGCAGTCTGCCTAGATATATCTATAACTTAATGCGTACAAGATATGGTTATAAGCTACTGATCAGTGATTCGGAGCATTTAACGAATCGTTAAGTGATTATATAACATTCTTTGCTACTTAATCAGACGGAGTGGTTGACTTTCAAAATTGACTAGCTCGGCAATACTTTCCTTATATGATTCAAAGGTCAGCCATAGAAAGTCTTTGTTCTAGGACAGGCTATTCTGTCTACAATTATTGATCCAAAATATTTGGTCACGCCAGTATCCATCAATGCTAGCATATTTACAAGCGATCACATCATTTGGTTTAAACTAAATTGGCGTATATTCGACAATCCAGAGATAAATTTTAAAGAGAGAAGAACTTTTTGTGACATAACTTACCCGGAGCTTGTTCCTTATTTTCGGGTGATTCAAGACGTTATTGAAGAAACTCAGGCAATATGTAATGCAGGCAATGTGTAATTTTTACATTAATTAATATTCCAGTCCAGACATCGGTGAGCAAAAGGAAATCAAGTCTCCCCTCTCTTGCACACACGAGTGAGCAAAGGCAACTTGCCAGCAGATTTAGGTATCCTTAGATCTGATAGCCAACGGCAAGATTAACATTACATTTAATCAGTAATTCTGCAACATTGTAACGCATACTTTGTCCCCTTGTGCTTGTGACATAGCTACATATATATCACAAGGTCATGAACTGTGCGGGATCCCTGTGTAATTTTGTACTGGATAGGCAATTACAATAATTTACCAAATAGTCTGTAATTCATCAGAAGAAAGTTGTTATTCTATATTATGATTAAGTCATTACAGGGTCCTAGAAGCTCAAATATGGCAAAAGCAAACGCACATTATCCGTGTGTGTAAGGGTTTATATGTGTGTGAGTATATCCGTTACAGCCTCATCGATTTGGAATAGATGAAAGGAACCTAAGCAGTAGTTTTGTCCTCGTTGTAGCAGTCAATGGCGATAAAATCAATTAATCATTAATCATTAATGAACCATTGCTATAAATGTAGGATAATGCGAAACAGCGCGCCAATATAAGTAAAATTTTAGAGCGTACATTAAGCCCCATAGAATCGCCCCAATAAATATTTGTGCTTTATTCTGCAACAATATGCGTCCACCAGCAAATAAAAGCGGTGTTTATATAACATTAAGTCGATTGGTACCTTTTTTGATTAAATGATACAAAGCGTAATCAACACATGAAAGAGCTTGCAAGAAGTCTTATCACATTTCCTCATGCATGGCTCTTACACCAAAGCATCATCCATTGCAGTCGCAACGACACGATGTAAATGAGAGTGAGAAGTTTTCGGATTATAGTGCGAAGCAATAGAAATATTTCGTTTATATACATTCGATAGTGCTGTAAGCTGCGAAAACTGCATTATTATTATCGTTATTGAAAGTGTCAAATAATTTGCCAGCCGTCGTTTGGCCCAGTTATTATTGGCGATATGAGTTGTCTACATCTGATACTGCCAGAAACCTCGGTGTTCTGATGGATTCACGGTTTACTGGAAAACCGCATATTATGAAGTCAACTCAATCTCTCTTTCATCAGATCAGAAGATTAGGCAGCATAAGGAAGTACCTGAACCAATCCACAACCGAAATTCTTGTACACGCATTCATATCATCTCGGCTTGATTACTACAATTCGCTGCTATATGGAGCCCATTCGTACCTTATTGCAAGACTGCAACACGCCCAAAATACGGCCGCCCGCCTTGTTGCATAAGGAAAGCACGGGGATAACATCCAACACATCATGCGTACACTTCATTGGCTTCCTTTGGAAAAACGTATTGTATACAAAATTCTTATGCTCACCTTTAAGGCTATTTTAAGAACCGCGCTAATCTACCTACAGGAACTTACTGCTCAATTCCAACCTGCAAGGGAACTTCGATCGATGGATAAGTATCTTCTTCAATTCCCAAAATCCCTAAATATGTCGTCATACGGTGCCAGTAATGGAACGCACTTCACATCGACATTTGTCGGTCGAATACGCTTGATGTATTCAAATTAAAACTCAAGTATTTCTTTTTAATCAGTGCTATGACAATTAACTGACTGCTTAAGCGCCTTTGAGCAGGATTATTTCCTGGAAACAGGCTGTATACAAATGTCATACATGTAATGTTATGTTATCATCATATCTCTATGCATATACAAGAATGAAGGGATCGCTAAATTACGTCCATTTGGGCTATGACCCTATTTGTGCTCCCAATCTTCTTTTGAATGCTTCGGAGTCGACAGTTACTAGAAGACAACCCTATTTTTTCTCCAAAGTGCATTTTGAATGTATCGGATATAATGACACATGCTTAATCGCTCATAAATAAATGGAAACTAAATAATATAGTAGGTAGGTATCACGACAAACGATATTCAGTTAGTGGCAATGGTTAACTGTGACCTAGACTTAGATTTCCGGTAAATGGCATACTACATTGTCGGTATATATATATATATATATATATATATATATATATATATATATATATATATATATATATACGCTTGATGTATTCAAATTAAAACTCAATATATTATCTTTTTAATATAGTGCTATGACATATATAACTGGACTGCCCTTCAAAAAGCACCAAGGGCATTTCCCTATATGATATATATATATATATATATATAGGATATATATATATATATATATATATATATATATATATATATATATATATATATATATATAATATGTACTTGCATGATGCTATCAAGGCTGAGCTGGTAGACCATTAAAGAATATTTAACATACACCAGGTGGATCATCGGGACCATCTTGTACAGTTTAATTGGCATTATCTCCGTCAAAGACCGATTGTTAACTCAAACTATTTGAATTATTCAATGCTCCACAGGTTTGCTCTTTCTGGTGACACAACATACGTTGAGCTAAATTGTGCCTTGCTTTCATAACAGTGCATGATCGACAATTATTAGTTCTGTAATGAACGTTATGCGCAGAACAAAGATCGCGTAAAATTTCTATGGAGGGTTCTTGCTTATTTTTTATGAGTCAAATATTTGATGTTGAATCAAAGTCACCACAGGCAGATAAACGTTTAAATACGTGACTTGATATCATTTATGCAATCGTTCAATAAGCTGATGTCTAGAAGACAACCCTATTTTTTCTCCAAAGTGCATTTTGAATGTATCAAGCATACACAATATCTGTTATTAGCCTATAATGACACATGCCTATTGATTTCTAGCTAAAATGCGGAGCTAGTCTTAGAACCTTCCTGAGAAAAGCTGTCAGCATTCAGTTGATGTGACGTTCAAATGCAATAAATACAACGGTTATTGTAACCGTAACGTTATACAAGTGGCTGTGGGAACTGCCTGTGGCACTCGGTATAAAACTGACACAATCAGAATTTTTTTTCAGAGTGGGAGTGTCACGCTCCGACAGCTAGTGCTGATAACATTTCTCGCATAGAAGCTATATGGAGCTCATGAAATATATACTGTTATACTAAAGCTCATAAAGTAGCTGGTTTTTAATTTATAAGAAAGGCAACAGCTGGCCACAGCGTTTTACACCCCTATATCCAACAACTATAGCGCTGGTGATCTTCTTGCAGATGCCAGTGCACAATTTGTTAACTAGTTACCGATCTTTAAATAGTGCCTCATAATTTCAAAAACATTGCAGGCTGGTTTTCGCAAATGACAAATCAATCAAGGACCGTGTTTGAACATTGAAAACCATTTAGTGCGAACATCAACATCACACGTCCGAGGTGAATCCATTATCAATGTGCAGATATCCTGAGACCTCATAATATTTTAATTAGTGAAGGCAACGTCTAATATATGTAAAGCCGATTAATAATCAAAATATTTATATATATATCAAGGACCGTATATAACATATTGATATATATATATTATATATATATATATATATATATATATATATATATATATATAGATATATTTTAATTAGTTGCAATGTATAATTATATATATATATATATATATATATATATATATATATATATATATATATATATATATATATATATATATATATATATATATATATATATATATATATATATATATATATATATATATGCATGTGATGAAGCGAGAACAATGATATTGTACCGTAGATGTGCATTCATGTTTATGATGCATATCCTGCATGCCGCCGGCCAATTTCCAATGTCCCTGCATAAAATGTATGCAACGATTTATGACATCCATAACATTCGTTTGCTCACTGTGAGTCCATCTGTGTTAAATGAGCCCCGCAGCCTAAAGCGCACTGGGTGACGCCGGCCAAACAGCACAATTGTCATCATCATCGATCATCATCCTTCAGTTCTGAAATTACACCGGCGTTACATAGAGTAACGTTAAATCACTCCCTTTATTTGAGGCATGTGTGGTAGGCCTTGTTGAGGAAAAGAGTACAGCACCAAAACCAGCAGCAACGCACAACTACTTTTTCTTTTCTTCAGCATGATAGCCATGTCACTGAATTAATCATGCATACTGCGTATATTTTGCACACGTACCATACGTTTCCTCCGTAGCAATGGCGCGGCATTAATAGATCGTACTGAACTCAGCAAGTGAGGCTTTGGGTCAAAATTGTACAGCCATTCATGAATATCGCATTGAGTTGCAAGTAAATAAATATCGGCCATTGTGCAAGTGCACGATACTTTCGACTGCTTCGTTCGTTTTGAAGCAAATCAGTATGCATTGGGTAGCAATATTCTAAGAAGCAGTCATGCTTTAGATATTCCTTGCAGTATATTATATGATAACATGTTTGTCACATTTGTCAATTGCTTGTTACACAATTGGGTATTCACGAAGTATCGTTATTAGTAAATAGTAAACTCTCATCACTATAGTAATAATCAAAAAGACGCCCGGTGAACGACGCTCTCAATATTTCATTATGTAAACGGTGTGGTACGATTTGCTGGTATATTGTTGCATTGCAGGCGTAAATATATCGTTGCAAAGTATATAAAACACAATTGAATAAATCCTGGGTAATGTAAACCTTGTTTCGAGTTCTGCAGAATTTTCAACCAGGATTCTGTATCCATTCCAATGCAACGGAACACCCTTTATGATGAACGTTTAATATTGGTCCTGTTACAGCTGTTGAAGCCATGTCAATGAACAAGGAATATCATTAGCAGGGATAAGTGATCCAGCCGGTAAATAAACAAGCAGCCAAGATAGTACTTCGGTTTCAACGTGTTTGATAACACAACGCCAATATTGATTACATCATTCACATTAAACACTGTTGCTGCATCGTAATTCATATATAAATACCTCTAAGTCTTTGGACAATTGCATCCCTTCCATATTTGAATGCTTGGTTAAGGTTGTTCGACTAGTTGCAGAAATGCTATTTAATTAGCCATAGATATAGTAACTTCCGATTGCGGAGGGTTGCTACATTTCAAGAGTATTCAATAGCATAACATGTTGTATCTATAGCGTTGTTTGACAAAAATTAAGTAAAATTGAAAGTGATCAATAATTTGAAATGGGCATTATCACCACCGTTCTCTACGTTAAATTCTGATGAACACTGCACTTGCCGTCTATCGTATGCAGGGCGGACGTATAACCACTAAAACATACTACAGTAATATATTGATCTAGTCTTGTAACACTGGTTGTCAGGTTAACATGAATAACTAAACCTATATGTGATTGCTAGTGCGCTTCATCATCCAAAAAGTGTTTTGTAAAAGGATGATGGATTGGCTGTGGGGAAGAGGAGGGGTTGTAGGAGGGGGAATCATTACCGAAGCTTACTTTCATACCTAATGTTGTATTTATGGTCGTTGGGCAAATCTATGACCGCTAACGAGTCAGTGCCGGTCCATTTCATTGGGAGATGCCCGAGTTTTATATTGCCAATGTGCGATTTAAGTGCAGATTATGCCAGTTATTCTTTCTAACAATGATGCATGGCGACACTATTACCGTCATAATTTGGAATGGTACTGACGTTGACTGACGCTCTGTGAATAATCAACCATCCTCTGTGTGTGTGTCGTGTGTTTAAATATACAAAGCAGTAATCATCAGTAGCCATCTTCACGCTGGTGCGTAGATTAGAATTCAGCGTGTTACTGTAATTGAAATGTTTACTTCGTGCCCAATTAGTGTTGAAGAGCTCACAAAATACATTGTCAGCGCACAAAAGTCAAACAAAAACCAAAAACCTAGGGCATAAGAAACCCACAATATTTCAACATGTTTTTGGTTCAAGTCAGATGGATGATCCTGCTAAATAGAGGCCTCAACACCGAAAGGGGATGCATACGAGCCGGAGGCGCGATAGCATTGTGGAACTTCAAGTGGCATGGGTTTTGCAACCCAATATGGAAAACGATTTGTGCCAAATGAGTGCTTGCACTTAAGGGGAGCTATCCAAATGTCACAATTATCCCTGTCCATTAGTGTCGCGATATCACCTCGTCATTGAAAGTAACGTATACCCCAATATTACCATTATAACAACCTAGGTATCATGAATTTCAACTTGGCTTAAGGTTTTGGATGTTGTAATTACGTTTTCGCATTTTTTTTTCAAATTCGTCGGTATGACATAAGCAGAGGTTTTCGTATTTAGGTCTGTTTTTGACCAGCTCATATTAGAAGAGCGTTGTGTTCAATCATTCCCATCAAAGAGCTAATGTTACAAAGCACATAGCACATAAACCAGTCCCAGAGTACGCGGAAAGTTTAATTAAAATCATAAACCGAACATTTGTTAGACCTAACGGCTTGTCACGGAGTCATCATTGTTATGGAAATTACCATGACAAGCGAGCGATAACAATTTTTATAAACCATTGTAGCAGCTGATTGTTCCTACAGTTAAAAGATGGGGCCATCTAATTAAGTTGTGATAGCAATGAAAGATACTAAACTGTAATTTAAGTGATGTCATTGCATTGATGATGATAGCTAACGCACACATGACGTGTTGCTTAGGACCTATAATTAATAAACAACTATTACGAAACGCTGTCGCTCGCACCTTGTTTGTCGACCTGAAACGCCTTGTATAATGTCAGCTCAACACGCATCGTCTATTCGAAAACTTCACAATATTGATTCCTGACGTCCAAAGTTGGCTTTGAAAAATGGTAGATAATGAATTAAGGTTAGGGGCGTGGAGGATAGAAAGGCAAGGGGAGATTATCGTTATCATATGTGTTTAAACACATCTTCCATGTGATCTTTAACAAAATCTTGAATTTTGTGATGTGATATTTGTTTATTTATATCCTCTCAGTAACAGCCATTCAGATGACGACAAAATCTCTCTGAGCAAGGATGGTTTTATCGGCCAATGCTTATGGACTAAGTTGTATATGTATTTGCATATTTTTAGATTTAATGATGGTTGCCGCTTGTTAGTAAATCTAGCTTTTTTGAAGTACTGCTTCTTATCCGTGTAACGAACGGCTTGGTTCCAACCAGAGGTGTATGGCCGGATTTGACGTATACACAACGACTCCATCATCCTGCTGAGTTGGGGGGTACCACGCATCAATATACACATCATCAATAACCAGTGATGTAACATCTGCTGTGTTCATTTCTGAAATGACGTAATAACCCTGTCTTTCCTTTTATATAAGACATGAAAGTGTACCCACGCTATATCATTACTAATAGCCTCTCCCATGGGTTAGGTGCCACACTGATATATTGGCTAAATTATACATATTACACATAAAACAGCCATCGCGCTTGACCTCGAGAAAATGCAACCGTATTTGCATAGTAGCATTCGTTGCATACGTTAGATCCATCAGCAACATTGTAGTATCAGAGTCCTTTTGTCGCACAGAATTGACTTTGGCTGCGCGAGGATCTGTGTGTATGGTTGGCGCTTGTTACTACCCGACTGTCTTAATAATTTGTAATACATCATTGAAAAATGTATAGCGGCCTGTTGCTGAATATAATCGTCGGAGATAGGAAGACGACCGACATCTCGTCAAAGAACTTGATACAGACCAAACCTTTGGAGTACATATCAGCATTAGTCGTTAAGGGGCTAGCATAAACAAGAAAGCAAAGACCTACATGTAAATCTAACTCCTTCGCCTCATGTTCAAGTCATTGCGAGCACGAGCAAAAGACACTGCATAGAACGATTAAGACTGAAATTGAGATCTTGTTCATTTATTTGAAAGGGACAGAGATTATGCATTCAAAAGCTTCGAGAGCTTTTTGGGGGGCAATTTTCGATGCAAATAAGTATCTCCCGCATCTAATTCCGAGTTCCTTGTACATTGCACGTATCATCAAAGTGAGTAATATACTTCCAAATTCATAGAGATCACTAGTGCAATTCTGAACCAGGATAAATTTCTGTAAAGACATCAGGGTAAATTTGAAATATGGGTTACCATCCGACTCTAGAAATACAATAATCGGAATAATACATGGCCATGTGCGTTGAAGATAATTGATGTAAAATCTGTCATATTGGTAATGCAGCTTTTCATTGCATTGCTTGGAATAGTACATGCATGGTCCTTAATGGTGTCATGTTGAATGAATCAAACTGTCTACTATTGTGTTTTTCAGATTCAGCTTGTGGGTATAAATCTGGCAAATCACACGCTGTTGTGAAATATATCTCAAAACGAGGTTAGTTATTAGAACCAAAGAAACCAACCATTTATAACAGAGTAAAACCCTGAGCATTTAAAAACGACGAAGTTTTTAACCACACATTTTAGGGGCCGATCAGTATGTTATATGTTCATAGACAAAAGTATTAGAAAATTGACCGATTCTATATGTTGCATATTTTAAATTAGACAATACATCAGTGGCTGGGCTCCAGCAATGCTAGGTAATTCAATTATTTAAAATATACATTATCAGAGCGGTTTATAGACCGAATCTCTGAAAACATAGTGTTTTAAGCTGTCATGGATGCATTAAGTTCTTATGAAAGTCATATTGTCCATAAAGTTCATATGTGATTGGTATTCATCAAGTAGGTGAGAACACGGGGACTATGTACCAATTTTTGTGTAAATCATGGGCAGCATACGCTAAGCGAACTAACTGATTCCGAAAAAGTAAGCGGAACATAGGCAATTACTCAGTCTATGAAAAACAAAATGGCGCCTCAATATGTCATGCGGAGGGCAAATGCTCATAGCGTTTAACAATTCATCACACCCGTGTAAACGGAACATGCCTGGTATACACAAAGCCGACAAGAAAGTTTACTAATCAGAAAAGGTAATGCAAGTATTACGATCATTGAATGCACAACATGCTGCACAAGGCTCGATGCAAATTGTGTGGCATAAATAAAGGGAGGTGGGGGGGGGGAGGGGTTGTGGTGGATGTGAAGAATGTTGCTCAATATTGCAAGGGTCATGTTTTGCAATGAGAATGCCTCTTTGTATGATAATTAGAATTCTAAATCAACAATATACCGTAATAGTGCACAGTAATTTAGTGTTTCTGAATTTAACCGGGGAAGGTTAGCCAACTGAATTATGACAAAACATCGACTTCCATCGATATGCAGGTCGCGCAATCGATTTTGAAGATAACATTTGGAAGGGCGAGAGATTGATGTTTAAGTGATATTGATACAATAAAATCGGTCTTTTGTTAGCACACGGCTCCATTATCAGTCTGCAAATGTGGTAATTTGATTATAATGGCGAACAGCATGTATTGACATGATAGAATTATTCGAAACATCAGTGTATCCCCTTTTAATGTATAGCCATTTCCCAGTATGGTATGATTATAAGCAAATTATTCACATTAGAGTTCTGATCATAGCGCCTCCTCTTCCAAGAGGAAGATTTCTCATCGGCCACGACTAGTGCATGGGGATGTTCCTCGTGCATTTCGACGTTTTGTTCACTGCCTTGCGTTTGTCGCTTTCCATACGCAAAGCGATTTTCAATCATCACCTTTTTCTGGTATTTGTCTGCTTTATAACAGTTATTTCTTCGACATCGACACCGCATGCAGGGACGTTTAGTGTCTGGGAAAATGCAGATGGCTTCTGCATCTAGGTACATTTGACCAACATCGTCACTGTAAAACACACGGGAGATTAATCAAACAATATTCACAAAAAGATTGGCTGAACTGTTCATCTTCTAAGCAAACATCGGACGAGAAGAATTTTCCATCCGGCGTTTTCTGTGCCCGAGTACAAAAAAATACCCTGTCTATTTTGCAAATAGCAAATAAATAACAGATATTTAGGAGGTCGCGGTTGTTTACTAAGTCTATTAGTCAATAAGTAAGCACTATCCGCAAGTGCTTGCACTAATTATAGGGATACGACAACTCATGCATCTATGTATTATGAATACTGTTGTACCTGTCAACGATGACATCACTGTGAAATCAAATGAACAACCTACAAAATACAAGATAAGAGCAAAGAAACATTGTATAAATGATGCTGTAGCTTATATGCCTTTGTAAAAGGATGATATATTGCTATTTTATGTTCACACTGGCTTCACCATACTCGGTTATTTCTCCTCGATCACCATTAGCGGAAATTGTTAACTTAATCGATGGTATCGGTAATGGTTAAGGCAATGGTAATACTGGGGTGTTATATCACCTTCAACAACAAGCTGATATCGCGACGGTGATCGATGAAGATGATTGTGATGCATGGACAGCTCCCCTTAAGTGCCAGTGCCAAGCAAGACCTGACTGCGAAACCCCTGCTTTTGGGACAAAAGTTCAGTACGATACTAGTGAGCTATCAGGTAGGGTGCATCCGCTTTCAGAGATGGGGTCGCCATTTAACGTTATCATCTGAGGAATCAGTTAAAGTTTTTCAACATTTGTATCGAACCCTTGACCTATTCGCCCAAAGGCGAAGCAGTATACCACTACGCCATTGGAACCGGCTATGTTCCGATAGAGAAGCAGAACAACATGCGATACGTTTGTAAGCAAATGGGCAAAGAAATCGAATAATTCAGGATGCATCCGGCCTTCAACGTTTCAATTAGCATATAACAAGCTATCATTGCTCATGGCGTTATTATTTCAGCATCCATACTGGTATCAACAGACATTGGTGCTAAACCTCAAAGATGATATGAAATGTAAAATATTGGGAACCAAGACGACTATTCTGCTTTTTTAGCGCCACACAATCGATGGCCTTCGGGCAAAACTATGCTGCTTTAAAGAGATTCACCCAAGCTGTGTTTTTATAACAAATTATCTATTCAGATATTAATGTGGGTACTCTTTTAGTGTGGTACATTCGATAGAAGGGGTCTTATCAGCAAATAATTAAAATATCATTTAAACTGTTTATGCGATGTTACAAAATGGATACAATGCTGCAAAATGTACCAGCCAAAACAGTTTCAGCTGATTGACTGAACTCATTTAAAAACCAACTTGACATGTACTTTTAAGGACAAATATTTTATGTTAATGTTTTACATCTACCTTATTAGTTTTTGATCTGGGCACCCTTCTCCATAAGGTTATCATTGTAGATCAAATGAATAAATATGACGTTTTTTCCCTAGTCTGAAAGAAATGATATGCCTTCAGAATATTCCCCACCAATTCCGTCAGCGGCAAATTGTTATTACGTCCGTTTGTATCCCATTAGCTGAATGCCTTTATCTTGACACGAAGTTACCCACGTACAATTAACAAATGGCTTACTTTGTCCAATGCATCATGTTGTTCGTGTAGTTGCCATGGTATTAGCAAATTGCCTAAATACATGCTTGGTTTGACATTTAAAAGGTAATGAAAGTGATGTAATGAAAACCCATGTGGCATTCACGTGGGCCTATAGCATTATTGGTGAATTATGCACCATTTTTCAGGAGCATAGAATAACTCGCATATTTAATCCGTAGGATGGGTTATTGTAAAAAAAGAAACTGCCATACATTTTTCATCATGATAGTTTTCTGGAAAATATACCGCTGTTTATGATTTTCTTCCGTTCAAAAGTTGTTCCGACAGTGCATAGATGCGTAAGATATCGGCATAGATACACTATTGACAGACATCTACTGTATACGGGCTAGCACACGCGTTGTGGATGGTGATGGATTATAATCATTTCACTGTCATTTGGTTTGTGTGTAAGATAGCAGTTCTCAGGATTACAGATATCAGGCATAGTATGTCGACAATTAATGACGGATAATAATCATTTCACTGTGATTTATGTTTGTGTGTAAGATAGCAATCCTCATTTACAAAAAAACATGTAATTGATTTGAATATTAGTTGTTAGTACCACGTGGAAATCTCATATTGCAATTCAGTTCTCACTCAAATAAGACGCCAGGATCCTTGAGATGTTACCGCAACTGTACCCGTGTGCGGGTAAATAATGTCCCGCTATCCTCACGCACCCGGCCTTTTGTGTCGCATCAATTAATGGTTGCTCATCGACATAATTTGTTAATGCTTTTCTGCGAACGAATTCATATCATTTGACAGTTGGACAGCTTTCTGTGTATGTGTACATAGTGCTGCGTAATTAAGCATCCATTGATGCTGTTATTACAGTGGTTATGCAATCAGTAATGCGATCTGCAAGTAATTCAAAGAGCATGCAACATACGTTAAAAACCAAGTAGTCATTTATAACATTGCAATTCTCTGGTAACATGCTAATGGTGCATGTGCAACTGACTTACATCAAAGTTGACACTATAAGCTACAAAGGTATTAACTGCGATGCAGCTATTCAACCTTAGAATAAACATAGTTTGGCTTCAGTTTCCGCTGATATGGATCAAGGGTAAATATCCCAGTATGGCTGATCCAGTTTGAGCATTAAATACTAATGAATTATCCTGCGACAAAGGCACACAGCCTACTGCATCATCTATACAAGGTTTCGTTACTCTCAGCTTTGGGCAAAACAGAATATATTTTCAATTCGCCTGATTTACCGGCGCACTTGAAATAGGATTATTGTGCATCTGAGAGAAATGGATTGTACTATAATTTGACAAGCAATATACTTACTAACATAATATGCCTAACTAATCCGTGCAGTGCCGTAAAACAAAAGTGGGCCAACAGTTAAGTGTGATATGTGTATTGTGTGGTTTGCATATCTTTATGCAACCACTTCTGAGTAAAACATGTTGCATGGTGCATGTTTTTTGCCGATTTGTATTGGAGCTTAAAAGGGCCACTAAGTGACAGTCTGACATACTGTCGGAAATCTCACTGTTTTACAATACCAATTGCAGAGTGGCGACCGATTATGAAAATAATAAGCTCATTAATTGTAGCAACTAAAGCAGTTCGCTAAGCAACTGTTGTTTATACTCAAGCAAATGCTTGTATTTGTTATGGCACAGAGAGCGAAATGATTATTGAATTGATTGATAACTTCCTTATTGTATTGTCCAAACAAAGAAGTAAATAGCCTAAGGTCGAGCCAAACATCGCAACACGGTCAAGGATTGTAAAGATCGCCTTTTAAAACCCAGACTATATTCCCAGAAACACAACAAGACACAACGTCATCACTGCCGATCTAAGTGTAGCATGCTTGCACAAATATATTTATTGTCATTCATATTTTTTTTTAGCAATAAAAAAGCATCTTCTTCACATCTGAAAAGACCAGATGTAAGCATTCATATCCAAAACGACTGAATATATGCATTAATTAAACCAATATCACCAGGTCCAGAAGCGGTGGCTTTTCGCATGTATGTTACGAAACAATGTAATGTCGTCTCTGTGCACATAATGATTGAACACAATATGTAATTCAAATGACGACGGCCTTGACGACAAATATCGGCGAAATATGCTTCATTTATCTTAAAATGATGAGGTTGATTTACATTACACATATATGCTTCATGTTAATTGCCATGTAGCATTAAGAAAAATCGGTACGCAAACACAAAGGAAAATATACAAATGAAAGATATTGGGAAATAAGACGACTATTCTGATTATACTATGACTGAGACAAGTAACGCATGTTAGTCGTAGTTGATAGTGTTGCTAACGCCTGTTGGACACACAATTGATGGTCTTCGGACGAAATGATGTTGCTCTGAGAGGCTGCTTTCTAGTCTCTTCCGTAGCTCAAAACTACATATCAAGAGATGAATGTGAGCATTCCTTTGGCCGGGTGCACTTGATAGATTATCCGCAAAGGATCATTACTGTATCAGATATGTTGGTGCTCATCCAATATGTGACAAAATAGACACAATGTTATAAATGATTTACGGTTTAATTAATGATATGCCTGCAAAATAATTCCTATCAATTCCGACTGCGGCAAAATTGTGTGGCATAAATAAAGGGAGGTGGGGGGGGGGAGGGGTTGTGGTGGATGTGAAGAATGTTGCTCAATATTGCAAGGGTCATGTTTTGCAATGAGAATGCCTCTTTGTATGATAATTAGAATTCTAAATCAACAATATACCGTAATAGTGCACAGTAATTTAGTGTTTATGAATTTAACCGGGGAAGGTTAGCCAACTGAATTATGACAAAACATCGACTTCCATCGATATGCAG
This sequence comes from Urechis unicinctus, assembly GCA_034190875.2. NCBI lineage: Eukaryota > Metazoa > Annelida > Polychaeta > Xenopneusta > Urechidae > Urechis > Urechis unicinctus. The sequence goes on along the minus strand of CM067345.1, from coordinate 18,829,993 downwards.
GTCGCGCAATCGATTTTGAAGATAAAATTTGGAAGGGCGAGAGATTGATGTTTAAGTGATATTGATACATAAAATCGGTCTTTTGTTAGCACACGGCTCCATTACCAGTCTGCAAATGTGGTAATTTGATTATAATGGCGAACAGCATGTATTGACATGATAGAATTATTCGAAACATCAGTGTATCCCCTTATAATGTATAGCCATTTCCCAGTATGGTATGATTATAAGCAAATTATTCACATTAGAGTTCTGATCATAGCGCCTCCTCTTCCAAGAGGAAGACTTCTCATCGGCCACGACTAGTGCATGGGGATGTTCCTCGTGCATTTCGACGTTTTGTTCACTGCCTTGCGTTTGTTGCTTTCCATACGCAAAGCGATTTTCAATCATCACCTTTTTCTGGTATTTGTCTGCTTTATAACAGTTATTTCTTCGACATCGACACCGCATGCAGGGACGTTTAGTGTCTGGGAAAATGCAGATGGCTTCTGCATCTAGGTACATTTGACCAACATCATCACTGTAAAACACACGGGAGATTAATCAAACAATATTCACAAAAAGATTGGCTGAACTGTTCATCTTCTAAGCAAACATCGGACGAGAAGAATTTTCCATACGGTGTTTTCTGTGCCCGAGTACAAAAAATACCCTGTCTATTTTGCAAATAGCAAATAAATAACAGATATTTAGGAGGTCGCGGTTGTTTACTAAGTCTATTAGTCAATAAGTAAGCACTATCCGCAAGTGCTTGCACTAATTATAGGGATACGTCAACCCATGCATCTATGTATTATGAATACTGTTGTACCTGTCAACGATGACATCACTGTGAAATCAAATGAACAACCTACAAAATACAAGATAAGAGCAAAGAAACATTGTATAAATGATGCTGTAGCTTATATGCCTTTGTAAAAGGATGATATATTGCTATTTTATGTTCACACTGGCTTCACCATACTCGGTTATTTCTCCTCGATCACCATTAGCGGAAATTGTTAACTTAATCGATGGTATTGGTAATGGTTAACGCAATGGTAATACTGGGGTGTTATGTCACCTTCAACAACAAGCTGATATCGCGACGGTGATCGATGAAGATGATTGTGATGCATGGACAGCTCCCCTTAAGTGCCAGTGTCAACTTGGCAGAAATCCTTTGCCAAGCAAGACCTGACCGCGAAACCCCTGCTTTTGGGACAAAATTTCAGTACGATACTAGTGAGCTATTAGGTAGGGTGCATCCGCTTTCAGAGATGGGGTCGCCATTTAACTTTATCATCTGAGGAATCAGTTAAAGTTTTTCAACATTTGTATCGAACCCTTGACCTATTCGCCGAAAGGCGAAGCAGTATACCACTACGCCATTGGAACCGGCTATGTTCCGATAGAGAAGCAGAACAACATGCGATACGTTTGTAAGCAAATGGGCAAAGAAATCGAATAATTCAGGATGCATCCGGCCTTCAACGTTTCAATTAGCATATAACAAGCTATCATTGCTCATGGCGTTACTATTTCAGCATCCATACTGGTATCAACAGACATTGGTGCTAAACCTCAAAGATGATATGAAATGTAAAATATTGGGAACCAAGACGACTATTCTGCTTTTTTAGCGCCACACAATCGATGGCCTTCGGGCAAAACTATGCTGCTTTAAAGAGATTCACCCAAGCTGTGTTTTTATAACAAATTATCTACTCAGATATTAATGTGGGTACTCTTTTAGTGTGGTACATAAGATAGAAGGGGTGTTATCAGAAAATAATTAAAATATCATTTGAACTGTTTATGCGATGTTACAAAATGGATACAATGCTGCAAAATGTACCAGCCAAAACAGTTTCAGCTGATTGACTGAACTCATTTAAAAACCTGACTTGACATGTACTTTTAAGGACAAATATTTTATGTTAATGTTTTACATCTACCTTATTAGTTTTTGATCTGGGCACCCTTCTCCATAAGGTTATCATTGTAGATCAAATGAATAAATATGACGTTTTTTCCCTAGTCTGAAAGAAATGATATGCCTTCAGAATATTCCCCACCAATTCCGTCAGCGGCAAATTGTTATTACGTCCGTTTGTATCCCATTAGCTGAATGCCTTTACCTTGACACGAAGTTAACCACGTACAATTAACCAATGGCTTACTTTGTCCAATGCATCATGTTGTTCGTGTAGTTGCCATGGTATTAGCAAATTGCCTAAATACATGCTTGGTTTGACATTTAAAAGGTAATGAAAGTGATGTAATGAAAACCCATGTGGCATTCACGTGGGCCTATAGCATTATTGGTGAATTATGCACCATTTGTCAGGAGCATAGAATTACTCGCATATTTAATCCGTAGGATGGGTTATTGTAAAAAAAGAAACTGCCATACATTTTTCATCATGATAGTTTTCTGGGAAATATACCGCTGTTTATGATTTTCTTCCGTTCAAAAGTTGTTCCGACAGTGCATAGATGCGTAAGATATCGGCATAGATACACTATTGACAGACATCTACTGTATACGGGCTAGCACACGCGTTGTGGATGGTGATGGATTATAATCATTTCACTGTCATTTGGTTTTGTGTGTAAGATAGCAGTTCTCAGGATTACAGATATCAGGCATAGTATGTCGACAATTAATGACGGATAATAATCATTTCACTGTGATTTATGTTTGTGTGTAAGATAGCAATCCTCATTTACAAAAAAACATGTAATTGATTTGAATATTAGTTGTTAGTACCACGTGGAAATCTCATATTGCAATTCAGTTCTCACTCAAATAAGACGCCAGGATCCTTGAGATGTTACCGCAACTGTACCCGTGTGCGGGTAAATAATGTCCCGCTATCCTCACGCACCCCGCCTTTTGTGTCGCATCAATTAATGGTTGCTCATCGACATAATTTGTTAATGCTTTTCTGCGAACAAATTCATATCATTGACAGTTGGACAGCTTTCTGTGTATGTGTACATAGTGCTGCGTAATTAAGCATCCATTGATGCTGTTATTACAGTGGTTATGCAATCAGTAATGCGATCTGCAAGTAATTCAAAGAGCATGCAACATACGTTAAAAACCAAGTAGTCATTTATAACATTGCAATGCTCTGGTAACATGCTGATGGTGCATGGGCAACTGACTTACATCAAAGTTGACACTATAAGCTACAAAGGTATTAACTGCGATGCAGCTATTCAACCTTAGAATAAACATAGTTTGGCTTCAGTTTCCGCTGATATGGATCAAGGGTAAATATCCCAGTATGGCTGATCCAGTTTGAGCATTAAATACTAATGAATTATCCTGCGACAAAGGCACACAGCCTACTGCATCATCTATACAAGGTTTCGTTACTCTCAGCTTTGGGCAAAACAGAATATATTTTCAATTCGCCTGATTTACCGGCGCACTTGAAATAGGATTATTGTGCATCTGAGAGAAATGGATTGTACTATAATTTGACAAACAATATACTTACTAACATAATATGCCTAACTAATCCGTGCAGTGCCATAAAACAAAAGTGGGCCAACAGTTAAGTGTGATTGTGTATTGTGTGGTTTGCAGATCTTTATACAACCACTTCTGAGTAAAACATGTTGCATGGTGCATGTTTTTTGCCGATTTGTATTGGAGCTTAAAAGGGTCACTAAGTGACAGTCTGACATACTGTCGGCAATCTCACTGTTTTACAATACCAATTGCAGAGTGGCGACCGATTATGAAAATAATAAGCTCATTAATTGTAGCAACTAAAGCTGTTCGCTAAGCAACTGTTGTTTATACTCAAGCAAATGCAACCAATATCACCAGGTCCAGAAGCGGTGGCTTTTCGCATGTATGTTACGAAACAATGTAATGTCGTCTCTGTGCACATAATGATTGAACACAATATATAATTCAAATGACGACGGCCTTGACGACAAATATCGGCGAAATATGCTTCATTTATCCTTAAAATGATGAGGTTGATTTACATTACACATATATGCTTCATGTTAATTGCCAAGTAGCATTAAGAAAAATCGGTACGCAAACACAAAGTAAAAATATACAAATGAAAGATATTGGGAAATAAGACGACTATTCTGATTATACTATGACTGAGACAAGTAACGCATATTAGTCGTAGTTGATAGTGTTGCTAACGCCTGTTGGACACACAATTGATGGTCTTCGGACGAAATGATGCTGCTCTGAGAGGCTGCTTTCTAGTCTCTTCAAAACTACCTATCAAGAGATGAATGTGAGCATTCCTTTGGCCGGGTGCACTTGATAGATTATCAGCAAAGGATCATTACTGTATCAGATATGTTGGTGCTCATCCAATATGTGACAAAATAGACACAATGTTATAAATGATTTACGGTTTAATTAATGATATGCCTGCAAAATAATTCCTATCAATTCCGACTGCGGCCAACTGCGATAATGTTTTTCGCGAATGTCAATATAGGAATGCCTGTGTATATTCCATTCTCTGATTGCCTTTACCTTGAAATGTTAATCGCGTACAATCAACAAAGGGCTTACTATGTCCGATGTGTGTGGCATTTGAGTTTATCGCGAATGTCAATATGGGAATGCCTGTGTATATTCCATTTGCTGATTGCCTTTACCTTGAAATGTTAATCGCGTACAATCAACAAATGGCTTACTATGTCCGATGCGTGTGGCATTTGCGTGAGCCTCTAGCATTATTGATGAACTATGCACCATTTGGCTTTAGCCTAGAGCATTTCATGTATTTGGCCGGTAACATTTATGTCCACTCCCGATAAAGTGACGTTGCAAACACGGCAACTATCGCACATGTAATCATCATGGAAATTATACATCTCTAGAAAAGAATCTTTGTTGTTCTAACGTTGTTCCCACTATACATAGACGCATCAGGCGCATGGCACAGATACACTAATGACCGAAATCTACTGTATGTTGGTTTTCACACGCGTTAAACAGCATATATATCTACTGTTGCTGAAGCTAAAGATGTCGATGGCTAAGTTTTACGAGACTATGAAGCTCTACTCTGAATGCAACATACTCCCCTGTACCGGCCAAATGCTCCGTTTTCCCGTGGACTACTCCAAACTTTGAACTCCAGGATTCCCAAATAGTATATCGACAATTCTAGACAGATTATGGTAATATCACTGTCATTTCTTTAACATAGGACAGTAATCCATATTTAAAAAACATTATGTCTTTGATTAGGTATGACTTCGTCAGTGTTGGTGCCACGTGGCAGCCTCATATTGTAATTCAGGTCTCGTCCGCATTAGACGTCTGGATCCATGAGATGTAACAGCAATTGCCCTCGTGTGCATGCAAATGTGCACCATCATCGTCACATACCCGCCGTATTTTGTTCTCTTTCATAAATGGTTACCCATTGGTATAATTTGCTGATGTTTTGCGGCGATAGAACTGATAGCATTTAACAATTGATCAGCTTTCTGTGTCTGCGTACATATGTGGTATACGTAATGCCCCTCAACTTATAATGTTGTTCTAGAGAGGGGTCAACATCCTATGCTTGACGACATATATATCGCAAGTGATATCGTGGTGTCTTGTCGTATTTCTGGGAATGTAGTCTGGGTTTAAAATCCGTGCTGGTTGTGTAAAGATCTGCATACGACACAATACACATATCACACTTGACTGTTGGCACACTTTTGCTTTACGGCACTGAACAGATTATGTTGGCTAGGATATTGGTCGTCAAATTATAGTGCTATCCATTGCTCTCGGATGCACAAAACCCTATTTCAAGTGGTCCTTTCATGTTTTACAGTTACGTCCAAATACTCGTGTCTAAATTGGTGATGGGCTATTGTTCGCGGGACGTGTTTTGTTAACTTTTACCAGGAGCAACTACGTTTATAAATACGTCACGTATTATCGAATAAATGACCAACAAAGCGGCTTGCGTTCCTTTTAGGTTTTTGTAGGGCTTTTAAATAAAATATCAAAGTCAAAAAGACGTTATGTAAGTAATCTAACACCCCATTGCTGAATATGCCATTTAATATGTCCAGTTTAGGCAGAACTCGTATGGAATGCGTCCCGCTTGACCTCAGTATAATCAATATCTGATACCAGCGTCACTGGTAGCACGTACATGGTTCCTTGCACTACTCTCTCGCTCGGCCCAATGTGAACATAAATGTAGTATAAAGCTTGATTGTGAACAACGCGTTATCGTCAGATGATGTTCGTCTACGTTGGGGCCCAGTTTTTGAACATCATAGCTGATATTCAGCAAAGCTCATTACATTGTTTTAACTCATAATGTATTGGATTTGTAGATCTACAGCTTGGAATGCACAAACCATACGCCCAACTAACGTGCATGTGCAGTATAATTTTGTGTCCCTTTGTTCCGTGTTCAAAACATTTGAATAATATACAGGAATATAATTGCATTACGTTTATAGAATTTCCAAAATTGAATGCAAATCTTTTCATTTGTGATGCTTTGAACCTTGTTCTCCCTTTGCGTTGGATAATAGTTGAGTGAAGCTTTTGAAAAGCAGACCTTGATTTACTTCTTAGCGCACCAAAATCGAGTTTGCTTTAGCCAGGCTGACAAAGAATACGAAAGATGCATCCGATTGTGACCACATCGATATGAATAAATCACAAGAAATTCGTGCATAATTGCAATATAGTCTGACGCATCGAATAATAACTCCTCTATATACCGCTGTATACGACTGTTACTCGGCTCTTTCATATTTGACATATAATAGTTGGCTCTTATATTTGCTGCGAGATACACCCACGCAAAAAAGTTTTTCGCTTTGAAAATTTATGTTCTGAAATTAGGTATCCGTCTTATGTATGATGATGACGTCGAATGATCGACAATGCTGGTTTAAATATGCAGCAAGATAATTGGCTAATTGGATAATTTGTCTCGTTATTCACAATAAGCTGGATTAATCAGTGTTGCCATATGTGGTACCATGTGATTTAGCAATGCGGGTGTACTAATCGTAATTCACCGTAATTGCAAAAAAAGCGATTTTCCGTTTCATTATTACACGTAGTTTGAATATCTGCGATGCTTAACTTTTTGGGATTCGAGACAACCACCGCGAGCGGACATTATTCTCGTTTCATGCGATGTTACAAATTAAGCACGTCATTATCTTTGTGCATGAAGTCCGTTCACGAATGGTCTGGAGCTCGTAATCGAGTCATTTCAGGCAACCACAGACTATAAATATCAGGTTTGCTTTTTATAGCAGGAATATGGAAATTGATTAGAATGGTAGAAAATGTTGCACATTGTTAGCTTCGTGTAACAAGTTAAATTTGTCACCATATGCTACAGCGATAGCTTAGTATTTGAATTACTTCCAATTTGGTACAATTCGAGGTGTCCTTTGTACAAATTCGGTTAATTTTGCATTTCGGCGATGTCCAACTGCAATTACATACACACTCAGAACATCAAATGTCTCGACTTTTATGCGGAAAGTAGTGTCTTCATAATATAGTTAAAAACATAATGCTAGGCACTATCTCAGTACGAATAATAAAAAGAAATGAATGACAGCTCGAAGGCCATACTCCTGTCATCATATTTAAGATTTTATCGAAAGCAGCCGACATTACTATTTGCCACATTGCACATTAGTACATTGATATGCGTGGTCGCACAGTAATGAATATTTAATTTAATTTATAAACACCACAGATAAAGCAAGGACTTTAAAGAAGGCTATGTATGTGCGAGGATAGTGCAGCTGCTACCCAGCAGTATTGCTTGCATTTGAGGTGTCAGTTGTGAGAATATTGCTCTGCGGTGACACGAAATATGTAGACAAATATGCGTTCCAATATATAAGTGGAGGATAAGGATCCGATGAAGTAGCATCACGATGACAGCATGGCAATAAAACCCAAGACCTGTTTACATAACTACCATTGTAATTGGACTTTCAACGATTTGTAGATGAACATTCACTTGAATCCCAAATGGTGATGTTTCAACGGCATACAAAACGCAACCATTATTGAAGAGCCAACTCGATGGAAACAGACGCCATGATATCACCCGCGTTGCGGGCAATGAAGTAAAATGCAATCATCGTTTTTGCCATACAAATGACCCTGCCGGAATTGTCAGGGGCATTCGATTACGTTCTTACAAAATGTTAGCCATAGCTGATGTTTCATATCAGGTGAAGCATATATGGCTTCATTGGTTTATCTTAACGACGCTAATATAGACCAACGTTACGTGCGATTCTTGTTACGTTGTGAAATTCGGCTGTTCCGTGTTTTGATATTATTCCTTACTTCTACTTTTAATACAATACATGCACGCGGTAAAAGCAAATATATTTCCGCTAAAGCACTCAGAGTGCATTCGTTGTTTAAACGGCAATAATACACATTTGATTCATCTTTATGTGCCTGACCGTCACAGCGACGCTTGCCGCTTTAAATACCTTTCCTTATTCATCAACAAGAATTAATGTTCATGCAAAACAAGGCATAATGTTTTTGAAATGCAACAAACACACATTTAATAAACTTTATATCATCGTTCGTCATATGGTTAGTATTCTCAAAGAAAACCTGCTCTGCAAGATCACGATCTCGGAGTTTCTTCTCAGCCTCGTCTGGCAGCTCCTCCAACTTATGCGCCCGACTGGCTAAATGCTGGTCTATTCTGTCAAGCAGCGCTAGGTTGTTGACCAGCTCTACCCTTTGGGTCTGCATAGCCTTGTCAAGCCCTATAAGCTCTCGGCGTGGCAGATCATTTGTCTGTGTACCCACTTCTACTATAACGTCCTTTGTGAAGCTTGTTTCTTCCGTGTCACCTGATTGTGTCGCGACTACAGGGCTGCTAATTCCTCTCCGGCTCTAGCAGCTGCTTTGTCAACGCCTTGGAGGGCAGCTGCTGCCTCCTTAGTAAGTAGTTCAGGGATCAGCCTCAGGCCCCGAGCAACCTGTATACCGTTCTTCTCTATACTACTTTGCTAGGTTTGTCCTTCCATGTCAGACGTTTCCACTCGCGGCCCCACTAAATCCAAGGTTAACCCTGTTTAGACGATCTGAACTTCAGAGTGGCCTGCAACCCATGCTTGGACACTGCCTTCTTCCACCTCGTAACTAAGACATTTGTTTCTTCTTGAGATTCCAACTGAGCTTCTGTTAACCCAGCAGTAATAGCCCATGGGGGGCTAGTTTTACTCAATGTATCCATATTTCATCACCGTCAATGAAGTTAGTCTCCTCATCTTTAATGAAGCTAGTCTCATCCGCCCCTTACACATATTTTCCTCCAACAGTCCCCTCGTCGTCAAATGATGGGTTGTCGAATTCCATGTGATTGTATTAAAGATATACTGGTAAACAAACATTCAACATGACGAGTACTTATGACCGCAAGCTTAATTCACATCACCGGATACGCGAGCCCCTCTGGGTTAAGGGCGTGCAGCAGTCTGTGGTCTGATTCCCCAACCTGGATGCACGTCATTGTTCCGGGGGCAGCCCGGCTGGCCTTCACAATCACGCTGACCTCTACCGACGCAGTGCGCAAAACTTGGGGAATGACGTAGATACCATATTTTTCAACGAGGCCTATCAGACGCGGCCATGGGTGTGGTCTGATTCAGAAGTGTACGTGGTTTATCCAGGGGAGCGGCTTCATGACTACTTGAGGGTTTTCTACCATTGTTCCCTGTAATTGCTCAAGAGCCGCGTAGCCTATTACTAAGGCCCTCATTTTGGTTAAGTTGGCAAGTTGTAGCGCTTACTTTATCCCTCACAAAGGGTCCATGGGCTTCGTCAATGCATAAACATTCGTTATATTAAAAATCAATTAATGCATCTCACATGAAGCACAGCATTCTTTAAAGGGGTTTCGTAGCGTGCATCATATGCATTTTGGAAGGGTTGTGTGTGTGTTTGTTTGTTTCATGTTTTCTTCTCCTTTGGTTCTTTACCATCAGCTAAAGTCTTTTACAATACCAATACATGATTTCCCCCAAATCAGCATGCGGTGAAGGGCTTATTAAGATTTAAATTGTGAATGGTGCCAGCAGCATTATGAGCACGATGATAAAATCCAACAAATATTTGTGAAACATTGCGCATGATGAATGGTAACAATTAGGTGGAAACCAATATTTGTATTGTGTTATTGCGATATTGATTAGGGTACTGTTGAAGTTATCGAATAGCGGAGTGTAAGGGGCGGCTTTGCGATACTGCGGCATTGAAATAACATATGTCGAGATCCGTTTCGAATAATCAAATGTGCTCCTAAAGAGCGCTATGCATGAGACAGGCGTGTTTTATACGAATATTCCAAGGGACTGGAAATGCTACTCGACAAACTGATCCGAAGCGCTGATATATATCATTCGGATTATAAAACCGATCTCTTATAAGCGTTAAAACAGAAGCCGCAGAGGCGTCTATTGCTACTAACATTACTTATGGGAGAATCATCCATGGATCGCATTATCGCGATGGTACATACCATATGATGCAGTTAGACAAAGTTGCCTTCCCTTACAAGATGAAATAATTATCAATATTAATCTACAACACATATCTAAACTGCTTTGTGAGCTTATTAATGGGTGCTTGTCATCAAGGAACTTGATATGTCACCGCACAACATTTAACAGGGGATATTGGTCTCTGGTGCATGCATATATACAGTGATTTCTATGATACCAACTTTCTATGAGCAGAAACCTGAATATACCTTTTTTCAATTCTGTCTTCATATTACTTAGTGTGTGGACTATTTTTCAACCCAATGATAGTTTTAGATTAAAGCATTACGTGTTGTGTTGCAAGGAGGTTGATAGTTGTAAAATGAGTCCCATAATATATCAACATGCATATGATAAAAACTCTGTAAAATGATAAGAGTCAGAATGGGCATCACCATGAAAACCATAATAAATGTCCCTAGAGCGTGATCTAATTTCGATATAAAATTATGATTGTGACATGATGTGTTCTGTTATCAGAACAAAAGTATCTATTGATTGTGTACTGCATTATCAGAAACCACACATGCGCAATGTGAGTTAATGTGTAAAATCCTAGTCTCCTTTGCATTGACCCCTTGTTAGCCGGAACCAAAGGATATGTGGTAAAGGTAACGATTCTCCTATTCCCATATGGGTATAATTTGAGAATCATTTTATCATATATTTACGTTTAGCATACTACAATCCCTTTTACTCAGACTGCACCACCGCGAACACTCTACATAAAGCGATTGCATAAAAGTGTGTTAAATATTGCCTATAACTATCACAGTAACCATAAACTTGACTCACTCGATTAAACGCAAGGCCGTTGGTAATAAAATCAAGAATGCACAGCATATTGCTTCGTTTGTAGCAACTAATCGCAAATACGAGGAGCTGTCTATATTATCAACTAGTTGCACGGTTAGAATGCCATGTGCAGACGTAGTATGAAGTTACGTTTTTCTGTCGCGGCATTAGGTGGATCACTATCCTTACGAAATGACCGCATAATTTAGAAAAGTAACTTTACCAAGATCCGTAATGGTTGTTGACGTAGTTTGAATCTAGACGCTCTGTGCCATGATTTGATGTGCACGAATACGTTCCGTGAGTGGTCTGGTCGATTATATTTTCTAAAACGACTGTAGGGTGGTTACTGTGACTGAGTATACGATGGGCATTTAGCTCTCATAGCAGCACTGTCCACAAAACCAGCAGGGGCATGGAAATATCTACCTCACTACAAAAACAATTACATTCACCCAGTGCACGATGAAAAATATAAACGCTATGGCGATTATACATAAAGCGATATGATCATAACTTTACGAAAAATAATGGCATGCAATTATCGCACGATATATTCAAAATCCTATAGATGTGAGGATACGTTAAACTTACGTCTCCTTGTTGTTAACCGAGCGTTGTGGATAACATATGTGACAATGCATTTTATCGGCAATGTAAAAATGTATGAACAAGCCGTATCGGACTCACAAAAACCACCCGACGTTACAGAAGTCTCCCTGTGAGGTAAGACTATTTTTGCCTCTTCTATATATTACAAGAAACTATATCAAAAGTAAGTAGGATACAGACCCATTGGCTTTGCCATTTTAAAATTAATCGAGGGAAATGTTGACAATAGCATAGTTGCGATTGACTTGGCCAAGCTGCATCCGTGATGTGTACATTAATATCTCTCTAATGCCGTGGTGCCCATTTGAGGTGTTGATTGTTTTCAAAGTGGCACTATGATCTGCTTTTTGCCACCTTTATACTAAGCTACAAAATAATTATAGCATCAACACAAGCATGCCTTCCTAAAATACAATGTACTAAAGCCTGTATTTGCTGGTTTATTGAGTATGAAGGTGTTGACACCAAGCAGTATTAAGAGGAAGAAAACCTGTAGGTCACCCGAGCGCATTATGAAGCCTCAAT
>CM067345.1:18537510-18810010 GCA_034190875.2 Urechis unicinctus | reverse complement strand
TATGACACATCAAGCTGGTGTTAAGGCTGCATGCGGGATATGAACAAATCATGCGAGGTTCATAATTTTGGTCAACCGTTCTCAAATGCTATATTAAAGCAATTTTCTTCATGGCGGACGATGCAACCTGTGGGTTGTTTTCTTCTTTTTGCTAACTCAAATCGTTTGCATGACATATTTTGCCGTCATTATAACGGTCAGGTCCAGGAACCCCGCCTCTCCATCAACCTCACACACAACCTGATATTTATCTACCATATTGACTGGTCAATATTACTCTATTAGGAACCAATTACACCCGACACCATTGAATACATAGCAACACAACAATCTGTTCAATGATCTGCACATTTAATGCCATTAGGAATTGTTCAGTGTGATTTCCCGCGGTATATTTCTTAGATACCACTGCTATTTTAGGTTGAATGGTTTATCGTGCTTTTCATTGCGTAAGTAATTTTCGTCCATACAACATATTGATTAATTCTCTGCCTTTAAAGCGGCATTTGACGCGGCGTGGCTTTTATATTTAATGGCTGCTTCGCCGTGTTTTCGTAATCATATGGTTGTTTTCTGTCAGTCAAAGCCATCCCAATATTTTATCGAAGCGTTAAATTTCCTGACATAATCACCAACCACATTTATATTATTTAGTCAGTCGTGGTACATTATACTTATCTCCTGTTGGTCAAAACGGAGCTTGATAGTCACTGTGAGACGGCGATGAGCAACGTGAATCAATTGAATCCCTTCAATATTAGATTAAGCCGTTGCCAGGTTTTCATGAACATTACTAAGGTGTCTAGTTGTGTAAAAACGCATCATGGTTTGCGCAATTCTTCGGCTGATTGAGGCCATGCGCCAGTTGTATAATCGGATCAAGACAAAACTTCGACGCAGTAGGTAATTGTTTTTAACCCATTCCCTGTCCGCCGCTATGGGTTTATGAACAATCAGAATAGTTGACGGCTCACTATCCCATCAATATATTAAGTGAGTAGTATCAAAGCGTGTCTCACAGTCGAGTGGCAACTCCTATTTGTCAATTGAATATGCCATTAAATATCCTGTGCGTTAATATGACGTCTTAGGTTAATAAAATCAAGACCGAGCCAATTGCGCACATACACTCGAACATATCTGACAATAGAAAATAATTCCTAATAAGCATGTTGCTCTATGTGTAGGGAAGGAAGTAAATAAACTAGATGAACGCTTACGTAATACAACATACACATCTAGTCGAATAGATAACCCTATAGGGGTATAAGTATTATGAGTCAAGACGGCATGTTGAGTTGCTACAAATAAGCACAAGAACTAATGCCATATACGTCCATTGTCATGTAAACGTATTTTGCATGCACCCCTTAATGACTGCTTAAGTGCAGTAACCTTTCACGGATTTTACTCAATCTAGTTTGAGTGCATTACATGTATATGACAGCATATAAACTAGGACTGTAAATCAATGTTTACAAAGGGGACTCATTCAAATGAAAGTAGAGAGAACATATCTTACGCCGTTTATCATGATAGTGAAGTAAATGTCTTCCTCCCATGTTATCTATAAGCTGATGTCATTTCAATAAATACGTCAAATTTCTGTGAGCAGCCATTATAAGTCATTGTGGCACCACATCTATCATAAATCCACTCAATTATATCACAATATGCAACGATGAAGATTATTTTGAAAGAAATAACACTCTTTCAACTCACTCTGCCCTCGATACCTTACTTTTCCCATCTCATCAACATATTATCAAACGTTTGATCATATTTAACGTGATTTGACTATCGTACAATTCCTTGACTTGGATATAGCATCAGGTTTTTACCGTATTGATCATCTGCTAATATTGTACACAATCAATAGATATTTCTGTATGGACGGCAAAACGCTTCACATCACCATCATAACTATAGATAATACTCATCTCATCATCATTATTGATTGCTCCAGATTGTATTGTCTATCATGAATATAGTCATTGCCATATTGCATAATAATAATGGTCATGGTTAATGTAATGAGTAATATAAGGGAATTTGGCTAAGAATTTTGGAAGTCATACAACTTTTATCAAGCGTGTGTTATAGACATTCGAGGTGTTTTACATTTTCTGCATTAATACATGAACTAGGATGAAATGAATTAAGTCGTGACTTGTCAGGTTTTGAGATGTCATACAAGGTACAGTTAATTACTTCTGAGACGTATTCGTTGCACATTCTATTCAGGTCCTCTGAAAGAACGGAATGACTGCAGTAAAGTTTATTTTAGCGGTCACAACTTGAGTGACAATTTTTTATGATAATTAGTGGAGTATTTTCTTAGGGTCTTGTAGCCCTAGCTTTATGTGGGTACGAAATGATGTGAACATGTTTATATAGCGTAGTAGACATACTGTGTTAAATGCTTCCGGTCTTTTGCTGGAACTTTGTATGTGCAAGTTTCACTACTAAAAAAGTCGGGTTGCTTTAAGGTGTGGGATGAATCAATAATTAAAGTGACACCATTCAAAACTGTAGCTCGGGTGTTGATGCAAGATATGTCTTTCGTAGTTATATTGCTATCAATAACCAACATTATGGAGCATTATTCGTGAAGTTTGATAATTTGAGATAAGGTTTCTAAATGGCCTTATGGACTAGCATAATTTTTAATATGGTGATAACCTGACACAAAGAGCTCCTAAACAGTTTGATGTACGCTTCGTCCGCACTGAGTTAATGCAATCGTTGAGGTAACATGGTAATATATTGTGTTTCAAATAAACAATACAATGGCAAAGGACCATCTGTTTACCCTTATCACAATGATCTGTCGAGCAAAATGCTTTCTGTGTAAATGCACACTTTACGGTCACTTTACCTCAATTAGATTCCTTACTGATATCGTCCTTTGCAATCAAAAGATAAATGTACCCCAGCATAATGGTATAAGATTGAACTTGAGGGAATGCGACGATAGTATTGTCCCTGCATATAGGATATACCTGATCGAGTCTTTGTAAATGGGATGTACCTTCTCGCAAAAAAAGGCAATTTGCCATCACTTACTGTGGTTTGGAAAAGTATGATCTGGTGAGCTAAATATATGAATATAGATAGTTAGATGTAAAGAATCACCCTGTCCTCTGTGTGTCTATTTATCTGCATATATCACTCATCGATTTGTAGAACCCCGGCTGACCTTATAAACTTTCTGCGCAATAAACAACAGCGCACAATGAATACATGGCGAACGATTGCTTTGCACAGGAGCAATCAAAAGCCTCTAATGCTTCTGGAGTGTTATATCATGCGATTGCATTAGTCATAACCGCAACATTTGCATATTATAAGATACCCGAAATACTTCATAGAAATGTTGATTGGCTGTAAAGGACGAGTCATAAAGCCTATCGAATGTTCTGTTTACATTTGTGATTAAACTTTGACTAAGATGACAATGCCTATTAACTAGCATGGTGGGATAATCATGTTGCATTGATCTTGAAATCAGGCCTATATAATTTTTTTGTTTCGTTTTTTTTAAATTCCCTCTCATTCCAAGTGTCTCTTTGAGAATTCAATGGTCATCCCAGTCGTTTACACACTTATGCGGTACGTTTACCAACGCATGTGTTCCGGTACGCATCTGCGGTTGGTGGTCAACTGCCACATTGGCACTACTTATATCTATGGCAATATTCTTGTGCTCAATTGCGTTTTAGAGCTAACAGATTTTTGATGGGGCCGCTACATTCTCACAGAGGTAGGCAAATAGCTATTATATAAATATTTTCCATATAAATCTGGGCAACATCAGTCATGTGAGTAAGTAAAAATGTCTGCTTAGTTTCACATTGATTACGTCGTTCATGGGCCGATTTTTTCTAATGGAAATGATAACGAATAACTCAAATCGATAAAACATATATCCAACTGTATAAGGTTCAGCCCCCAAATGAGATGTACCATTTGGGGCATACTATACAGCATAACGTGTGTATTGCATGACTGGCTTGTGGATTTGATTGCCTATCTATATCACTTTCGCAATACAAATTTCACACTTCCACACAGCATTGTACCCATTACTAGTTGGCTATCCACTGTGCTTATTAAAGCGACATCAAATTTCCTATTACACTCCATTGAAAAGCCGCGTATAGCCTCCTGATAATCATTATGCAAGATCCAGCAATGACTCAATCTATTATTCCCACAATGAAACGCCGAGTGCGTGTTCAGAATATGCGTTATATGAAGAATATAATAAGATAACATGTATTGGTTACGGTGTTGGTACAGTATTATTATACCAATCTAGGCTTAAAAATTCAATGAAGGGGATCGTCGTTCCTCTTTGTAAGAGCGGTGTAAAATCAAAACCTATTTGTGATGATGAATGATGATGGATGATGATGGATGATAATGATGTTGATGATGATGATGGATGATGTTGATGCTGATGAATGATAATGATGTTGATGTTGTTGTTGTGATGATGATGATGATGATGATGATGATGATGATGATGATGATGATGCGGCGACAACCAGCACTGTGTTATCCAGGCTTCATACAGCATAGATGAGCGACAACTTCATCACGTGTAAGGTTCGTTTTCAATGGAGAAGTAGCATATATAGTATACATTGACTTCAGTTATTGTTCACGGACCGGAAATACAGTATAAGGAATAAATTATGGTCGTTTAATTGCCAAAAGTGCGCAGTGAATTGAACAAATATCGCTGCGCAACCTATTGACAACTTTTCCAACTTTTCCAATCGTTAAAGTGTGACGTACAGCAAAGAAAAATTTGCAGACTATCAGCACTCTTTTGCGTACCCCTCTTACCCTGGCTATAGTAAACAGGACACACCATTAATCCAAAAATTCCAATTATCAAGATGATTATTGCAATCCGTGTAAGACTTGCAAGAGAGTGAAACAGGACAACCAGGTCGGGTTGCAAATAGCTCGAAACTGCATTACCGTTCTCATATGGCGGTCAATTGAATGCATACCATAAATATAATTTCACATATATTAGAGTGGTATGTTGCACCATGCATCACAGTGAAGGGCATAGCAGCTGGTCTAATGTTGCAGCACTACGTGATGAATCGAAGTCATCACCGATGATTGAAATTCACTGCTATAATATCACGATGTTACTCAGCAAAGTCTAATTCTGATTTGATCCAGCCATTTTAGGGTACCCTACCCGGGTAAGTAGCTATTTTTAACATCTGTTTTTGTCAATTTACCTCTTGCCACCGATACGTATCGGTCTGCATTGTAATCGTCTGTTATGTCCTATTACTTGGTTTTCACTTACATTTGCTACCTCAGCGGCTTGAGGGTCACTATGTTTTCGCTGAATAAATGGTGATGCGAAATGGTAGCAGACCAACTATAAGTTTAGACACTGCCTATGTTATAAATATATTGCTTGAAAAACAATCAAAAATTAGTAACCGGTGGCTAAAAAAGTCAAGCAAATGTCATTTAACTGCAGTCGTTCAAGTGATTTCCGTTTTTTTCCTTTTCCTGTTTTTCTGTCAGATTTTGAATAATAATTAATCTTTCACGCATGTTGAGTTAATTGCCAAGCCTGTCCAGCATTTTTCGTAAACTCTGTCAAAAGACACGTGACCATGATGGTACATGTAAAGTCAAATCTACAGACGTCACAGCCGCCTTCAATTATCTAAAGATGGGCAAGAGACATCGTCGACAAATGCTGTACATTTATATCAGCTTCATATAATGACTGCACGCGAGTACAGTTTAAGGGCATGTTAGGTAATTGAATATTGATAGCTAAAATGAAGATATTGCGTCATGCACGGGGAAATATTCTCGTCGGAGCACCACTTTAAGCAATAATTGATCATATTATTCTATGCGCTATATTTATCCCCGCCGCATTAATCTGCATATATCTTACTTCACTGATTGAAAATTTGCTGCTTGATACTTAGAGAGCTAATCTATACGGCTGTGTGTATTCCATGACCATACGCTAGCTACCTACGTCCTCTGTGTAATATCTGTATTTGTTTTATAAGCTTATCAACTTCATGTCCTTTGTGAGAAGATTAACGTCTAATAGCATTATTAGATGATCATGATTACCTGATTCAACACTACATAAAACCTACCAGAACAAGTGACATATTTTCGCTATAAAGTATATATCCAATAACGTTAACGTTTCCCCCATATATCAGTTTATCACAAAAACACATGTCTTGACACTTAACGTGTCTACATTAATAAGGATCAAGTATCAATCTCTTGGTCTGTCTCTGCTGCTTGGGAAGTCCTACCAATTTGTCCGACCGATGCATTATGATAAAGCTCCTCATCAAAATATTGGATATACTCATTTGTATGAGAAAAATGATGTTATGCGTAGCATAATAGTGTTATCTGGTTTCTTATCCCCCTCCAAAAAAGAGATATATTTGATATCAGCAGTATTTGCCGAACGGTAGAGCGCTGTTTTTTTCATAGCCATTAGCATCATTCACAATGTTTCATAAAAGATGGTATGTGTTATTGGTGATTGCTTTATGGCATTTACGATCCCGTAACAAAGCGAGGAAAAACAGCAAGTGAAAACATTTATACTTGCAACCTACCCAACTAATGCAACCGTATAATTTATCATGCGAATATTGCAAAACAGAATACGCCGATTGTCACCCTGAATAGTCAGAGCGGCTACACAGCCCTTGTAATTGCCATAAACTGCTACTCTTAGTTATATTTTTACTAGGTCACGAAGCAGCAATGGTAAATCTAAAAACAACCGTGCAAGCTTTGCATTATGTAGGTTAAGCGGTATAAAACATCAATTATAACCCACATCAAACGGTATTAAACATCAATTATTCAAAAGGCCGCGAGCCCATCAGTACAGCTTGAACAGTAGACTCTGGCGTACTCTCCGATTGCTTGCAAATGCACGTAGGTTCTTTCTCTTATCGTTTTGATCATACAATTCTTTATGTTACTGCCGCTCGTTCAACAAAAAATGTCTTACTAGAGCAAAGTGATTGTCTTGCTAATTAATGTATATAATAATGGGCCTTAGCTGTCTGTACTGTCAAGTAAGTTATTGCGCACGCCAAGAAATTGTTCTAGCACGTTATGCAGTTGTGTAAATGACCACATGTTTGTTTATGGCTACACGCACTGCCAGTACCGAGTATATCATAATCAAGGATTAGTAGCCGTATATGGAATTAGCTGAGGGCACTATGGGCGTGTTCTCTCATGTCTGTCCTGATGTTGTCACTCGTGTATCACCAAACATAGTTGATCAATCAATTATAACATTTCAATTTTGAAAGTTTCAATACAAGTTTTGAGTTGCGGAATGATAATTCACATTATGATTGCTGCAATAATTCAAGACGAGCATGTGATATTCTGGGTAAATGACACCAGCTTCAAGCTGCGGATGAATCCAACATTTACGTTTTATTTATCAATTTTCGTGACGCAGGTCACCCACAAGGATGCCCATGAATGCTTAAAACCGTATCAATGTTAACGTGGCTGTTATATTGAACGCAGGGGAATTATTTAACTATCATGCATATCTGTCGTATCGAGCAGCTGCTTCATGACTTTTATTTTGGCGGTTGTAGTATAGTGCATGTTTAACGTCCCACTCATGATGTGAGGTGTGATGTTGAAGGTTAAAAGATTTATTGCCTTGCAAGACATTGGCGGCAAGCAGCTGACTATTGGCATCGCCCTATACCAAAGCGTTTATTGCCTAACTTCAGCAAATATTATGGATGATTGCTTTATTATGCGCACGATCCGGTTAAAAAGTGTAAGGCAAATTACAATATGTACACATAAGCATTGCTTGCGTATTTTGTGTATTCCATAGATGGTCACTATCTGTGTGTTTAAACTCTTATAACGCTTCTTGTCTTCCGGGGTAAACCGAGTGATCGCAGTTTTTGTACATTTATTTATTGGAAAATGTTTAATATTCAGTGCTTTATTACTCACTCCCAGTGTTCATACATATTTGTTAAATGCCTAGCTTAATCGCTGCTATTGACGTTTGTAATTGCTTCTAATGCATGTCTGTAATGCCTACAAGTTGATCAGATATTGATATGTTGTACGTCCAGTCACGTTTACATCGTACGGACAAAGTGTGCACTAGGTGGCCGTTAAGGGTTTATCAGTCATCTGTGCCCCAGGGACGCTACGGCGTTATTTATAAGATAAATAGGCAGACGGATACGAGTAATCCTAAATGGCATGCATAAAGGTTTAGGGATTATGCTGAGGTGGTTGAAGAGAAGCTAACCCAATTTGATAAATTTATTCACGTCGTGAAGGCAGTACAACCATAAGACAACAGTTGCAGTAAATTCTCGCGGCCGATACAATGATTACATGGTGCCACTAAATAAAAGGAACACTTACAATTTACTGTCAAATCAGTTGTGATATAACGCTCACGGACAGAGAAAATGTTTAAGTTTCATTAACACAATGAACTCGACGAGACAAAGCATGCAGTTTGTGATTCATTATTTTGCAAAGTGCCAAACAATTTTAAAAATAAGCTATATAAAATTAACTGTAAACAAGCAATGAATAGACAAGTCTTTTATCGAGCATGCACTGCAGCTAAGTAAAGCATAACACATATTTCCATGACGTCAATGCAACCGCTTTGCTTCGTCTGTACAGCACCGGGTTTTAATGGAATTGCCAATCTGTAGATCTCTTATGCTAACGCCATGGTTCGTTGTTTCTGCAAGTGCATAATCGCGGTAATTGGAATTGCGCACGGCGCTTGGCTACCAGTGGCAATAAAAACAAATCCAGCAAGGTCCGTTTGTTTGCATTCCGTTTAAACGATTGCCTATCTTTTTCCTCCCCCCCCCCACCACCCAATTCGCAGTTGGTAATTGGGAAGATGCTTACGCCATGAGTAGAACAAGTATATCGCACGCGTTGAGTTATGCCCAAGTCACATGAGTCATTATGCAAATTGTATTGCACAATAAGTCCGCAAAACGATGTAAGGAGATGGGTTGATTAGTTATAGTTGTGGAAGATTTAAGAGGATGACACTTGCTTGTCCCGGGCTTGATTCCTCCAAGGAATGTAATCTTATGCTCTTAAGATGCTCAGCCACACTTTGAAGCAACTTTGTGTTGCTTATGATTATATATATATATATATATATATATATATATATATATATATATATATATATATATATATATATATATATATATATATATATATATATATATATATATATATATATATATATATATATATATATATATATATATATATACATATATATATGACGAAGTCGAAACAACCCAACAAAGCAAGCAACCAAACCTACAAGCAATGTCGTAGTTTGAAATACCTGTTATCAAGCATAAACTGAATGCCAAAATAAGTGATGAATGGTCATAAACGCCTTTTCATTTTGTGAAAGGTCTGTAAATACTTCGAGATGAGGTGGTGAACAAAATGTCGCAGAGAAGTAGATGCATTTCCATGCATTAGCTGTGTCCGAGGAGTGATCTTTTAAAAGACAAGGCCACGGCCCGAACTGTGTTGCGTGGAATCTGCTAATCAACATACAATACATGGCTGTCCTCACGTTTTTTTAAGAATTCACAAGAACATGATGTATCTGACAATAATTTTTGTTTATCATATTATCATATTGTATCTGTTTATGCATATTGTTCGTCGGCGGTTGCGTTACATCCAAATTAACACATATTCGTACTGAACATGCAGAACTGTGCGAACAAAATGCCGATTTCATTTTTCTCAGATCATGTAATAGCTAATGGTTTGCCGTTCCAACAGTTTCCTTCAAAATATATATTTTGGCTTGTTAAATAATGGTAGCAGATGCTCGTTGTGACGGGATTTAGTGGGATTACCTACCTCAGCTAGATGTAGAGGCTCTAAATGGTAACCTCTATGGGAATTGTGCACTGTCACGATGTGTTGGTAATTTAGAATTCCAAGCATTCATTCGAATTGCAAAAGATAATCCTTGTTTGGCCATAATGAGTAATTATTTTTCGTTAATCCGCTATGTTTCACGCCGCTATGTTTCAAGACAATTAACATTGAGATTTGAGTAGTATGAGTTGATTTAACGTATTACCTGCATTACCATTGGCCTCTATCTTTGAGTCACCTCCCTTGAACGCTTTCTGTACTCACTTATGAAGGTGGTAAATTGTCTAATGCAATTATTGAAGCATAAACAATTGATGTAAGAAAGAAAGCGTTCAGTTTTACGACAAAAAAGGTGACAGGCCTGTGACAATGACGAAGCATTATTTCCTTACCCACAACTACAGTTGCAGTAACCCCTCATCTTTCAAACGTTTCGAGATGATAGGCTTAATATCAGGGAATTATGGATGTTAAAGAGTGTATTACTTGTATTACCTGTAGCATAAGGGGTGGAGCTTGAAAAGCCAACAAAGGCTGCTCTTTCCTTTACAAAGTCTGCAGTCCATCTGAGCTGACACATCGTCTTTGTGCATGGAGAGAACGACGTTATTATCTTGTTGAAAGAATTGATGACATTTGTCACTAATTCAAATAACACTTTATCGGGAGCATGAAGACATGCTGCGCTTCAGATACTGGATAATTTCTATGCTTCAGATTAAGGGTACATTATACACAAATAAAGGCTGAAGCAAATGCAACATGTGCCTTCATTACATAAATTCTATTTCACTATAATTGTCAAACCAGGCAAGACTTTAGGCCAGCACACTGATTTTGTTCGGCACAAATAAGAGAACCCAGTTTTTGTGCCACCACCATGACTACTGTACACAAGATATAATGCATCCGATGGGGTAAATCATATATTTAGTGCACGTGGTTGATTTCATTAGAAGGCTGATTCTCTTAGCTCTTGCAATAGAAACGATTCCTCTGATAGCTTACGTCATGGCAAATAATTGCAAATTTCTGCAATTATAATAAGAGAGAAATATTTTGCATGCATAGAATTTGTTAGAACTAACTATCGCAGGAAAAACAAATGATTTTCTGACATTTACAATGTTATTATCTTGATTTTCGGCGGAACAAGACTGAAAAAAAGCTCACATTTATCTAAAATTGGTAACCTTTACCTATGGCAACTATCAGAGAAAGGCTTTGATGAATGTCTTCGAAAGCAAATTCATTGCGTCCAATGATCATTTACCACACTGTCATCTACTATTAGCAAGCACTGCTCGTCTCAGATATCAAAGGAGCAGAATTGCCAACCAATTCCCGTTATTTTAGATTCTATGCTCTATCCGCAATAAGATATAGATAAAAGAAAGGCTCTCCTCAAGCTAGCCATAAGGTTACAGGCCGGATATGAATGAATCAAGCGATTATCAAATATCCTATACCAGGTGGCATTTTGCTCTTTACGACATAGTTATATCCTATGATGTGCTTGTTTTTACCGAATCATATCGTTTGCACAGCAAATTTACCATTCAAGACTGCACCCATAGACCCTCTTCCCAAATCCTTGCCTTCGACCTCATGAATAAATACCACTTATGAACTATCTTGTCAATATGACCAACCACATCCACATGTTTTTACGCCATTCGGCTCAGAAATCGCACTAATAATGTAGGTTTAAATTATTTAACGTACTTTGCACTGCTGGAGTCCACTACCGAGGTCGTGTCCATCGTCCATTCCACATGTATGTTCTTTGTTTATTGCACTTTTGCCTATAAACATATACCATTCTGCTTGACCTCTGAAACGGCACATAACGCTGTGTGGTTAAGATTATCCTTATCCTCTCCGCCGATAGGAATTAATCGGCTTCTTGTTCTATTCTTGTCTTTCCAATAACTACCCTCATTGTGAAATAAATTTCACCACAAGGTATTTGATATAGATCTGGCAAATCCTGAATTATCTTCATCAAAACAAAATGATGAGATTATGCACTGACGAAATACGCTGCAAATAACAAAGCGAAAGCAAGGCAGTAAATAATACACCGTGCAGGATGTTAACTGCAGAATGACGGTCGTAGCCAATAGCAATATTGAATTAGAGTGATCGGATTCGTTTTCTACATTCTAGCGCGTAGTCAAAGAACGTGCGTAATTTAGTAGCAACGAGGTGTTATAGCCATTGTTCACTCTACCATTCATTAAACTGTCGAATGAATATGAATACTATAGTAAGTATTGGCTAATAAGCACAACACTCGAATTTCAGCATGTCAATACCATATACTCACTAAACCAGCAAACATAGGCTTCTGTACGTAGTGATTTAGGAAGGCAGACTTTATCTAATAATGTTTTGATTATTTTGAAGCTTAGCAAAATGGGGACGAAATCAGATCATAGTGTTTCTGTGAAAACAATCAGCAACTCAAATTGACGTCACGGCTTTAGAGAGATAGTAGTGTACGCATCACGGATGTAGCTTGGCCCAGTCAATCGCAACTATGTTATTGTCAACATTAACCGCGATCAATTTAAAATGGCAAAGCCAATCGGTCTGTATACTACTTAATTTTGATATGGTTTTCTGTACTGTATAGAATAGGTGAATAAGTAGTTTCGCAGGTAGACGTTTGTAACGTTGGGTGGTTCATACAACTCAACATTGCCGAATGCAATGTCACATGTGGATTCCACCAAGATGGCCGCTCGGCGAACAACAAGAAGACGTACGTTTAACCTCAAATATCTGGGATTTTAAATATATCGTGCCTTAATTGCATGCCATAAATACTCGCACCGTCATAGCCTTTATATTGTTCGTAATAATAAAACTCTTAAAATCCTTGCAAACCATCCAGCTCTGCCAGCATTACTACTTACCCTAGCATAGGCAGCAGGCATTCTATGTCCTTACCCTCGTTAATCTTAGCCCTCTCTGACGCCACCTCTCGTCATCCAGCCTCTGTCGGCCATCCAACAAACAGAGACTTATTATCTTTCGTTTGTCCCATAACACCGTAAATACATCATATCCCTTATTGTTAGTACCGACACGACGTTGGTTGTCAGCATACAATGCTCAGGAAAGAAATCAACCGCATGCGTCTTGAGCCAAGGCAATGATTTCAGGGCCAAATTACTTATAAATGCAAACCACTTGCTAGAAAATACATGACAAATGATTGCTCTCTTCTGATAAACCTTTTGGCTTAATATAATTCTACCCTATCCCATTAATGGACTTTTCATAAAATATAGCCTTGTCATTAAATGGTTTAAAATTCTGCATCCAACGAAGTAAGTTAAGATGGTTGATGTAAGTAGCCATAGACCCGTCATAGGGTCGAATAGCTCAATGCATTGGTCTTGCAACTGGCAACCAGCCCAAAAATGTACTTACTGTAGTACAATATGCTGACACGTTTTAGCCGATAGAACTATAGTATGCTTGCCGTGTTGCGTTTGTTGCTTTAAAAAGAAGCGATATCACTTCCGATACTGATATATTTGTAATAATACAATTTATGAGCGGAACAACGGACATGCTGGGGTATTATAACATTATCCGCCGTGCCATTAAAGTGCCTATGACACCAAATTTTCATGATAATTTTTATTTAACCAAATGAAAGACAAAGTTGCATTTACTCTGTTTTTGTGGTTCAATTTCCGAACAAGTCACCAGAACCTAATGTAAATTGAAATATAAAGTCGATTTTTCGGCACCCGCCGCCATTTTCCAAATTTTCGGCCCAGCACCCCGTGACGTCACTTTGGGGAGTCGTCACTGACAGGTCCGCAGTTTTCACAGTATACAATGGCGAATGTTTCGGCGAGCGATGTATCTGATCCAGAGGATGTAGCTGGTATTGTGCCGTACAGATTCGAACCATATCTGTCCGAAAACAGCGCCAGCGAATCTGACCGTGACAGGACTGATTCACGTGTTCCGAGAAGCGATAATCCGAACATGAACCGTCTTCAAAACATTGATTGGTGAGTCCTAATGGAATTTTAATCACTGCACGAAACAATTTTCTCTTTTGATTTCATATTATAAATGAAGAATACCTTTATCATTTGTTTTCGTTTTTCTTGGTGTTATTCAATGTGGTTTGTAGTCGCCAACGAACTTAGCGAAAAATCTTAGACTATGTCTTAGACCGAGTTTGGTATGTATTTGATAGGTTTTTGAAACCCTGGTTTCAGGTGCCAATGTGGAGGCTGCTTAACCATGCCAACTGTCAGGGAAAGTGTCTGCTGTGTGGAGCAGGAGAAAGTGATGATTAAAATAGAAAATCTACCAGAAATTAAATGTGTGACGCAGCATCCAAATTTTAATGCTGTATGTCTTAATGAAGATGTATTGGAGACCGCGTACTACGCCTACAAGCAGGATCATGGTCCATACAAGGGAAACAAGTAAGTATTGACAGACAACAAACACCAAATTATAAATTTATGTTGGGAAAAAATCCCCAAACTACTGGGTCATTTTTACTCAAATGAATGACGTTTTCAATTTAGACTGAATTATTAATACAGTTTATACCAGGATAACACTATTTTTGTGACTCAATCATCAAATCAATGTATGGGTTAAAATACCATATTTATTCAGTACTGTAAAGATTTTTAAGGGTTTGTGTATGGTTGTGTGTTACAGCTGGAAGCGTTACACTGGATACAGGCAGTTTATCCGGTGGTGCTACCATTATCGTGGCAAGAAAAATCGCATACCTATACCATCCTGTGTAACTTCAGTCATACGAAAAACATTTCCAGAGGAGTCAAACAATTATGTGGGATATGAAACTAGCACTTAGAGAAGCGTGAGCGGAACTGATCAACTGCTTGGTGTTTTTCTGGGATCTCGAAGATGGAGTTGAGATTGGGTGGGATCTCCAGTGCTTCCATCTACTCATCATTTATGTCACTGGCCTTGCATATTGTGACTGTCATTGCCAAAAGATCTTCTACATAGCCTGTATTGTATATATGTGTTAGTTGTTCATTTGAGATTACAGATTATAATTTTCACATAAAAGTGAAATTTAGAAACAATCCCTACCATAAATTGGATCATTCAGCACTTTCCTCACAGTGTGACCTCCTCCCTTGTGTTTGGGGTAGTGGAGGCTGTACATGTCCTCACCCTGTGCTGTTATTCTTTGTTGTCGTCCAGCATTTTCATTGAAAAATGCATAGTTGCAATGATTGATCTGAAATCATTTATGAACCTTTCTATCAGTTTGAAATAGGATAAGTTTGTGCTTTTCATGTTTGATTTATTGGATGTTTTTGTGATAAGTTGGATTCAGCAGTAAATTAACTTTATTCAGGACTAGAATGAATGACGTGAAGAAAGATACTTCATGAAATTAAACGGCTTGTTTATTCCACTTTGCTTTTGTTTATGGATCCACTTGTCAACAACAATCCTACATTTGAAAAAGAAGGGTAAAATCTAACTAGTTCCAACTTTAAAGCTAAGCAGACTGGGATAGTTGAAAGATTTACCGGCAAAGTAGACCAGGGTAACTGAAAGCATAGGTTTTTGGAGCAAACTGGATCAGAAGGCTGTGGAAAGCCTCTATGTAGGAGGTCTGGGCATTGCCTGATAGTCTCTTGATGTCCTTGCACAATCTCTTGTTGGTGATAATTTTTTCCAATTCTGTGGCACACCTCGTATCTAAGGATGTAAAGAGCAATTTAACTGCAAGATTTTTTTTTTGTGTTTCAAGGAAATTTAAGGAACTTGTGGTCTTTTTAGTCTGAACTCTAAAATGATATATTGTATCACCTGGCTTGATCCACCTTTTGCGTCTCTCACGACCAGTCAAAGGTTCATGAACACAGGACTGGAACAGACCACCAAACCCAGAATGAATATTTTGAATGTGGTCAAGGATTGAGAGCCACTTGTCCAACACCAGCTGTCCATTTCCAGGGGGGCTTGATACTACACTCCAGTACAGGTGGTTCACAATACTTGGTATCCACGCTTGAATATCTGCCAGATCTTTACCTCTGGCCACTGCCTTCAATTTCTTTTTGATGCCTGAAACATGTAGGAGCATGTGTGAAGTAATAGCATTGCACAGTTCATTATCATTTTACAAAAATACAATTTGAAATATTTACCCTTAGCAACATGCCAAATGTCAAATTCATGAGTGATGCCTGGGTGCTCCTCTTGGATAAACTTAGCAATTTGCGGGTGGCGGTCCGTTATGAGCGTCTCAACATCTAAGTAGTTTTCTTCTAGTTTCTGCAACCCTAGCACGAGTCCGGCCTTTTCCATGTGGTAGCTCCCACCACATTGATTACTCTACAGAAAAAATGTGATAACAAGTACCTTGGTAAGGTTGATAGCCTTTAGTTGAGCCACCTACACATTTTATACCATTTGCAAATAAAAGATATAGAACCAACATATGAAAGGAGGTACCTGTACAAGTTCTACATCTATTACAGCCATTGCTTCCATCTCCATCAAAGTGTATGTCCCATACTTGGCACTGTGTCCTGGACTGTCTGCGCGCCCGTCACCCCCTAGAACAAGTCCCCGGTTTTCTACCTGAAGGGCTGCAAACAACCATTGTTGACGCTCCTGCCACACTTGCCGGACTGATTGGATTAAAATATGTTTTTGGTGGCGGAAGAATGTACGCAGAGAATAGCAAGCCACACCCATGTGCTTTAGAACCCTCATGGTCTTGGAAATGAGAGCACCGCTGTAGAGGATTCCCGCTGAGAGCAGCAAGTTTCCTGCTGGAATTTTACCGACATAGGGCTGGCTATTCCAGACAACAGATTTAGTACAGCTGGTGCATCTCAAGGTGACAGCTACTAATGTGCCAACCTCCCGGTTGGATGCAGCTAACCCAGTGGCACCGCAAAATCTGCACACACAAAGAGCAAATAGAGTCTGCAGCGAAGACAAAAAAAACTATATACTTTCTTTCCTCAATAATGTCCAAAGAATCTGTTTCATCATTTTCAATCAAAGGCCTCTCGTCATTGATGTCCACATCATCTTCTATGTCTGAGGGGATGTAGTCAGGATCTGTGTCCTGGTGCATTCTCTCCCCGTGTTCATTGCACTCATTCTCCATCTCATCCCACCATGGGAAGGATGTTTCATGGGTCTGAGATGATGTTGCGACTGTGGTGCTCACATGAGTCTGCACAGCTTTTAACAACACGTTGCTACTGTTAATCATATATCAGAAAAAAGCCATAAAGCATCATAAATTATCAAGCATAATTTATATGTGATAGAACACAGAAGAGAAATTCCACTGAAGTCACCTGCTTCCCTGGATTTTGGTTTAAATAGGATGCCTACTGTCCTGCAAGCGCGAGGTATAATTGCAGAGGTGCTTGCATCCTTTACCAGAGCAGGACCACAGTCATTTTCTTTTTCCTGGAGAGGTGAGTCCAACAACAATGTCTCCACAGCCTGATAATTAGAACAAAGTCCTTGTTTATAGAACAAAACTATGGAAAAAGTAAACATCTAAGAGATTTTGGCAATATGTCAGCTCACCTTTTGGTGCTCCCTTTTCTCCACTGCCTTAGACTTTCTGACTGGTGGCGATTCCGTGCAACCTCTCTTGAATATGGTAGGAACAGCAGTTGGGAGAATATTTCGGGAACAGTTGTACCCAAATCCGAGAGATTCTCTCACTGCAAGTGCCTGGTCAAAACATTCCGGTCCAAAATGCTCGCTACACAAATGCGAGTGGGTTGTCGGACCCGGCCAATCTTCCCTTGTACGCCGCACTTGCGATATCCATTGCTTGCGCAACTTCTCCTCCCGAGGAAAACTGTATAATCGAACGCTAAACAAGATATAAATTCACGTGGGTTTTATGGTAGGCAAAGAAACTCAAGCTCTGACAGCGCCAGCGCATCTATCGAAGCTGACTTGGGCTGCTGAAACTGGGACCCCCTATATGCGTCATTTCCGGTTGACCTCGGCTCACGCACGAAATGCCGCTTCGCTCCAAAGAACGTTTAATATCTCTTTTATTATTCATCGGAGGCCAAAAACTCCAACACCATTCGATGCGCATCGATTTGTTTAGTTTATACTCAAAAATCACATTTTAGGTGTCATAGGCACTTTAACGTTGTTGTTATAAGAACGAACCAGGTATGACCATGGTAATTGGGAAAGCAACCTTTGGGAGTAATAAATTGTTGCTAAGCATGGCTGCTGACAAACCAAAATCATCATCGTTCAATGAAATAGGGGAATCTTTATCTTTACCACATATCCTTGGGTTTCTGCCAACTAGGGGTCAAAACGAAGGAGACCATGATTTAATACATTAACTCAAATGGCATATGTGTCGTTTCTGATAATATAGTACGCGACCAATCGATATTTCTGTTCCGATAGCAAAGAACATCATGTCGCAATTATAACTATAATTTGTACTAAGTTTCTTGGTGGGAATGCAATGTAGAAATGCTTTTACATTCCCATTAAAAGAGCGAAACACATCCAATGTGACAGTTAAGATAACGCACACAATACGTATTAGAGTGGATCAGTCAATAGAACCATCGATTCCCTTTTTGACGATTGAGTTAGGTGCCAAGAAATCACAAATGAACCCATTAATAAGCTCGCAAAGCAGTTGAAATATCTGTGGTAGATTAACATTATTTCATCTGGTATGGGAGCGCAACTTTGTCTTATTAAATCATATGGTATGTACTGTCGCCCTAAAGCGATTTATGGATGATTCGCCCATGAATACTGTTGATAGCAATAGCCGCCTCTACGGCTACTGTTTTAATCTGTACACCTATACCACATCGGTTTTATCATCCATATGTTATATATTAGCGCTTCCAGTCCCTTGGAATATTTGTACAAAACACTCTGTAGGAACGGAACTCGACATTTTTTATTTCAATGCCACAATATCGCAAAGCCACTCCATGTACTCCACTGTTTGATAGCTTCAACAGTACCATTAATAATATTGCAGTAACGCAATACAAATATTGGCTTCCACCCTTTTCAACCATTCATCATGCACAATGTTTTACAAATGTTTCCAGGTTTTCAATGTCGTGTTCATAATGCTTCTGACACCATTTACAATTTAAATCTTAATAAGCCCTTCCCCGCATACCCATTGAATGCAAAACAACACTTCAGCGGACAATTCCATAGCATAATGGCTGCTAATAAGTCACATTATTGGTGCATAAGACAAATCATTACACATCAAAGGATGCTTATAACTTCTCCTTAACGTTCTTTTCAGAAATGGTACGGTTGTCACATATTTACGTTATTCGTGGCGTTTTAAGGCAAGATTATCCCATGTAAATAGGAGCTATAGCATTTGGTGATTAATTGCAATTTGTAACCCATATGCCATCTAAATTTCGGTGTTTAAAGATTTTGACATGCCAAGGGGATAGGCATATCGATTGATTCTGTTACTCGTAAATGTTTTCGGCATTACCAAACCTTGCGGCGGTGCCACTGTAGCGCTGCCTCCATGCCGATTATCTCATGGCATTCATGTTGTTTTATTAGATATTAGAAGTTCTAAAAGTCCAATATGTATGGTAGTAGTATAAAGAGTGGGGGTTCTGGACACATCCTAGGAGAGGGGTTTGGCCCGATCTGCTCTTTGTACAGGCCCACCAAACATATAGCCAACAGGGAATCCCCAACGTCCTCCGGGCGCAGCAGCACCATAAATGCATATACCACCGCCAGCCACATACATATATACAGCACCAGTCAGCCAACAGGCAAATCCCCAGAGCCCCACTGCCACAGGGAAACAGGGAATCCCCCATTTCCAGACGCACATATAGAAATCGATGCAGAAATAGAGCCACCTTATACACACACACACACACACACACACACACACACACACACACACACACACACACACACACACACACACACACACACACACACACACACACACACACACACACACACACACACACACACACACACACACACACACACACACACACACACACACACACACACACACACACACACACACACACACACACAAGCATACAAGGAATGCAGGTCGTGGTATGCATACATGGAACGGGATACGTTCTTGTACACATGTTTGTCCACGAACCGTTTGCTCCCACCTAAGTCTACGACCAACCACCGGAGTTCTCGCCCACCCAAGCCAACGAACCCGACCACCCAACTCGCAAACACGCACTTCATCGAACGTGTACTCCAACCATATAGCAGACACACAATTGAACAAATGGGACACACCACGATGCCTGGTTAAATAGTTCTACCACCAAAAGCCTACCACGAGATAGTTTCTGGTTCGCTATGGGTTCGAGAGGCCAAGAGAAAATACCACATAGGAACCCCCAGGCACACTCGCATCCGAAATGGAGAAGAGATGTACACCCCAACGCCACAAACCAAGAAGTACTATGGTACATTGAAGTACAATCAAATCAATAAAAAAAGTCATCATGTAACAAACATGGATATAAAATGATATATATCACAACGGACCTCCTCATGTGTATCGACAACTATCACTCCTATCAATTAGATATGGCGTGAATATTTTCATAATTGAAAAACACGCCTATCGAGGCGCTGCCATAAATCAACAATAACACGTGAAACTGATGATCCAACGTTTTGGGGATCTATCGCTTGAAACTGTACGTACCCCGCTCCGCCCCTCTCCAAAAGCCATGACTTTTCGTTTGCTATATGCCGTATTTTGTAAAAGTATTATCGTGGAAAGGCTATTTCGAACTAATAATTATCAGTCATCTCCTATCATACGTCGTCTTTGTGTGTGTCCATAAAATCTGCGCATTCAAAGTTTAAATATATTGCGAACGATGCGTATATGAACGATCGGAAGTCATAATGGCAATGTTTCATTATTCAATTGCACTGGTTATCACCATAACACTTGTCATTGCACAGAGAATATCAAAGAGTTTTACTGGCAGTAAAAGTAAAGCGGTAGCCCGTTCATGCTTCTCTTCAGCGATAATTCATAATATGGTTTTATTTGAGAACACTGAATATATAACGAACGCTGATACCAAGTTGATTTAATGTGTAGTTGTTGCATTTCAAAGGCATTATGCGTTATCAAACACGCTATATATGAATATAGAAGGGAATTTTAAGGGGTACACATCGCTGTGATGGTCTTCAGGCACATAAAGACGAATTGTGTGTGTAACATTGCCACTTAATCACCAAGTACACCTAGAATGCAGAAATAAGATGTTTCATACCCGCTGGAGCGGATATAGATTGCTTTGACCACTGGATAGCTAATTTGTACGAGTGAATCTGTGGATTCATTTCTGTAGCTTGTCTACAAGTAAAATGACTTAATAGAATCTTCTATGAACGTACCCATACCCTAGATAGAAGGAGATTATAATTCAGCCGGTGTGTTTCAATATCACGTCTCTCAGGTCTATATATTTTCAATGTACCCAAGGGAAATCAGCTATAACATAATTTTCATGAATAAATTGCTGATGTTTATCATATGTGTGTATGCGCATACGTGTTGCCGTTTTAACATGAGGGAAGACAATGAATCCGAGCTTTGCTACTAAGCTTTGGCAAATGCCTCATACAACTAAGCATTCATCAATAACAACCTTCAACATTGTATATGATATATCTTATAATCCTTTTGAAATATGTTAATGGATGTTGCAGTGTTAACCGTAACACGTGCGAGGGACTAGCGACACCGCTTGCACTTCTAATTGGGTAATATTGCTCTGGTCATTACGCCACACCTGGAATTATCGACTTCTTGCAAATACACAGTGTTCAAGGAATACACCATAAAAGGGCAAAATAGCATCCCATACGTCACTGAGAACATGACATGCATTTTATGGTAATTTAAATGTGCGATATGCTTGCAGATGTGAAAAGATTATACACATCGTCATGCCCAGATTGAAGGTAGTAATGTTAAATGTACCTGTGTCCATACATTCGATCCATCTGCAGTGGTAATCCCGATATCGATATACCGGAGTATCGGTTATTTCATGTGCATTACTACGACATTGGTATGCTACGATGCTTAATGCTTAGTCTATTATCCAGCGGACTGAGAGAAAACTAAACAGTATACCGCTTAATCTGGGAAAATCATAGCCGTCGTCTATATAACGCGAATGCAGACACTTCTACAAACACTGGGCCTTGATCTATATTGTAATTGATTTATAATATTATGCTTTAAATTTATAGTTATAGTGTACACCTGCATTAATGGATGCGATTACTCATCAGGACACGGCGACCATTATGACGCACTATTATGGGTGCATTCTTAATGACTGCTTGGTTACATATTGATACCATCGTTAACCGGGCCCGTACGCAGGTGTTGATGATTAACTATATGAGGTATAGTAAATATCCAAACGTGTAACATACGACTGACAAATGTGACATAAAATGTATAGCTAATTATACGTCATAACATGCGTATTGCAAGACAGTTTGAGCCGAAATATGCCATCAGTTTCAGTATCAACTCTAAAATGTCATTGCTGAATTCTACCTTATAACGTGCTCCAAATAAAATGAAACAGGCGTCGAAATGCTGTGCACTATGGCCGAAAACTATGCCCTTCAGTGCGACACATAACACTCGCCTTAAGACTCCGATCACAGGCAAAATGTGGCCCATTTATTTGAGCGATAACACGTGTGATTGTACTAGTTTTAGTACAGAGCTATTAGCTTTAGGTAAGCTTATCATCCTTGCTAAAAACTACGCAATGGGTTTTTCATTGTCTGTATTAATGGGCGATGTAATATTTAAATGAAATATGTAGCATTCAATATATTCCTTTCTGTAAAACATGGGCGTAGCATTGCGGGGGCGAACTGACCCGAGGGCGAACTGACCCGGGGGCGAACTGTCCCAGCGAGGGCGAAGTGACCCGGGGGCGAACTCTCCCACGAAGTGACCCGGGGGCGAACCGTCCCGGGGGCGAAGTGACCCTATACCGTCATCCAGCACTGTGTAATCCAGACTGAGATACTCCTTCATTACCTGTCAGGTGAGTGTGCAATCGAGAAGCTGCATTTATGATATGCATTGACTTCACCTATCATACTATCATGAACATACTGGCTGGCAGTATGTGATATGTGCAGTGTGTTCATATAATTACATATGCAGCGAAACGTTTTTGTTCACACTATCTTTCTACGACTCTACGCAGATAATTAACCATTCATGAACACTAGAGTGCAATTATCGTGCAGAGTAAGTCCTAATTATGAACCTTTTAAGTGAGTGTACATGTGGCAAGACTCAGCGATCGGTAGATAGTGGATGACAAATGTTTTGTCGACATCAGCAGTAAGCTATCAATAAAGCTTCGGCTACGAGACGTTTGGGTGCTGGATATTTGATGTCATAAAATGTTACGAATTCTGAGCACAATATTGTAAGACCGAATATGTGAGCCAAAACACCCTTAACAATGTCCGCCAGTTGAGGTTGCAAAACCTTATGACCAGTTGTGGCTTTTCCATCGACGCATAGACGCTGCTAAGTTTGTGGCATATTGAATGACGCACGCCATTTGCCAGCCACCAACCAAATTGTATTACTAGCCTTGTTCTTGTCCGGAATAAGTTCCATTAATACCTATGGCTTGACATATGATACATGGTGGTGAAGTAAACAAGGCATTATGCGTTGCATCATACACCGTTGCTTATAGACCGAATATCGGAAGTGTTATAAGTCTATAATGCTATATGCGCTGTCTCATAAAAACACTACGGAAACGAACGCTAACATTGTGTACGTAAATGCCCATTTTGTGTTTGGGTGCATTGAAAACAGCAACTAGTCTAGATGGCGTAAATATACTTCTCTGACACAGCAAATATGGAAAAGAGTGCGACTATGAAGGGTTTGGAAACAAATTCAAGGCGCAAGAAAAGTATCCGAATATTAGTAGGCAAAATACTGCAACTAAACATCATCGAATGCAAGCGATACTGCAGAGTTGACGATTTAGGAGCTGGGTAGCAGCTGCCCTATCTTCGCTAAGATTATCAAATGTATAGACTAAACACACATTCATAACCCCATTGGGAGTCCTGACTTTACCTGAGGTGTTTACGAATTAAATGAAATATCTATCTTCGTGCGGCCACACATAC
The DNA here is from genome assembly GCA_034190875.2 of Urechis unicinctus. Taxonomy (NCBI): domain Eukaryota; kingdom Metazoa; phylum Annelida; class Polychaeta; order Xenopneusta; family Urechidae; genus Urechis; species Urechis unicinctus. The sequence goes on along the minus strand of CM067345.1, from coordinate 18,785,755 downwards.
TAATGTGCTTATGTGCAATGTAGCAGATGCTTATGCCAGCTGTTTTCCATGATACCAAAATATGATCACAGGAGTATGGCCTTCGAGCTGCCATTCATTTATTATTCGTACTGAGATTGTGCCTAGCATTATGTTTTTTAACTATATTATGAAGACAAACGTGTTTATAGATTGACATTAATTTCTGCATTGTGGTTGAGACATTTGATATTCTGTGTGCGTATGTAATCTCAGTTAGACATTGGCAAAATGCCAAAACACCCAGACTTTCCTCGCAATGTACCACATTTGGAATAAATACAGTACTGCATTATCGCTATACCTCGTAACATTTGATGAAAAATTGAAGTTGTTACACGAAGCTAACAATATACAACATGTTCTACTATTCTAACCGATTTGTATATTCCTACTATAAAGGGTGTATCTGTTATTTATTGTCTGTGGTTGCCTGATGTGACTTAATAACGCGGTCTATACCATTCGTGAACGGATTACATGCATAAAGTTAATAATGTGTTTAATATATAGCATCGCATGCAATGAGAAGAATGTCCACTCGCGGTGGTGGTCTAGAATCCAACAAAGGTGATCATACGAGACAGTTAACGCTTAACGGAAAGTCGCTTTTGGCAATTATGTTGAATTACGATCACTACAACCGCATAACGGAATCACTTGGTGCCAAAATTGGCAACACTGACTAATCCAGCTTATTGTGAAATTAGAAAAATTGACCCCCTATCGTTGCATTTTGCTTTTTAAAATGCTTTGTCGATCATTCGACGTCGTCTTCGTACATAAAACATATACCTAATTTAATCTCAGAAAATAAAAAAAACTTATTTTGGTGAGTGTATCTCGCACCAAATAAAATAGCCAGTTATTATATGTCAACCATAACTGCGCACATAGTTGTATACAGAGGTATGAAGAGGAATTATTATTCTTAGCTTTGTAAGTTTTATGAAAATGTATTCGATGCGTCATGCTGTATTGCAATTATGCACGAATTAATGATGATTACTTCCTGACATGCATATCGATGTTGACACAATTTGATGCATCTTTTATATTTTTCATCCGCATCGAAGAAGGCAGCCTGGCTAAAGCGAACCAGGTTACGGTGCGCTATGTAAATTAAGGTCTGCATCACATTTAAGATTTACGTCCAATTTTGGAAATTCAATAAATGTCATGCAATTAATTATTTGATAAGCGACAAAACTGAACTTTTTCAAACATATTACCTTTATGACAGTCGCTGTATCTGTCTGAACAATACATGAATATTATTGAAATGTTTCGAACATGTATACAAAGGCATACTGCACATGCACGTTAGCAACGCTTATGGTTTGTGCATTCCAAGATGTGGATCTACAAAGCCAATACATTACGGGTTTAAATGAGATAAATAGCTTTGCTGAAAATCAGTTGTGATGTTGAAAAACCGGGCACCAACGTAGACGAAAATGTTTGGATGATCACGCGTTCTGCACAGTAGAGCCTTGGGCTCAGCGAGCGAGTTGTTCAAGCTGATAAGGAACTATTTACGTACTACCCGTAGCACAGAGTGACACTGGTATTAGGTATTAAGCATACTGAAGTCAAGCGGGACGCATTCAATACGAGTCCTGCTTCTTCTGGACACATTGATTGGCAATGAGATTTCAGATAACGTCCTCATGACTTTGATATTTTATTAAAAAGCCCTACAAAACCCTAAAAGTAACGCACGCTGCATTGTTGGTCATTAATTCGATGATACGTGATGTATCAGATCAATGCTGCAGGTAGATGTAAACAAAATCAATAAAAGGAAAGTTTCAACAGTTACTGCACAAATATCTTCGATAATTATCGCAAAAGAAGCATTAAACACCGCCCCCATCCGTTTTCAGGGACTATACAAAGACCATGCAAATAGCCGATCACCGATTAGACTCGAGTGTCTGGACATAACTGTAAAGATACAAGAATATCGAATATCAAATATGTCTTTAAAAAAAATTGGATTATTGTGATGCAATGCACCTTCAAAATGTATATATTTATTCGAATATGTGGTGTCTGACTCAGTGACATGTACCTTGCCAAACATTCCATTCAATTCATGCCGCGAAATTAACACTTGCTCATTGATCCATCCTTTGCAGAAAGATTTATTGAATGCCTAATTGTCTGCCTTTTCATATTTGACTCATACCAAAGTTTGCCGATGGATACACATGTTTTGGGGCAAATAACCAGAGAGAACATATTGATTGCTTATAGCAGGTGTATCCAAAATATATATCGCGTCATAGCGGCTAATGTTTTGTAATATATTAAATATTGGAACAAAACTAAGTCTCGGATATAGTTGTTTGAAACAACAGAAAAAGGCGTAGTTTGATGTTGATTTTATTGCTATTTTGCCTTATGAGTAAATTGTGTCTCCTTCTGCCACAGGGACTTGGCGGTGTCAAGCTCTATCAACACCAGTTCCAAAATAGTGTTGCGTAATTAAGCATCTACTGTTGTTATTACAGTGGTTATGCGATCGGTGATGCAATATGCCAGTAATTTAAAGAGCTGCAACATTCATTAAAGCCAGGTAGTCATTTTTAACATTGCAATGCTCTAGTAACGTGCTAGTGATGCCTGTGCAACTGAATTACATAACAGTTGTATTAACTGCGAGGCAGACAATCAACCTTCGAATGAACAAAGTACGGTTTCAATTTCCGGTGATGTGGATCATGGAGATATAACCCAGTATTATTTTGGCCGGTTTGTCATGGAGCTGATTAGGGGCAATAAGTGACAGTGTGGAATACTCACTGTTTTAAAATATCAATTACAGAGTCGCAGCCGATTGTGAAAATAATAACCTCATCAATTGTAGCAACTATATCTGTTCTTTGGGTTAAGCAACTGTTTTTTTTATAAACGCTAATGCTTGTATTTATTATGGCACAGAGAACCACTTGCATTATTGCGTTACCTGCGTAAAACTTGATTATTAAATTGATTGATTCCTTATTTCATTGTCCAAGCGAAGAAGTAAATAGTCTATAGTCGAGTCAAATATTGCAACATATTTTAAAGATCGTTTTTTTAAAATCCGGACTATATTCCCAGAAACACGACAATACACTACGTCATCACTGCCGATCTATATGTCGTCAAGCATACACTGCTGACTTACCGTATTTCCAATGCTTCCTTCCTCTCTCGACAACATTCTTAGTTGTTGCTACATATGTACAATAAAACCGAAAGCTAACCTACTGTCTTATGCTATGAGATCATCCACAGCAAAGCATCAACAAATTATGTCTATGAGCAACCATTCAATGATGCGAAACAAAAGGCCGGGTGTGTCAGGATGACGGGACATTATTTACCCGCACACGGGGACATCTCATGGATCCTGGAGTCTTATTTAAGCGAGACCTGAATTGCAACATGAGGTTGCGACGTGGTACCAACAACTCATAGTCAGAACAATGCCATTGTGCTTGTAAATGAGGATTGCTATTTTACACACAAACCAAATGACAGTGAAATAATCATAATCCGTCATTAATTGTCGACATACTATGTCTGATATCTGGGAATCCTTGAGTTTTGAGTAGTCGTCTGAAAAACAAGTAGAAGTTGATATTCCCTTTAAGATTTAGCCCCCCATATCTTTACGTGACGCTATAGCTGAAATATGTGCTGTTAAACATGACACAATGCGCATGCAAGCCCATATACAGTAGATTTCTGTTAATAGTGTAAATATATGACGCATCTATGCACAGTTGGAACAACGTTAGAACGGAAGAAAATTAGAAAACTATCATGATGATAAAATGCACGCAGTTGCATTTTTAACAGTAATTCATGCTACGGGTCAAATACGCGAGTTATTCTATAATCCAGACAAAAGGTGCATAATTCACCGCTAATGCTATAGGCTCATGGTACTGCCACATACGTTTTCATTTCATCAATTTCATTTCCTTGTAAATGTCAAACCAAGGATGTATTAAGGCTTGCGCATTTTTATCAATACCATGGAAACTACACGCACGACACAATGCATCGGCCAGCGTAAGCCATTTGCTAATTGCACGTGGTTAACTAAGGTAAAAACATTCAGCTAATGGGATGACAACTGACGTCCCTGTAGTGACTTACGTGATAGAAATTAGTCACAATTTGCCGCTGTCGGAATTGGTGGGAACTATTCTGCAGTCATATTATTAGTTATGGAAAAAGGACAAAAGGCGTCGAATAATTTTATTCATTTGATTTACAATGATGATCTTATAGTAAAGGGCAAACAGAGCAAACAAACCGTTAGGTTCTCTGACAATGGTCATCAACTAATGAGGTAGGTTTAACATATTAAATACAAATTTTTCCCTAAACGTACCAGTACATGATATAGCGTCGATAGACTTTCATGTCGTGCATAAAAGCAAAGACAGGGAAATTAAGTCCTTTTTAGAAACGAGAACATCACTGGCTATTGATGATGATTAAAGCAATGTATGGTACATGGACCTATTTTCGGAACCAGGTTAATATCACTGATATCTGGCTTGAGAAAACAACATAATGACATTGGACCACCCGGTCAGGGCGGCACAAATGAAGAAAGCTTGTCCTTTTGTGCGCGCATAATACCTTACTAACTGATAGAAGGGTTATTTTACGTGCCTGTGTTTGTTACTGTAATGTACTCTGGCTGACATGTTTTCCCTGCATTGCAACAAAAAAAAACACTTAACGCAGCGGCGCGCATAAATCCCTACTTTCCAGAGCGAAACCATTTTATTTAAGCAATTTCCAGCATCAGGGTCCACATCAAGTGCTACTATCGCATAGTATAATAACCGTAAAACGGAAGCGGTTTGTTCTAAACCATTGACTTTGTATGAATAAAACTTAACTTAGTGATGTATAAGATGACAAATACACGGATCATTGTTCTGTGTCTGGTTTTGCCCGGGCATTAAGAGAGCCAGACCAGATGATAAATGCTGTTACTAAGGTAGTAAACAGTACACGTAAAGCTTTGCTTTTGGTTATTCTGTTCCACATAGGTTCTAGTCTCTCATGAACATGGAGATGTTAGACGCTAAAATATAATACACGTCGACCTAACATGTGTTTTGCATGACATAATGGGATGCTGAATCACACTGTATATTGTGACTGCTCAGTGTCTTATGAATAAGTAAATCGAGCTACAATTGTGTGACTGTAATCACTTACTTTTGGTCAGCCAGAATACTTAAAAAGCTGTTCCAGACGAGCGAATTGTTTATTTATGCCTTGGCATCTCATAAAATTGAGTCATCAGTTTTTTCGTCAAGTCACATTGTGTACCAGAAGTTAATATATATCAGTGTTATGGGATTTTATTCATATTTAAAAGGTACGAATGAAGTGGATGAATAACAGTATCATATGGACACACATTAAGTTAGGGGTTGTGAATGTGACCAAGTTGGGCCTGGTAAGCGAGTTTACATGTCCACTATCTGATGCAGTGCTCGATAATTGAGTATCGGGACGGATTTTACTGATGGTTCCAATGATATTATGAGCTTGGATAAATGACCAATCTATTTGAGGTAACAGCTAAACGGACGGAATAGTCGTGGAATACTATATCTGCTTGGTTAGTGCAAAATGATCATCATTGGCGTAGTTCTGTTGAATCTCTGTAATAGCAGATATATGCAGCATATTTGAATCGAAGTTGAAGTGTACATTAGTTTGTTTACTCCGTTACATTGTCTTACTGTTCTCATATCTTCTCTAAAGATCTAATAATAAATTGCAATTACATGCGGTTTATCATCACCTAAAGTAACTGAAAACGGTCGACAATCACTATGCATGGATAAACATTGTTTATTGCAGCAATTTATTGTCTTATTGATAATGTACCGATGATATGTAGTCGTTAATGTAGACATATCAGCTATTTAGCACAACTGGTTTGGTAACACTAGCCATATTACAGCGCGTCATCTCTTTTAAGTTAAACTTGGTAAAATATGTCGACTCACTTAATCTCAGTATCATCGGGCTATCGTAGGATTGGGGCATAGACTGTACAACTCTCACCACAACAAAATAATTCATCACATTTAAATGTCTAAATGGCGTCACTTTTAGATAATACTGGTGGATGTGAAGCAAGGTTGAATAACCATATAAGTTAGCGATATTTTCAAATTCCAATCACGCCATCAAAATCACTTTCAAAATCATATGATTTTATCTAAGAACTAACCATCTTCGAATGGACGACAATCTAATTATTAAAAAACACCCGTACAAAAACCACCCACATACCCCAATCTCATATGTGGATAGCAGATTTAGACAAGTCTTGAATTTGATTTAAATATAAAGGATGTACTCATGCTTTCGTCCGTGTTGCATTGTGACACAGAAGATACCAAAACGCAAACTCCAGCTACGTGTTTGCCTCAACTCCATCCTTTCAAAATATATATTCACAAATACGCTTATTTATTAAATACATCGATGTCGAAATGTGATCCCTATTGCAGTAACCTCGTGTATTCCGGGCTATTCGGCATCATTGTTGGCACAAATCATGCATAGAAGTATCCATATTTCTAAATTCTATTTAAAACGTCTGATCGCATTTAAGTTCGCTTCGCTGACTTGCAGTCTTAGACATTCGATATATTCAAGTTTGTTATTTGGAAGAACATCTTGAAATTAAGTATGGCGAATGCATTCACGCGTCAATAGAACAGATTGATTGTAAAGCTGGAGAGAAATAAATGTGACATTACCGGATAAGATGCAACTGAATGTTATGATGTCATACAAATGAACTCTATCAGAAACGATGGCGCTTTTCGAGTGAAATGATACGTCTGTAATAGTGTTAGGATTCAAATGTGTTTTACGCAGATGCGAAACAGCTTATAACCATATTAGTGTACACCCAAAACCAGTAGAATAATGGAGTCACAATCGATCATACACCGCTTGTTTGAACGAAACCGTTAGTTATACAGCTATAAAGCAGTACTTTAAAGAAACAAAATTATCTTGCAAGCAAGAACCATCATCAAATCTAAAAATTATGCGAATATAAATACAAGTTTGTTCACATGCATTGGTCGACAAAACTATCCTTGGTGAGTGACAGCGACATCTGAATGGCTGTAATTGTGAAATTAAACGTCAATAAATATCCCATCGCAAAATTTTATATTTTGTTCCAGATCACATGGAAGATGTGTTTTAACGCATAAAGATAATGTCCCCTTGCCATTTCATCCTCCCAACCCCCAAGGCAAAAACAGCATACTCCCAACCTTAATTCGTTATCTACCATTTTTTGAAGCCGACATTGGATGTCAGAAATCAATGTTGTTAGTTTTTTCTAATTGAGTCATTTTATCATATGTAATCGAATCGACCGTTGAGCTGACATCATTCCAGGCATTTTAAGGCAACACACACATTGCAGTAAGAATGATAGCGTTTCGTAATAGTTGTTTATTGATTAAAATTGCTAACCAACATGTTATGTGCGCGTTAGCTATCATCATCAATGATATCTCATAAATTGCAGTTTAGCATCGTTCTTTGCAACCACAATTTTTTTACTTGGCTCCCATCTTCTGACAGTAGGTACAATCAGCTGGCACAATGGTTTAGCAAATGTTTTATCGTTCTTTTGTCGTGGCAATCTCCATAACAATTATCACACCGTATGCTGATTGACCTTAAGTGACAATCCGTTAAATCTAACAAAGTTCGGTTTATGATTTTAATTAAACTTCCGGCGTCCCCTGGGACTGGTTTATGTGCTGTAGTCTTTGAAACCCGAGCTCTTTAATGAAAATGATAAAACACAACGCTCTTTCAATATGAACTGGCCAATATAGATTGGCAATTGTATGGCCTCCAACCTAAATACGAAAACCTTTGCTAATGTCATTCAGACGGATATGAAAATAAATATGAAAACGTAATTACAGCATTCATAACCTTAAGCCTACTTGAAATTCATGATACCTAAGTTGTTTTAATGGTAATATTGGGGTATACGTTACTTTCTAAAGCAAGGTGACATCGCGACAGTACTGGATAGGGACAATTGTGACAAAACCCATGCCACTGGTACTAAGTTCCACAATGACCATCGCACCATCTATTTAGCATGATCATCCATCTGACTTGAACCCACAGCATGTTGAAATGCGACACAGGTAACCAGTTCAAGATGGAATGACCTGAGTATTTTTCAGGGTCACATTTATTGGATGAAAGGAGTACATCTTACTTATGCCGTTGGTTAATCAATAACGTCTGCTTCATATGCGACGCCTCTATGCTACACTATTGCGTCATTCTACTTTTGTGTGCAGACAATGTATTTTGTGAGCTCTGCAGCACTAATCAGCACGAAGCAGACAATTCAATTACAGTAACACGCTGAATTCTAATCCACGCACCAGCGTGAAGATGACTACTGATGATTACTGTTTTGTATTTTTAAACACACGACACTCACTGAGAGGATGGATGATTATCCACAGAGCGTCAGACAACGTTAAAACCATTCCCAACTATGACGGTGTCGCCATGCATCATTGTTAGAAAACATTAATGGCACAATCTGTAATAATAACAATCGGGCTTCTTCCAATGAAATTGTCCGGCCATGACTAGTTAGCAGTCATAGACTTGCCCAACGACCACAAAGACAACTTTTTAAATGAAAGTAAGCTTCGGTAATGATTCTCCCTCCTACAACCCCCTCCTCTTCCCCACAACCACTCCATCATCCTTTAACAAAACATAGCACAGCCGGCGGATCTACTTAATACAATTACTGGATGATGAAGCGCACTAGCGACCACACTGATGTTTGGTTATTCATGTTAACCTGAAAACCTGTGTAACTAAACTAGATTCTTTAGGGAAACTCATTTTGAATGCTTACAAAGTAGTGAAAGAAAAGGGTTCCATAGAATAAGCTCAAAGTAAAGAGAGAAAAGAATCCATAGAATTAGCCCGAAGTAAGGAGTGAAAAATGCTCCATAGAATTAACCCGAAGTAAGGAGAGAAAAGGTTCCATAGAATAAGCCCGAAATACGGAAAGGAAAAGGTTCTATGGAATTAGCTCGAAGTAAAGAGAGGAAAAGGTTCGATAGAATTAGCCCGAAGTAAGGAGAAGAAAATGCTCCATAGAATAAGCCCGAGGTAAGGAGAGAAAAGGTTCTATAGAATACGCCCAAAATAAGGAGAGAAAAAGGTTCAATAGAATTCGCTCGAAGCGTTACGCGAAGAACCGAAGAGAAATTAACCATCAGAAACTCGATAAAGACCACTGGCCGAATGCATTCTCGCTGTCTCTGTCGAGAGAAATGCAATATTACAGCAACAGATTGCAATGGAGGCACTTGTTTGCTTATAGCATTGGTGAGAGGTGAGAGGGTTTATTGACCGAAATGCATTGGTTAACAATCTAAGATCAGCACAGTTCTAATTCATGTTATATACAGCTTAGTCACTGACGGTTTAGCCTCTCAGTCTTTTCCGCCAAAGCCACAATAAGCAGTGCAAAAATGCTAGCATAAACGTGTTGTCAGACACTGGTGTTAGAGGTAAAAGCGTTGCAATCTGATTGGAAAATGTTGCTACACCACTAATAAAAATGTATTCATACACGTTGTGCTGATATGTTTTACTGAGTAGACTAGTTTCATAAATCTCATGTCAGTACCACAAATCCGCCTCAGCAAGGTAATTAATTGGTCAAAAATTATTTCCAGCAGCAATAGTGTGCAATTTTAATAGCTTGTTTCACGCCAAAAAATTAACAAAAATGGGCAAACGAGTTTATGATGGGGTTCTATTGAAGCAAATAGAATAGCAACTCTAACAATGACATGGATGCGTTTAAACCTAGTGCGCAGAACAACTAATGAGTTATTCTACTGCGAAAAAAAATTCCAGTGGTAATAGAGATATATAGCAGTTTTCTTTTGAATATATATCACAAGCAGCCGAGTGAAAAAAGTCAGGTAACCCTCGGTTAGTTTTAGCACCAGATTGTATTTGCTTTCAAGCGGATGCGATCGAATTTAAGGTTTTTTTCAGATTTGGGAAATGATGTCCATTGCCAATCTTCGGACAAAAAAGTTAATAAGTTTGAGCGAGGTTCTCTTATTGCGGATGCAACACTGCAATATACGTTATCGAACGGATCACTCAATGCATGTGAAAGATGAAGGAGCGCTGCGATTTTAAGTTCAACTGTAGGCAAATGTGCTGCCAGATTTTGGCATCCTTTTTTCAATAGCAAATGTGATAGTTACGTACATTGGTCATACGGCTAATCTCACTGTTTGATGATTCAACAGCAGTTTGAGGTCGCTTAAATGCATCCTATGATTTCAATCGACTTGGTCTTATATTGGCTGATGATGTGGTCTTATATCATACATAACTGTGTTATATTACATGCAGCTTTGAATTCTAAACAGGTCCAATTTATACATTACTGTTGTATGTATTAGTGGATTATACGTCCGCCCTGCATACGATAGATGGATGGCAAGTGAAGTGTTTGTCAGAGTTTAACGTCGAGAACGGCGATAATACCGTTCATCTCAAATTATTGATCACGATCCATTTTACTTATTTTTTGTAAAAAAAGGCATAGATAAAACATGTTAAGTTACAGGGCATCTGCCCAAGTCGTATATGGCTAGAGCACGACTGTTTGCGTCAACTAGGCAGTATCATCTTTGTTATTGGAGCAAAGGCAAAAAAGGAAATGAAAATAAGGACGACACCGTTAACAAAGGGAACTTTTTCTCAATAGTACAATTTATAGCAAGGATTAGATCAATGCAATAACTCATAGACACCTTAAACTGTTGTATAGCGTATGCTTTACGTTGTATATAATTTTGTGCACACTAAAATAGTTTGCTAACTGCATTTAATACAAATGTATGGATTAATAAAATTTCAATTAATTTGCTAGTCAATCCTTATCAATTTTGCAGTAATATAAGCGTCTTCCGCTTATTATTTGCTTTGCCGCCAGTGTACATTATGCACAAAAAAGGTGCTTGAATTTGAAGTTGTATAACTAACTTAAAGTAACATTCTGCAATTAACATCATACTTTGTGCTGGTACTGCTTTCAAAACAAGAACTCATCAGGGAATTACAGTTGACTTCCTCTTGTCTCGAGCTTCTCTTTGTGAATTAATTATAAACAAATATGGCAAAACATTTATACTGCAAAGCATGCCTAAAGCATGATTTGTTTGTGTCAATTTCGAATTGCGTAACTGCCTTATATCCAATGCACACTTACATGCTTCGAAACGAACGAAGCAGTCGAACGTATCATGCTCTTGCACAATGGCCGCTATTTATTCACTTGCAACTCAATGCGACATTCATGAATGTCTTTACAATTTGGACCCAAAATCTCACGTGCAGAGTGCAGTGATGTGTAACAGTGAGATCTATCAATGCCGCGCTGAGTCATTTAAAACGGAGGAAACTTGTGGTACGCGTGCATAATATACACAGTATGTATGATTTATTCAGTGACATGGCTTTCATGCTGAAGAAAAGAAATAGGGGTTGTGTGTTGCTGATGGTTTTGGTACAGTACTCTTTTCCTCAGCAAGGACTACAATACATGCCGCAAATAAAAGGAGCGATTTCACCTTGCTCTATGTAACGCCGGTGTAATTTCAGAAGTGAAGGATGATGATTGATGATGACAAAAATTGTGCTGTTCGGCCGACGTCGTTCAGTGACATTCAGGCTATGGAGCCCATTTGACACATATGGACTCACAATGAACGAACACATGTTATAGCCGTCACAAATCGATATATGCAGTTTATGCAGGGAATTCATCAATATAGCTATAGCAAGGAAAGTTTATAAAACAACATGTGTTATAAACATGGTAAGTCATCGTTGTTAACGTTTTGAGTTAATTATCATTACGCACGTGACTGGCCCTCGTACAAGTAAGGCCCGATTCAAATATTGATAACTAGTGGTTAACAAATGTTGTACTTGCATCTGCAGGAAGATATCTTCAGAGATTATGTTATGCGATTCAGTGGTGTGATGCGTTCCGGGCAGCTGTGGCCTTTTCAAAACTCGCTGCTTTATGAGCTTAGTTTTATGTGCTACATATAGCGAGGAATGTTATCAGCACCAGCTGTCGGAGTATTACAGAGGCTGAGGAGACCGAGATATGGCACCTCTTCTGTTGTTTTTTTGTCTGTTGAATAGACTATTAGCATTGTTTATAGAGACTTCAACAACACCGCCACCTTAGTGATTCAATGCGCTGGACGTGACCGAAGGAACTTCCCTCTCAAAACCACTGTTACGAGCAAAATAACCGTCGTATTGATAACAATAGAAAATCACATCAACTGCATGCATGTCAGCTATTCTAAGGAAAGGTTTTAAGACTAGCTCCGCAATTTAGCTAGAAATCAATAGGCATAATAAAAAGTACTCTTTCCCGTGTTCGCGATTGAAATTTTGCCACTAGCATTTTGAATGAATACTTATTTCAATCGATTATTGAACGATTGCACAACTGATACCACGTCACGTATTCAGCGTATATTAACCTGTATTAGCTGGGATTATCTCTCAAATATTTGTTTTGGTTAAACGTGAACAAAAAACCTCCACTGATATAAGGATTTGCTTTTGAAAAGTTGTAATTGAGTTACGCGCTTTTGATTTAATGTGAGATAATGATCACGCCATTTATGTTCTGCGCATAACATTCATTATATAAACTATAATTGTCAATCATGCATAGTTAAGAATGCAATATATAATTAGTTCAACTCAGATACATATTGTCCCCAGAAAGAGCAAGCCTATTTAGCATCGAATAATTCAAAGCGTTCGAAGAATAGCAATTGGATTTTGGTGATGATAGCGATATTTAAACGCGTCTAGATGGCTTATACAAATACACGTGATATACTTTGTGTGTCTTATATTCCTAATGGTATGATCCGATGTATATTACCACCTATTCGGAAAGCTTTCTATCGTTGCTATATTTTTTGTTTATTGCATTGCAGGCTAAGTAATAATTCGAAAATGTATTGCATTGAACAATTTAGCGAACACCGGCTGTCGGCCGCTTTGCAAAGAGTACATTATATATATATATATATATATATATATATATATATATATATATATATATATATATATATATATATATATATATATATATATATATATATATATATATATATATATATATATATATATATATATATATTTATATGCATACCCCAATATACCCTAACTACGCACGTTTGCTATCCCTTTCAAGTACCGTGTGTACTGCTAGATCATCATACAATTACTGGTATGATTGATGTTACTGTCCCTGGGGATATTATTGATGTCAGTAAAAGTATCCGCTTGTAATGCAAATGGCCTTGGGGCGCTGTGATGGGCAGCCAGTAGGCCTTTACCCAGTAATCTACGACCAGGTTAAGGCTACTTATCTTTTGCCTATCGTTTGTCGTGATACCTACCCAATATCTTATTTAGTTTTCATTTATTTATGCGCGATGAATCATTTTTCATTATACACTATGCAGTCAAAATGAATTTGGAGTACAAATAGGGCCATAGCCTTAATGGACGTAATTAAGCGATCACTCATTCCTGTAGGTGTATAGAGATATGTGTAAACTAGAAACGCATGGCACATATAGCGCTATTTTGCAAGACATCCCATATGATCCGAGGAGAATAATAGTTAAACATTTGGGTAATGAAAATGCGTTAATCTGATGAATCATTGATATATTTTGTGACAATCAAATATCGTGAAGAATTTGTGGGCAACAATGGCTAGGTATCATGAACTATTTCCGATGTTTTATTATTCCATTAGCTCTTTATACCTAGTTGTTACAATTTCAATTATGTGCTGCATCAAGATAAAAGCAAGTTTATCCACATGACCTTGCAAACTGATAGACAGTCATATTATCCAAATGAGCTACAGTTTGCTATATTGAAAAAGCGTCATATCTATGTTATGTGCCATACATATGATCAAGGTCAACGAAGCCAGATTACTGATGGCTTGTCTTAGTCTTCTGTCGTCTGAGGTTCTCGCCAGAGTAATTAAATCATTTCCCGAGGCGCCAATATTGTTACCGAAAGCACCTGACTACATGGAACATTTACATAATTAGATAAAGACTGCATTATTCCACTAGCTTTCCGGTTTAAAATATTCCCGTCACAAATATTTCTCACATCCATGACCTATGTTTTGAGAGCCGTGCAATTTCCTTGCTTTACACATTGAAGCATTGAAGTTATTGCATATATGTGTGACAAGTTCTCAAGTTTAGGCAAATATTTTACTATGGTATTAGTCTATATCTACTGCAAGAGAAATATAAATTGTGACGATTATAAACTCACCATGAAACGTTGATTTGCCATATGAGATAAGATTGGCTTTCAAAATATTTTATGACGCGTAATATATTCTGCTGAAAAATTATTTGTGGTATTAAATAACGATAATAAATATGCAGTTTTCGCAACTAACAGCCCTATCAAAGGCATATAAACGAAATATTTCTGATGCTTTGGTAGTGTATCTGAACACTTGTTAGCTCTTTCATGGGTACTTTACGCGTTGTATCATTCAATAAAAAAGGGCACCAAATTGTTTAATGTAACATAAAAATCGCTTCTATTTGCAGGTACCGTTTGCTGTTGCAAAATAATGCAATAATACTTTCGGAAGCGACTCAACGGGCTTTAGGGTTGGCAATTAACTGTTATTATGCTTATTTGTGGTTTGGAATCGTCCGACTTTTTTATAGTGATGGTCTTTTAATGACTAACTTGTGACTCGTTCTCTGACTGCGTAGTCATTAACACTTGACAAAATTTGTCGATTATATATCACCCTCACCTAAAACTTGGTCAGGATGATATATAATCTGCAAAAACGTTGCTGATCATCGTTGGTTCAACGAAGGGCTTTAGTTCTTAATTGGGGTCCTCATTTATCGTAGGGAAAATGTAATAACCATAACGTTGAGACTCTGCGTCCATGGCGATACGATCCCCTGAGGGTCGTTTCACTAACAACTCGTTCGACCACTTATACCTATCAGTTTGCTCACATTTCAATTAGCCTTATTATGTGTATTTCAGTTAACGGTTGCATTGGTAACATTGCTTTGGAACATTGCTTGCACTTAAGTAACATTTCACTCGTACCGTTCGATTATCGCAATATAACACGGTCCCCTTTCATTCGCGTGAAGTATGAAAATATTTTACATCAAAAGTGGTTATGCTCTTACAGTTTTTGGTTGTTTCAGTACCACCGACGAGATTACATTTTAATGGGCTTTTAGTCATATGCTCGAATAACATCAGGCTAGGGAGAGTTAAAGGGAATTGGGTGACAATAAAACAAGGAAAATGCTAGATCAGACACTTTTCCAATATTATCTGAAAGTAGTAAAATGAAATGATGCTCTTTAATAATACATTTGCTAAATCAATATGTTTATAAATATATATAGACATTAGATGTTTGGACTCGGCGCTTGTGCTGAATGTTGGTCTTGATAACAATGGATTCTTTGCCACTAAATTCTAAGGCATGGTAATAGAAGATTACACATGAGTATCCAAGGGAATTAATGAGTAATTCAATGCATTCCATGAAGCGTGTGACTCGTTAACCTTATCCAAGATGCATATTACTCCATGACTTGATTTGACTTGAACCCTCGTTTCGTATTTGTTTCCCTAAGACTAAATGCCAACCCTAAATATGAAAATCAGTCGCTGTTCTATTTATAACACATCAACGCCCATACATCAACCTCAATTTAGTTCGCTTATTTTCCCCTATTTAGTGCTTTGATATCAGATTAATAAAGCGTGTTTATTGCACAACTGCATATTTCTCTAGCAGGTGAGCAACGGAAGGAGTAGCACATCATTTACATTTTCTTTAAGTATATACATAAATATAACTGCATTATTGCTTTGTCACTGATCGCTAATCCCAGAAGTACCTATCTCATGGCTCATTCTGTTTGATACCACCATTCAACATCTCCCTTAAATGTAACATGCGGCTTTTAAAGCATATTCAAATTGCAATTTATCACGTGGGCATTTTGACATAATGCCCACTTCGGTATTTAGCTGTTCCCTAAAACACACAGTGACAAATGAATAAATAAGCACAACAATGTGGTGTGACATTATGCCATAACGATAACGTCCATTTGCTATCAGATTATGTGACCAATTTGTATAACATTGATGCAATGATAATCAAACGAGTGTTGCATTGAATATAGCTTAAACAAAAGGCTGTTAAGAAAAAACGATGATCTTGCAGCTGATCCTTGAATTATATTAGGAAACTATTCCCGAACCCGTTATTGTTGAAAGCAACAGTCCAGCTGTCTGAGGAGCAAATATTATTTATTCACTTATCGATTCATTTATACGCCCCGAATTTACTGTTCAGTAGTATATAACCACATCTTGTACGATCTGGATATATTTTAACTGGTCTGGCAATTACGTATGCGAACAATTATAAGAATAAATAACCTCGAAACAATGTTCAGTAGTAATTGCACAATAATACCCAATCTTCTGCTACCATGACGCTTGAAGCTAATACAGTTGAAATATGAAGGCTTGATATAATTTCATTAAGATCGTTATGTACATCAGTGATTTACCGAATCCAAATTGGTCAATTTCTGTATCACAGAGCAAATAACCACGAATCTTATTTGAGTGTTGCCATATACACAGTGGTAATCGCTTTACTGGTCCCCAGTGATGCCGCTTTCCGTGGCATAGTGGTAAACAGCGTCGCCTGTCGACCCATAGGATGTAGTTCGATCCCAAGGTGTGAAAAGCGGACGATCACGTTGAATAGCGGTCCTATCTCGATAGCTCAATGCTCTCGTTCTCGACCTTTATCCCAGCGGTGTGGTTATCGCAACCCATTTTGGGCAACAGGTTTGTGCTTAGTGGGCTGTGGCAACTAAGGGAACCTGCCCAAACATCACAATCATCCTTATCTATAACCGCCACAGTATCACCTTGTTGTACAAAATCGGCGTAAAACCCCTTTATTATCATTACCATTAATCACTAGTAAATGCGCCATTATTGTTGAAAACACTATTAACAAGTCACTTGTTAAAGCCGAGCTGTATGAATTTCGGAAATAACATATATTGGAGAGATGGTTATGAACAAAATGTCCTTGTTAATATATAGTCAACGTGTCCACCAATCCACTATATTTTTTCAGCCAATGTAAAGCCCGATGACACCCCACCTATTGTTCTGTTAATAACTATGTTATTCTTTTAATAATAGCTGCCACTGGTTATTAAGTGCTTAGTGTTAACGGAGTTGGAATACGATAAGGATTGATTCCTTCGTAAAATGTGATCATATTAAGGTTTGGATCACTTGTGCATTAAAAAGTTGCTCCCTTGGTGTATAACAGTCATCATGAAGGCCAGTCATACCGTGATATATGATATCATCAAAGCATGCATTGGCAAATGTATAGGTTAGCTTTGGTAGGTACTATGCCTTTTCACCTGTACATCTAATTGCTAAATGATCATAATCGGTTTTACTAAGTGCAAATTCGTCAAATATATGGCACAAAAATACGCGTCTCAAAACAATAACCTACACCTGAAAGATAACATTGTAGGGATATTAGCCTGCATATTGAAGTAGCAAACAGAGTAATGGCATCTCAGACGAGTAGCTGAATCCGGTTTTCTATGGTAATGTGATTAGCAATGATATTGGATTTCGTCTTGCGTAACTGATGTGCAAATACAATATATGCATAAATAACTGAATCATAGCCAGTAGGTGTGATGGATTTTAGTAGTGATACTATTTCCGGTGCTATTAGGCAAATAGCGCTTTAGTAACGGTAGATAAAAGGGACGTAAATGCTTTGGATGAACTATTTCAATAAGCAATCCTATCGCATAGAACGCAATCGGCCATGCAAATGATAGAATAACGACTTTATACTATAGCTATATGCATTGACAGTGCAGAGATAAGTCGGTCCGGGTTAATCAACTGATTAAATTATTTAAGATGATTATATATATAATGCATTAAGGCGAGAAAAAACAATGATTTAGTGTCAATGCCGGGGAAATATTATCAGTGGAGCACAGCATGATATGACTAACATATCTGAAGCAGAGTTGCTGAATTGTAATCGATATCAGTTATAAATGGAGGCGCGATACCAGCGCTGGAAAGAGGACGGCCAGCGCTGAGACATCTACTGCAGCAGCACACTTTTCTGTTGACCAAGATATTTCAAGCGGCGCGACTACAATAAAGCTTCGAGCAAGGTGATTTATACGACGTATATTTTAAGTCATCAATAGTTAAAATGCACACTCGAGGTCTGCCGCTTTTGTGATTGTCTGAAATCTGGTTACACTTGCGTGCGAAATTTATCCCATTAATAAATTATATTTGCCTGTTGTCAACGTAGTGCAGCTTAAATATTAGAAATAGAATGATAATACAAAGTGACATTGATATCAGATTATCGAACAGAGTGCTTGGTCATAAACTTGCTTGAGTTTATGTTTGTTGTGCAAGATCAATATAACCGTCAATCACCAAATGCAGTGTAAATATGACAGCATTTCATCCCTGCAAGCAGTTTAAACGTTTGCTATCAGTGTGGGCCATTGAGACAATCATCCGATGAGCTGGACGTTTACGAACCGCCATCAACGCAATTATCACAAGCGCGGGGGTTATTAATTATTATCGTTTATTAAGTTCATCTCCTCGTAGAATAATAAATTAAACACATCCGAGCACGCTACTTCGACAATTCAATTGTTTTAATGTTGCATACCAGTTTCTAGCTGCCTATGAATGCAGGGGTATGTCACAGTAACACATAATTGAATCAGCAGCTGTCGGAATACAATAATAAGATCGTTGCTACGTAACAGATTGAGGTGGTATGGTAAGATAAAAATAAGTGACAAGTTGATTGAAAGAATGTATTTGTATGAATGCGTTCTGATATGGGCGGTGTTACAGGCGAATGTTTGTTAAATGAGGTCCATCTTTTTTTCAAAATAATGTAAATTGATTCCTCATTCATTTTTGAGGTATTTTTGCTTTACAGTTGGAGTTAAGCAATCCATTAAGTTGGCGGGTATATAGTGAAGTGCAATTTCTAAACTCATCATTATTACGTGTTGTAGTTATTTCATAAAAATATATACTTCGTGTTACCGAATTAATATATTGCTTCCGGCTGACCTGGACCATATATCTAAGCCGCTTTAAGGCTTTGCCTAGGTGCACTTCCATTAAGTTATTTATTACCAGCATTTTTTGGTAAATTAATTAAACAAGGCAATTGTTAATAGCAGGGTTTTTGAATTAATATTTCAGGTACCGTATCGTTCAATATGATAAAAATTCATATTCAAGGAATATGGTCATTTAAATATATCCAGAAAAATTATCATCATTTGGAATATCTTGTCCATGAAACAACTGCCCATGTATTTCCCTGAGTTGTTTCAAAATGAACCCTTGATCGAATTGCTAAAAAGTTTATTTGCTTTAAAGGACCAAGTTATTAATTCCATATTTGCACTGGTCGTGATAAACCGGTAATTTGCAAGCGTAAACGCGACCTGTATCAACGTGTGTTTGATACGTTAGACATAAGAGCAACTGATGAGAGCCTTAACTCAGCATACCCAAATCTGAGCAGCATATTCCCCAGCTCACTGAAAGGCAAATTTCCCAATGCAGAGTAATTTGTTAGAATATATTGTCAGCGTTAAACTTTTGCAGGCAAAATTGGTATCTCAGAAACATTTTCTCCAACGAGCATTATGGGTATTCCACGCTTAAGGGGATGTGTGTGAGGATCGCTCTCTGTGAAGGCTTGTAAAGGTCTGCCGTCAATATGGGTCGGTTGCTTTTGCATTTGGTATTTCTGACAGCCAGGTTTCACTATCGGTAGATTTTTTGTTATGTCCAGATATACGTGCATGTGGGTTTTTTCATAAACTGTCATGTCAATTAACAGACTGCGCATGACTAGGTCCCCCCCCCCCCCCCCACCCACCCACACCACACACACACACACACACACACACACACACACACACACACACACACACACACACACACACACACACACACACACACACACACACACACACACACACACACACACACACACACACACACACACACACACACATCATCACATCATCATCATCAGAATGCTTTAGTAAAGCTGTTTGGCCGGAAATATTCCCGACTATACTTAAATCGTTGTAATTAGCAGTATCGCTTATGCTCGTATAAAAGCATGACCATTTTGGCAATCTACATCCTTTTTCCATCATTGGTTGATGTGTAAGCAAGATTGGCCAACAGCTTTTTCAGACTTGTCTGAGTATTTTATATCGTTACCAACAAGTTGACTTATTGAAATATTTAGATTCGCGGTTAACCCACTTCCAAACTAACACACACCCGCGAAATGAAACCTTGTGTGATGACAATCATCATCAGCTGGTTCTTACAATACGCTGCTCCATGAAGTAACAGGCATAAGGAATAGCTGTGCACAATCAGGATGTAAGCTGATATAGGTGATTTGGTAGCTGACATATGTGATGCTAAGATACCGCCCACCGAGGGGCAGGCCTCTTCTGTCACCCCCCCACATCTAGGCAGTGTGTTAAACATGCAGTTGTGTAACATATTTGAGAGTTTGTAATGGAATACTTAGCTAGCCGGAGCAGATGTGACAGTGTACATAATAAATGAGATGCTTAACAGAAACTTGATGTATCTCATCTCTCTTGGTACCTCGCGGACATATCTAGAGGGTCTAGCTTTGCTTCAGCGTGTAAATGACGAAGCGATCAACTAACGAACACAAGAAAACCCTCGGTCATGCGTGGCCTAGGCTCTCTAGGATGGGATATCCGATTAAAGGTAATAATTGGTGGATCAATCAGGAAAATGATGACTGGCGTATTAAGAATAACATGTCGCTTTCTCTGACCATAATTGACATCACTTGCAAGATAAGGTAACATTTCGGGTGCCATTTTTTCATGACTGATCAATTCTGTTACAAACATTGCAAACATTATTTCGCGTTCTTTATCAACGGCATTTCGCGGCGTAATTGGCTTGTGCAAAGTATTGCAATTTTCGACAACTTAATTTACGTTTTATCACATTTGCGTAGGTGCATGACATTATTCTTCCTCTTGCAACCATGACATTATGTGCAAACCGTTTACCTCTACACAATTATCGTTATTAGCATACGATGAAATACTTTAAGACAAGACACAAAAAAGATAATGATTGCAGCTGACAGCCAACGGTAATAACCATCTATTTGTGTTTTGTGGTGTAAACTGCTCTTGATATTTGTTATCATACATTTTGTACGGTTTTGCAATCGCTTATAATTACAAATACGTCTATATCAATCGCATTCAAGGTAGAAGAATGCAATGTATACAAATCACGTCCAGATAGCGATTGCACTACGTTTCTGATTGATTACGCGTCGTATAATATAAATAGGGTCACAACTGGGTCACAGTGGTAACATGGCTAACTAACCAGTGTGACTTACCTCTGGGAAATTCATTCTTATTTGTCCTGTGACCATATGCCGAACAGTGTTCTTATATCAGATAGCTTATCATTATTGGGTACAGATATTACAACAAGTAACATATTTGGAAAATGTAATAGATATTTGCCTAATGCCTTCCCATAATGAGCTCTTTACGACAGGCTAATTTGTCAGTCAACAACAACAATCCGAGCGTGTAGAAACAGCCTCCTTTGTTCGACAGGCATTTGTTATTCCTTCAATTATTCAGATATCGATTGAGCATCAGAAGAGCGTAAATGTTAGGTAAAGCCATCTAGTGTTTTACGGAATTAAACCCCTAGACAATTTGAAATACACTACGGTAATACCAAGCCACATGTTTTAAGGAAATAAGTCTGATAGCGTACATAGGTAACGGTACCCGTAAATGGCACAGCAGCTTATTAATTAAGTTTTATGCAGCACAACGGCAATAAATTATATCCAAACCCCAACAAAATCTGATATTGTTCCTGACGGTCTGAATATTGAATATCTTTTTCATGCAGTAGTTGCAAGTTACTAAAATTAACATGAAGAAGTCATACAATGAACCCGAGGGTTTTTGGAATAATAATAAAGGTTAGCCGACGGCATTTTCACATCTACATATAGTGCACTAACAGACTATATATTTACGTTCTTTGGGATAGAAATTCGCCTATTCACTTTATATTACACAGTCAGCATTCGTGCAATTTATGTAATTCTATGGGGATATAGCAATGCAATGAGTTATTTTGTTATGCTCAGACGCATTGCAAATTCGGCGCCAAGTAGCTATGGTAGGGATAGTTTTTTTAACGCCACAAACCCTAATGTGTTATATGGTGCCTATAGCGAAGCAAATAAGTAGTAATGACCGTCATTTGATGGTACTGCACGGAATGACAGATGTTTAGATATCAGAGTTTCACATAAAAATAACTCGTATTGCCGTACAATTTGATGAACAACAATGTTTGACATTTACTTTACAGTGTAACACGCTAGAATCAGGTAGTTTAAAAAATCTTGCCACAGAGATTGCGTGCTATATACAGTAATCTACTTCATTATGACAGTATTAACAGTAAATGCCTTTTGCAGGCAGTTATTCATCATAGTTCAGTGATATGTGCAGATTACTATAACAAACGATACCAAACAAAAAGAAATTTCAGGCTGTCAGAGAGGCAAAATGGCCAGCCGAGAATATTGCGACATCCACTATTATTGTTTATCATGTATTAAAACAATTGTAATCCGAGCTCAACTCAGAATGGCAACGTTATCGTACTCATTTCCAAAATATCGTCCTTCTATTATGTGGTAGGACGAGATGTGGGCCGATGTTCCATATAGTACATATATCCAAGCCAGGTATTGAAAACGTGAAATTCGTCCATAAACATGAACGCGTGTGACAGCAGACTTAAAGAATATTGGAATATTCTTACAGCCGAGACATGTATGACAAGGCACATACCAAATATATAAGTTGATTTACCCATCGCTCTAGGTACATCCCGGACATTAGTTAAGCGTATAACATGCCACTCTATTGTCGAAATGACGAAGTGCCTTATATACCGACGCTAAAAGATCCATCAGTCATGCATGCCCCAAGGCCGCTAGGATGGGATAACCATTTAATAAGATATATGGTAGATCAAAGATAGAATGTCACTTAATCATGATTAAAATAATCTTTTATTCACTATGCGAGACCATTTGATTATATAACCTTGTACTGCCGAGGCATTTTGCGCATAATTTTACCTCTACGCAGTTATCAGTATAGCTACATCCACATTAATCGGAAGGTATGCGGTGTCGTCTTTTAGTTCTCAATAAGGCAAGTGATTGGTCCTTACAGTCAATATGAAATGTGCATTTCAGTGTGCTGGGCAGTATGCTGGTGATGGAACCTGTCGCACAATATAACAATAGAGGCTGTATCATGCAATGTGTATGTTCGTGCCAGCTCTTCACACGGATGGGGTATCAAACATGCGTTCATTATTGCTGCTTTATTGGTTGCGGAATGCAATATCAACAAATCACCCCTGACATTGATAGCATTGCATTTCTGCTTGATTACGTGCCATATGAAATATTATGGGTAGTAACCGGGTCATAATGGTAACATCGCCTAAAAGACCAATTTGAGTTATCGCGAAGAAATTCGATGCAAGTTTTTCTATTGAAAATATGCCGACGAGCGATCATAATATCTCTAAATAGCTGAACATTCCTTGCGGATGCAAATATTTCAAAACGCGTATTGCGCAGCAATGCCCGTTGCTGCTGCAGAGGTTTGGCTGTTACAATGAACAGTTAATGTATCTCTGCGTTAATGTACAATATTGCGAAAACAATAATGTTATAGATTTATTCCTCATTAAATCAGTCGAATACGACTCTCAAAGTATGCTTATCTCCATTTGGGACATGTGAACAGTGAATCCGTGTAAATACGATGGTGGCCAGCTTAAATATGTAAGAAGGTAAATAAATTTTCGTTGCACTGATACTAACAGTGAATATGGATGGGTGGCAGTACCCTCAATTCGGTAACTTCTATGTTTTGCGTGGGTTATTACAATTGAGAAAATGATTCATTGTATGTATTATTTAGATAAAAGCCTCGCAAATGCAAATTAATGGCATATCTCAGTACACACGCCATCGATATCTAGCTATGATATTATAGGTAGCAGAATATGTATCATTCAGATGTTAGCCAACTGTTAGTTAGAAATACTACAACAATCAAGATCTTCCTCTTAACAAGTTTTCCTTCCATCCGACACATAATACCACGTTAATAATATTCGCATTTATGGTGAAAACTATTTTTTCAGTGCAAAATCATCACACACAAGCATCGAATCTACTTTATATATGATTGATAATGGCATCACCACAACTGGGAAATTTTGGGAATACCTGTCGGATTTACCGAGCCATTTGTGATCTATATTCTCTGCAGGTAACATTGCCTCTTGTGGCATATTTAGTGCAGTTCAACGGATTGTAAAAAATGATCTAGCAGCATGAATAGTGAATGTTGTTTTTCGGGCAGTCATCCATCATAGATAAGTGACGTGTGCAAATTGCTACGCCTACCATTACAAAGCTACGCATTGCTGAGACGAATTGAGGCTCTTAATGTTGGGTCAAATGTCCAACCGAGAGCACTTCCACCTTTGCGCTTCTTTTCCTGGATGTGCTGCTTCACAAAATGACGTACCCTTGGATTTCGTGACTGAAACTTCCTACTGCCTTCTTATTACACAATCAGCATTCGTGCGCAGCATAGACCCTAATTCTGGTCATAATCTGTGAGCGACGTAGGTCATGCCTGCTGGGATGGGATAACCATTTAATGTGTAAACTGTTAGATTGATAAGGAAAATCATGATTGCCTTATTACAGATAAAATGTCCCGTTTCGACAACGATTAAGATAATATTTTAATCACGATGTGAGAGCGATTCAGTGGCCATTTCATTATTATACCATGTCATTGTGTGCATATCTCGACACAGTTATCATTGTAGCTCACATCATCGATATCTGTTATTGCTATTACTGAGTAGCAGTATAAGTAATTTGATTTGTAAATATATGCAAAGTTCATTTGTAAATATATGCAAGGGGTAAACTAGAACAACTACAAAGAACACAGCTGCATATATCCCACTGGCCAAATTTATTCTGACTGTGACTTATCAATGGCTCCCCCATAACCTCCACTTTTTCCACTCATCGAACGCATCAAAGACAGATCGGTGATGATCAGCATTTACAATCTCTCTCACCGCACAATCATATGATTGATTGAAACAGCCTGGCTTATTAGGGTAATAAGCCAACGGTACATTTTGTCATACCTGGGGGAAATATCAACCCTTATGTTTTATGGAAAAGGGTTCAGCGGTGCACACAGGTTTATTGATCTGCATGTATCATGACCGCTTATTTTGCAAATTTGATGCAGTACTATGGACTGACCAAAATGATTAAGTTTATGCGAGTATGAAAGTAAATGATGTTTTCAGGCAGCGATGCATCATTGTCTATCAAATTGCTATAAGTAACATTACAAAGCCACGAATCGAGTGAAAGGGAGTTAGGCTGTCAGGAGAAGGCATTTTGCATCTGAGTAGTGATATACGTACCCCTTCACACCTTGTTTTGGAAATTGAATACTGTACGAATACTGTACGACGTGTATTGCGCAATATATGTTTTGCTGACGATTGCATGCGGATTCGGTGCGGTATTTTGCTGACCTAATTCTATTTTTGGAAAGTGATTTCACCATCTGTTCCGTTATTTTCGGCCCTTGAAATCTTTGCGCCCTTGGTGACCTCATGGAGGGGCGCTATTTTGGATGAGGTCATTTTTGGGAGTTTTATTGAGAAGGAGTTTTGTAAATGGGTATTAAAAGTCAATTAGCGGTAATGGTGTTGAAAGAGAAGTGAAGGATAGTGTTAATGTTAGTGGAGTATTCACCATCTGTTCAGATATGAAGACGGTGTTTACGAGGTGATTTGTTGGTATTAACTTCCTTTTATCCCATGACATGTGGTGATATATTGAATTGGTGACCTTAGGAGGGTAACGCGATGTACGGTATTCGAGTGAGTTCATTTGGGGCTATGTCCTTAGGAAGGTTGTTGACTTTCGACCTGGTGTGATGAATGGGCGGTATTTGGGTGAGGTCATTTTCGATAGTTTTATTGAGGAGATTGTAAATGGGTATTAAAAGTCAATTTTCGTTAGATATGTTGGTCGATTGAAGTTTTCACGTGAATGAATCTTACTAGCATATGAGTCTTACATAGGAGGGAAAAAATGACAGATGTCTTTAAGTGTGTTGTAACTCTCATTGAGAATATAACGACAGATGGATTAAAAGTTGACCATTGGATATTTCTCAAAATGGGGGTGGAGTTATGGGTTACAAATAGAGATATATATATAAATGTTATACTGGTGTTTGTGTTATTAATCGGACTCGATGAATCTGTGGTATAATTACACAAGCTGGTAATGTGATTTACCGATCGTTGAATTCACGATGCGCATCTATCTTAATTAAATAACGACTCATGTCAAACGATTTGATAAATTAGTCATTGTGAGTTGCCCCCCCCGCATTCACCTCAGATATTGTGGTGACATCATTCTATTTTTGGAAAGTGATTTCACAATTTTCGTCGGATATGTCGTCATAGTTTGCTGAGCTAAGCTAAGTGATGGGATAGAGGGTGTATATAAAAACGGGAGAGTGTCTCAGTTCAGATATAATCATGCCTGAGAAGAGACAGCTAGAAGCTTTCAATGATGTGAACAAACGCAGTAGACAGATGAGTGATGCAGACTTGTTAAAAGCCGTGGAACAAATCGAGATGGAAAGCAGTAAGTATGATTTTATTTTCTATATCTGAATTATAGAATTACCAGGTATACGTCATTTATTTATTTATTTATTTTTGTTACGCGTGTGTGTTTTAGTGTTGACGGGAGACGAAGATATTTTACATACAGCCATGGACGCGTATGAAATCGAACATGCCAATTGAGAATTGAGAATTGAGGAATGACGGAAATCTTTATATTGACAGATTATCGATGATTATGTCGACAGAAGCTGTCTTGCCTGCGAATGAAAGAGCTATACGGACAGTATATATTTGAGGAATGCGATTCAGCCTTTAAAATCAACGGGAGTTATGGAGATTCTTATTACGTCACAAAGAAACAGACGAATTGCGCTATTTTCACTCGTCACCTCTACGGAATAACGACGATTTTGACAGGGCTATGCGTGAAATAAACACAAACAGACTTGATCTACGCCCAGAATCGACGACCTGACTCGAGTGTGGAGGCAGTAACAAATTTGACCGTCTTTGTGAACCCAATCGAAGATCACGTGATCGGCTACCCACCACCTGTTATACCGGATCACCTGAAAACAAACAGAGCCATCAACATGTTAGACCAAAAGAAAAGTAAGTGGCTATTAACTTACCGAAAGGCCGGTGCATACACACGCTTTATTGGGCTAAATGAAGTCAAGGTTCAGAGAGTGACCACATGGGCGTATAAACGACCATGGAAGTCGTAAACCCTGGGGGAGGTAAGCTGAGACAGGAAAAGGGTGCGCGAGGAATGCGAACGGAGAGAGCGCCAGAGGGGGGGTTAAACACCAGAGAGGAAGAGGCTAATTACTTTCGAATTCACGATGCGCTTCTATGATCATTAGGTAACGGTTCGTGTCAAACGATTTGAGTCATTGTTAGTTGTGGCCCCATAGCGATAAAGACTAGTGTATATCATTGTCAACCCTGGGTGTCGGTCGAGCGTAACCCTCAGTTATCGAACAATCTCTGGGGGTGTTTCTATTCATTTGACATTGGTACATGAAGGTACTGACATACTCATATTATAACTGTAACAGCTGTACCGCGGATCCAGCTGGTTACATATTATGGTACACATCAATATTAACGAAAGTGATTATCGGAAGGAAACACGCAAACATCAGGAGATATATGTGTTCTTCATCAAACTCTTACGTGATTTCAACTTGGAGTGGCGGGGTCACTCTCCTATGGAGCAGAGATATGATATTCTACTTACACCTGACCAACCCACACACATTGCCTTCACTCCGCGCAATATACAGACACACGTGCATTTTCCCCCAGTTTTTAAACTATTACGCCAATAAGCTGATATATAAATAACTTTGAAATATCGACGATTGAAATAATTATTCACGTAGCATTTTCTTTTGCAATTATTTTGTCGTAACTTACGATATGTGTTTAAGTCATGATTTACTCGTACATATTCTTCCTTAGCACACTTAGTCATAATCATATTTTTTATTATACCTGCCTGTCATAATATAATTTTATATCTCATATCCAGTACTAATTACCTCCACTTTTGTATTCTTCTGGGTATTGAACATTGAATAATAGTTAATCACATGTCTCATCAATGTCATTAGTAATCACATATTATAACCTTTTATCAATACCATATATTCTTAAACTTTTTGTTCTTTATACTTACTTCATGTTTCCATGTAAGTTGTACTTGACAATGACATTGTTAGTATTATACCATCCAATATCAACTTGTATGTTAAGAAACTATCTTATTAGTTTTATACCCTTTGACTTGATTCTTGACTCCTTCACAAAAACTACATATTTTTCCAGTTTGTACATATTTACTCCATTAAAATGATAAATACATAACTTTCGAAAGGCGACGATTGAAATAATTATTCACGTAGCATTTTCTTTTGCAATTATTTTGTAGTAACTTACGATATGTGTTTAAGTCATGATTTACTCCTGCATATTCTTTCTTAGCACACTTAGTCATAATCATATTTTCTATTATACCTGCCTGTCATAATATAATTTTATATCTCATATCCAGTACTAATTACCTCCACTTTGTATTCTTCTGCGTATTGAACACTGAATAACAGTTAATCACATGTCTCATCAATGTCATTAGTAATCACATATTATAACCTTTTATCAATACCATATATTCTTAAACTTTTTGTTCTTTATACTTACCTCCTCATGTTTCCATGTAAGTTGTACTTGACAATGACATTGTTAGTATTATACCATCCCATATCAACTTGTATGTTAAGTTATTAGTTTTATACCCTTTGACTTGATTCTTGACTCCTTCACAAAAACTACATAACAAGCACTTTCACCTCGCAGCTCACAAGGATTAATTTATCAAATCGTTTGACACGAGACGTTATCTAATTACGATAGAAGCGCTTCGTGAATTCGACAATAAGTAAATCACATTACCAACTTGTGTAATTATACCACAGATTCGTCAAATCCGATTAATAACACAAACAACAGTATAACATTTATTGACATATATTTCTAACTAATCAACGAGACTTCCATCTTCTCCCTACAAACACAGCACATTATTTTCTTTTTGTTTTAATCTCTAAGATTTACGCTTGAGTAATCTTCATCGCTAAGGGAACGCAACTCACAATGACTAATTTATCAAATCGTTTGACTCGAAACGTTATCTAATTACGATAGAAGCGCTTCGTGAATTCGACAATAAGTAAATAATTACCAACATTACCAACTTGTGTAATTATACCAGAGATTCGTCAAGTCCGATTAATAACACTAAACAACAGTATAATATTTATTGACAGTCCGATAACAACAGTTCTATTGACATATATTTCTAACTAATTAACGAGACTTCCATCCCTCTTCGTACAAACACAACACATTATTTTCTTTTTGTTTTAATCTCTAAGATTTACGCTTGAGTAATCTTCATCGCTAAGGGGACGCAACTCACAATGACTAATTTATCAAATCGTTTGACACGAAACGTTATCTAATTACGATAGAAGCGCTTCGTGAATTCGACAATAAGTAAAATCACATTACCAACTTGTGTAATTATACCAGAGATTCGTCAAGTCCGATTAATAACACAACAACAGTATAACATTTATTGACATATATTTCTAACTAATCAACGAGACTTCCATCTTCTCCCTACAACACAGCACATTATTTTCTTTTTTTTTTAATAAGATTTACGCTTGAGTATCATTAAGGGGACGCAACTCACAATGACTAAATTATCAAATCGTTTCTCGAAAACTAATTACGATAGAATTAATTCGACAATAAGTAAATCACATTACCACTTGTGTAATTATACCTCGTCAAGTCCGATTAATACAAACAACAAAACATTTATTGACATATATTTCTAACTAATTAACGAGACTTCCATCCTCTTCGTACAAACAAAACAAATTATTATCTTTTTGTTTTAATCTCTAAGATTTACGCTTGAGTAATCTTCATCGCTAAGGGAACGCAACTCACAATGACTAATTTATCAAATCGTTTGACATGAAACGTTATCTAATTACGATAGAAGCGCTTCGTGAATTCGACAATAAGTAAATCACATTACCAACTTGTGTAATTATACCAGAGATTCGTCAAGTCCGATTAATAACACAAACAACAGTATAACATTTATTGACATATATTTCTAACTAATTAACGAGACTTCCATCCTCTTCGTACAAACAAAACAAATTATTATCATTTTGTTTTAATCTCTAAGAGTAAGAAAAAAAAACAAAACAAAACAAAAAAAAACCCTATTCACCATCTCGTGTTTATATCTACAACACCCCTAAAATGTTAACCGGTCGTTGACATGAGGTATTACTTAACTATTAAGTCATTGACAGAAGACGAAAGTCAATGAGTAAAAGGGTTCTTTAGTCGCGTTTTCGCGCAAAGTTCAGCAAAATGATCGTGTATTTTCTGAGGAGATTGGGGAATCGACCGACAACGATATACGCTTGAGTAATCTTAAGCACTTTCACCCCGCAGCTCACAAGGATTAATTTATCAAATCGTTTGACACGAGACGTTATCTAATTACGATTGAAGCGCGTCGTGAATTCGACAATAAGTAAATCACATTACCAACTTGTGTAATTATACCACAGATTTGTCAAGTCCGATTAATAACACAAACACCGGTATAACATTTATTTATATCTATTTCTAACTTATTAACGAATCTTCATCTTCTTCCTACAAACAAAACAAATTATTATCTTTTTGTTTTAATCTCTAAGAATAAGAAAGAGAGAAACCTGTTCAAGAGAATCTTAAGCTTTCTTGCACTCACGCTAGGTCAGGTGTGGTTTAATGGGTTGTCTGCATACAAAGAAATATATACTTACAACATATACAAAAGTCAACGAATCTATACCACGATGTATCCTGTTTAAAACGAATACTCCTTCAAAATCACCTTGATCCGGTTGGTAGGGGTCGAGATGAATCCTGGCCATTCGCCAGTGGCATCTACTACACTCTCAAACTGTTTGTATTAAATATTTGTTATACCCATTGTTCTTCCCTATTCAGGTTGGAAATAGTTTTTTTGTCACCGGATCTGGATACTTCCATGTACAAAATTTCGATGTTTTGGGATCAGTGGAAACAACATGGTGTCTATATATGTGTACCATAATTATTGTTCTGACAAAATGATAATAATTTGTTTTGTTTGTACGAAGAGGATGGAAGTCTCGTTAATTAGTTAGAAATATATGTCAATAAATGTTATACTGTTGTTTGTGTTATTAATCGGACTTGACGAATCTCTGGTATAATTACTCAAGTTGGTAATGTGATTTACTTATTGTCGAATTCACGAAGCGCTTCTATCGTAATTAGATAACGTTTCATGTCAAACGATTTGATAAATTAGTCATTGTGAGTTGCGTTCCCTTAGCGATGAAGATTACTCAAGCGTAAATCTTAGAGATTAAAACAAAAAGATAATAATTTGTTTTGTTTGTACGAAGAGGATGGAAGTCTCGTTAATTAGTTAGAAATATATGTCAATAAATGTTATACTGTTGTTTGTGTTATTAATCGGACTTGACGAATCTCTGGTATAATTACACAAGTTGGTAATGTGATTTACTTATTGTCGAATTAACGAAGCGCTTCTATCGTAATTAGATAACGTTTCGAGTCAAACGATTTGATAATTTAGTCATTGTGAGTTGCGTCCCCTTAGCGATGAAGATTACTCAAGCGTAAATCTTAGAGATTAAAACAAAAAGAAAATAATGTGCTGTGTTTGTAGGGAGAAGATGGAAGTCTCGTTGATTAGTTAGAAATATATGTCAATAAATGTTATACTGTTGTTTGTGTTATTAATCGGACTTGACGAATCTCTGGTATAATTACACAAGTTGGTAATGTGATTTACTTATTGTCGAATTCACGAAGCGCTTCTATCGTAATTAGATAACGTTTCGTGTCAAACGATTTGATAAATTAGTCATTGTGAGTTGCGTCCCCTTAGCGATGAAGATTACTCAAGCGTAAATCTTAGAGATTAAAACAAAAAGAAAATAATGTGTTGTGTTTGTACGAAGAGGATGGAAGTCTCGTTAATTAGTTAGAAATATATGTCAATAAATATTATACTGTTGTTTGTGTTATTAATCGGACTTGACGAATCTCTGGTATAATTACACAAGTTGGTAATGTGATTTACTTATTGTCGAATTCACGAAGCGCTTCTATCGTAATTAGATAACGTTTCGAGTCAAACGATTTGATAAATTAGTCATTGTGAGTTGCGTTCCCTTAGCGATGAAGATTACTCAAGCGTAAATCTTAGAGATTAAAACAAAAAGAAAATAATGTGCTGTGTTTGTAGGGAGAAGATGGAAGTCTCGTTGATTAGTTAGAAATATATGTCAATAAATGTTATACTGTTGTTTGTGTTATTAATCGGATTTGACGAATCTGTGGTATAATTACACAAGTTGGTAATGTGATTTACTTATTGTCGAATTCACGAAGCGCTTCTATCGTAATTAGATAACGTCTCGTGTCAAACGATTTGATAAATTAATCCTTGTGAGCTGCGAGGTGAAAGTGCTTGTTATGTAGTTTTTTGTGAAGGAGTCAAGAATCAAGTCAAAGGGTATAAAACTAATAACTTAACATACAAGTTGATATGGGATGGTATAATACTAACAATGTCATTGTCAAGTACAACTTACATGGAAACATGAGGAGGTAAGTATAAAGAACAAAAAGTTTAAGAATATATGGTATTGATAAAAGGTTATAATATGTGATTACTAATGACATTGATGAGACATGTGATTAACTGTTATTCAGTGTTCAATACGCAGAAGAATACAAAGTGGAGGTAATTAGTACTGGATATGAGATATAAAATTATATTATGACAGGCAGGTATAATAGAAAATATGATTATGACTAAGTGTGCTAAGAAAGAATATGTACGAGTAAATCATGACTTAAACACATATCGTAAGTTACTACAAAATAATTGCAAAAGAAAATGCTACGTGAATAATTATTTCAATCGTCGCCTTTCGAAAGTTATGTATTTATCATTTTAATGGAGTAAATATGTACAAACTGGAAAAATATGTAGTTTTTGTGAAGGAGTCAAGAATCAAGTCAAAGGGTATAAAACTAATAAGATAGTTTCTTAACATACAAGTTGATATTGGATGGTATAATACTAACAATGTCATTGTCAAGTACAACTTACATGGAAACATGAAGTAAGTATAAAGAACAAAAAGTTTAAGAATATATGGTATTGATAAAAGGTTATAATATGTGATTACTAATGACATTGATGAGACATGTGATTAACTATTATTCAATGTTCAATACCCAGAAGAATACAAAGTGGAGGTAATTAGTACTGGATATGAGATATAAAATTATATTATGACAGGCAGGTATAATAAAAAATATGATTATGACTAAGTGTGCTAAGGAAGAATATGTACGAGTAAATCATGACTTAAACACATATCGTAAGTTACGACAAAATAATTGCAAAAGAAAATGCTACGTGAATAATTATTTCAATCGTCGATATTTCAAAGTTATTTATATATCAGCTTATTGGCGTAATAGTTTAAAAACTGGGGGAAAATGCACGTGTGTCTGTATATTGCGCGGAGTGAAGGCAATGTGTGTGGGTTGGTCAGGTGTAAGTAGAATATCATATCTCTGCTCCATAGGAGAGTGACCCCGCCACTCCAAGTTGAAATCACGTAAGAGTTTGATGAAGAACACATATATCTCCTGATGTTTGCGTGTTTCCTTCCGATAATCGCTTTCGTTAATATTGATGTGTACCATAATATGTAACCAGCTGGATCCGCGGTACAGCTGTTACAGTTATAATATGAGTATGTCAGTACCTTCATGTACCAATGTCAAATGAATAGAAACACCCCCAGAGATTGTTCGATAACTGAGGGTTACGCTCGACCGACACCCAGGGTTGACAATGATATACACTAGTCTTTATCGCTATGGGGGCCACAACTAACAATGACTCAAATCGTTTGACACGAACCGTTACCTAATGATCATAGAAGCGCATCGTGAATTCGAAAGTAATTAGCCTCTTCCTCTCTGGTGTTTAACCCCCCCTCTGGCGCTCTCTCCGTTCGCATTCCTCGCGCACCCTTTTCCTGTCTCAGCTTACCTCCCCCAGGGTTTACGACTTCCATGGTCGTTTATACGCCCATGTGGTCACTCTCTGAACCTTGACTTCATTTAGCCCAATAAAGCGTGTGTATGCACCGGCCTTTCGGTAAGTTAATAGCCACTTACTTTTCTTTTGGTCTAACAAGTTGATGGCTCTGTTTGTTTTCAGGTGATCCGGTATAACAGGTGGTGGGTAGCCGATCACGTGATCTTCGATTGGGTTCACAAAGACGGTCAAATTTGTTACTGCCTCCACACTCGAGTCAGGTCGTCGATTCTGGGCGTAGATCAAGTCTGTTTGTGTTATTTCACGCATAGCCCTGTCAAAATCGTCGTTATTCCGTAGAGGTGACGAGTGAAAATAGCGCAATTCGTCTGTTTCTTTGTGACGTAATAAGAATCCATAACTCCCGTTGATTTTAAAGGCTGAATCGCATTCCTCAAATATATACTGTCCGTATAGCTCTTTCATTCGCAGGCAAGACAGCTTCTGTCGACATAATCATCGATAATCTGTCAATATAAAGATTTCCGTCATTCCTCAATTCTCAATTCTCAATTGGCATGTTCGATTTCATACGCGTCCATGGCTGTATGTAAAATATCTTCGTCTCCCGTCAACACTAAAACACACACGCGTAACAAAAATAAATAAATAAATAAATGACGTATACCTGGTAATTCTATAATTCAGATATAGAAAATAAAATCATACTTACTGCTTTCCATCTCGATTTGTTCCACGGCTTTTAACAAGTCTGCATCACTCATCTGTCTACTGCGTTTGTTCACATCATTGAAAGCTTCTAGCTGTCTCTTCTCAGGCATGATTATATCTGAACTGAGACACTCTCCCGTTTTATATACACCCTCTATCCCATCACTTAGCTTAGCTCAGCAAACTATGACGACATATCCGACGAAAATTGTGAAATCACTTTCCAAAAATAGAATGATGTCACCACAATATCTGAGGTGAATGCGGGGGGGGCAACTCACAATGACTAATTTATCAAATCGTTTGACATGAGTCGTTATTTAATTAAGATAGATGCGCATCGTGAATTCAACGATCGGTAAATCACATTACCAGCTTGTGTAATTATACCACAGATTCATCGAGTCCGATTAATAAACACAAACACCAGTATAACATTTATATATATATCTCTATTTGTAACCCATAACTCCACCCCCATTTTGAGAAATATCCAATGGTCAACTTTTAATCCATCTGTCGTTATATTCTCAATGAGAGTTACAACACACTTAAAGACATCTGTCATTTTTTCCCTCCTATGTAAGACTCATATGCTAGTAAGATTCATTCACGTGAAAACTTCAATCGACCAACATATCTAACGAAAATTGACTTTTAATACCCATTTACAATCTCCTCAATAAAACTATCGAAAATGACCTCACCCAAATACCGCCCATTCATCACACCAGGTCGAAAGTCAACAACCTTCCTAAGGACATAGCCCCAAATGAACTCACTCGAATACCGTACATCGCGTTACCCTCCTAAGGTCACCAATTCAATATATCACCACATGTCATGGGATAAAAGGAAGTTAATACCAACAAATCACCTCGTAAACACCGTCTTCATATCTGAACAGATGGTGAATACTCCACTAACATTAACACTATCCTTCACTTCTCTTTCAACACCATTACCGCTAATTGACTTTTAATACCCATTTACACAAACTCCTTCTCAATAAAACTCCCAAAAATGACCTCATCCAAAATAGCGCCCCTCCATGAGGTCACCAAGGGCGCAAAGATTTCAAGGGCCGAAAATAACGGAACAGATGGTGAAATCACTTTCCAAAAATAGAATTAGGTCAGCAAAATACCGCACCGAATCCGCATGCAATCGTCAGCAAAACTGCGCAATACACGTCGTACAGTATTCGTACAGTATTCAATTTCCAAAACAAGGTGTGAAGGGGTACGTATATCACTACTCAGATGCAATGCTATAACTTACCAGTTGATGCGCTTCAAATAATGACGTCCCCCGAGACTTGGTCACGAAATATTCCCAGTGACTTCATACTGCACTATGAGCATTCATGTACAGCAGTGACCCTCACTGTGTAATATGGGTTATCAAAATGGAATAAATTCGATGCTGTGATGCGTAGCAAATACATAATAATAAAAGATTTTTCTTTGTGTTGCATGTTTTGTCCGCTTTATCAATGTCCACGTTATATAACGCCTACCATTTACATCTAGGAACAATAAGCGTCGAATACTCAATTCAATTAATGCAATAATTTGACATTAACGTAATTGTTGAACAAACTGCGGGCAGGGAGTTGTTATTTCCCTTAATACATCTAGTCTTTTTTTTCATAGTATTCGTTATAAACATAACGATATCAAGCGATTGTCACTTAATTCTTCCGTAGTTAGCCTATGTTGCATGCCAAGGTTCATTTTCAACGTACCACATTGAGGTAAAAAACAATCTGGCTACCCGTTGAAAACACATTAAGGGCGAAACCGTTGCCACGTATTACGACAGCTTTGTGCTCCTGATTTAAAAATTGAATCGACGCTCTCCGCTGTCCGCCTCAATGGTTTAATGTCTAGTGAGTAGTCGGATACAACCGATGAAATATCTAACCAGCCCATTTGAACTCTAATAACTATGGCATAGATTTGCACGGGCATAGTCGTGTACAAATCCACCAAGGCTACCAGAGTCAGTGGATTAGCTGAGAGGTTATGTGGTACCTCCCACACATAGCCAACATAAATTAGAGCTAGTAATGACAAACTTCAAAACTAATGAA
This sequence comes from Urechis unicinctus, assembly GCA_034190875.2. Taxonomy (NCBI): domain Eukaryota; kingdom Metazoa; phylum Annelida; class Polychaeta; order Xenopneusta; family Urechidae; genus Urechis; species Urechis unicinctus. Next base: position 18,747,986 of record CM067345.1, on the reverse strand, counting down.
ATATTCTGAGAGCCGATTGAAACGTGACAGCGTACTGATAAATAAATGAGATACCTTAACACTGCCTGATGTTTTCCATCGCTCCTGGTGCCACCCGGATATGGCTCAAGGCTTCACGGTTATGGACCCATTGTACCGTCTGTCGCTTTGGCGTATAAATGACGGAGTGCTCAAATAATGGCCAGAAGGAGCCATCAGTCATGCTTGCCCCAGGTCAGCTGGGATGGGATATCCATTTAAACTTATAACTGGCTTATCAATAAGGAAAACAGTGAATGGCATATTAAAGATAAATTACTTATAACTGACGTAACTTGTTAATCGTGATGACGCTGCAATTCGGGCTTCATTGTTTGATTTCTATTTTGGCTTACCAGTACACTTCATATTACATATACAAGAATGAATTAACCTGTGTAGTTCTATTAGTCTAGATGGTTCGTGGTGTTGCTACGAGCTAACATAATAATTAGTGTCACATGTTGACTTGCTATTCAGCTAGTCACTTGTTTTATGAACCTCCTAAGCATGATTAAACATTGCATGTTTAGGGCAGAAATGTATTGGAGAATTTATATCATTCAGTGACTAGATTTGGAGCCTATAATGATTACCATATTGATCACCGGATGATTTAGTGCACTTTTAACCCAATATATCGGTAGCCAAACACATCACATTACCATAATAGATATCTATAGTATAAATATCATCATTAGCATTTGCTCCGAATTGATTCGTACCATGAAATCATGGTCATTGCCATACTGCATGATGATGGTGGTAATGGGGATGGCCATCATCATTATTATCCACTTAACAGCGTTACTTTCAACTACAGGCTGACATAATATATGACCCAAGTAATATCACTACCATCAGCATCTTTACAATACACCGTGCGCAGCCCTCGTTTCATATTTTCGTCAGTTGAAAATTGGTCAAAAGAATGAGTAACATCGAGTAATTCCCAGAAAAAAAGTAACGAAACAGTCATCTTTAGAAGTCATCTCAATTTTATCCGTTGTATGTTCATAGACATTTGTCCTCAGCGGGGGTTTCAAATTACTGTATTTGTACATACACTAGGACGAAATATCGCATTTTAATTCTTGTCTCGAGACATCAGGTTTCTTGATGCCCTAGAATGTTGAGTGGATTACTTCTGAGACGTATTCATTTTACATTCTATTTAGTCCAATTGATCAGTCTACGCATACAATGCGAAAAAGAGGGGATCAGTCGACAAAGCCAGCGAGTTTTGAACATTGTATCAGAGAACAACGGATCGTATATGAATCAATCAAATACGTTGATGTAGTTGTTGTAGCCTTACCTTTAAATAGCCTCATGGGGGTCGGGAGATCAACTTTATCTTACTACATTATATTGTATGTCGACATAATTCAATTTATGCAGGCCCGTAGCCAAGATATTTAGTGGGGGGGGGGGGTGTGGTCTTTTCTCCTCAATTGTGGACCTTTCTCCTGGCTCATACTGATGCGGCTGTAAGAACATAATCAAAGGCACCATCGACACACGATATATCTATATATATACAAATGCGCTAGAGTAAGGCGGACCTTTCTTGGCAAAGTGGGCGGTTCGTTCACACCCCTCGAAACCCCCTGGCTACGGGCCTGTTATAGATGCGTATTAAACAAGTTCTGGTGTTAACAATAGGCGCTGCACCATATTCATCACAAAATCCGAGGAAGAATGATAGGCTCAATCTCACCAGATGAGACATGCTTCACGTAGTTATTTAATGTGTGTTCATAATGCTACTAATAATTCGAATCGAAATGTACATTTAACCTTAGGCTGATTTGGGGGAAACAATGTACCGGTATTGTAAAAGACATGCGAAACTGCCAAAAGAGCTTTAAAACTAAACCGTAATGCTGGCGTCAGAACTAGACGATATAGTCCATACCGATGCAATCATATTATGCTTCAATTTGAAACAAAACATCACTGTTTAGAAAAGGTTTTAAACTTTTTCCCCGCTATTGTATTTAATGGCTATAAACACAACATGGTGACTTGATTGGGCTTGATTGGGAATTGTGAAGGTACGACCAGGACAGGGATCATGATATGTTTAAAGGGTAGAAATGATACCTGAAAATACGGTATTTGATTATATTAGTGACTGGCATCGTATACATGCACTAGACGTTCAACCCAACAACAAATCCATGCGGGGTGGTGCACCACTGTTTTTTTTATGACAACCTATCTTTAGTAAAATGCCGAGTTGTCATTGAGGGCCACACTACCCGGGAAAGTAGGTACTTGTTGCCTATATATTCGACTGGTCACAGTGCCTTATTGTCGCCAATAGGTATCAGTCTATATTGCAATCGTCTAATATGTCTTATTACCCGGTTTCAACTGATATTTCTATTGCCAGCTATCATTCCACAACATTACCGCGTGACTGCGAAGACCACTACAGGGCAGCTAGAGTTCACAATGCAGTCATTCATAATGCAAAGATGCGTATCGCGGACAGTTGGGAAGTGGCCATCATCAACCTTACGTATTGAACTTCATATAATCAAATCACCACGTCCGTTCTGTGAGTCATAATGCAGGTTCAATGTTTGTTTTCTTATTCACTGCGGTAACTATTGACAACGAATAATAATGCATATAAATTAACAGCAGTTGGAAATCTTTGCGCAATAAATCAATTACAAATGTAACACATTTACAAACATGAAACATACAAACATACAAATTAAAGCTACCATAATATAACAGCACCAAAGTCGTAGTATGTATAAGTGCAGGTGCAACATTATTCGTATTTCCTGCTCTGTTCCAGTGGGTCTATTCTGGAGGCGTAGAATGGGATCCAACCGCTGTAAGACATCTTCAAGAAATTGACAACACTACGCTCATGTTGTCGAAAATGAAAGTTAAATCCAGAATCTAATTCAATCTAGTAAACACCTATGACAAATCAAATCATAGCTTTTGATAACTTATGTTACATCATTTCTGTGTAAGAGGTAATGCAACAAAATATTTAAAAAAAAGAAATATCACCGCATATTTAGGGGTTATGATAAAACCGTTCCATTAAAGTATAAAGATATATTTTTTTTGTTTCTGTATATTACGAGCTCCTCAGAAGTTGATAGTAAAAAGCTATATTTGTTTTGTCTGACAGGCTAACGCCTGCTTAAAATATTTACTCTCAATGTAAACATGTGTGAATGAAAGGACGTGTAATTGATATAATCACGCCCTTTGTAGTATTTCGCGGAAGCCCCCATAAACAATCCAAAGCTCTTTGAAGTAGCTTCTTAATGCACATTTAAAATTGCCACTTACTGTCTGCCCTAGCAAATTAGTCGTACAAAATTGGTAAGAAGCGTTGGTTCCAACCATTTGCGGGATCGAGCAAATTACTTGCTATCGTATAAACAAGAGTCAGCCTAATATATGTTCTCCGAGTAGCACACGTGCAATACGTTGGGATATCCATCGAAATAATAGCGCTATATTACTTCTTCGGATTATTGCAAAACCTTTATATTGTATCAATAATGCGATTGGTAATCAGTAACGGTGTTTGAAAAACATGCAACAAAATATCATATATTCTACACCATGGTGGCTTATAATACATGCATAATCCCAATGATTGAGAATAAGATGTATCATAATCAGTAAAACAGATAAATGGGTATGTTCTGCTGTCAAGTAGGTACATCGTTATCAAATTTCAACATAAAGTGAGTCAAATGTAATGCTTATTGAATTATAATTTACAGCTTTCTCTAATAGCTACTCCACTGGTTAGTCTAATTAGGCTGCTGTGCAATTAAACTACAGGGTCCTTTATAGGTATTCATCGCCCTATTACTTAGCGTTATTTCTGATGAAATGTATTTAATTTAGTTTCTTTGTAATACCTTAATAAAAGAAAGAATGAGCTCACGAAATACTCGATTCATGAACTAAATCAAATCGCCTTATTAACGTAGTATAGTATTTAGATATAGAACTTTGCAGCCCAACCGAGTCACTGTGATATATTCCTGAATGCCGAACGTGAGTGCTTAATCTTAAACAGGCTATCATGGTATATTCAGTTTATTAGTCTTGTGCCCTGTATTTACTACACAGTTGCGATATGCATATACAATAAAAAAGAGGTTACATTAAAGGAGACATGTTTATTCTCGCAAAGTCTAGCCAACGTTATCAACCGACGCCTTGCTATTTCCATTCTAGGCTGGTTAGCAACGATACCCATCGAAATATAAATCGTGGCCGTATAAAATGTCATACTAAAAAGGACCCTTCGAGCAAGTGGTTCAAGCAGATAAGGACCATTTTACGCGTTTCCAGTATAATATAACGACCATTGTATAAAATACGAAAGTTCCAGTGGGATGCATGTAATACGTGAATATATTTATACATGCATATATATATATATATATATATATATATATATATATATATATATATATATATATATATATATATATATATATATATACATATATATATATATATATATATATATATATATATATATATATATATATATATGTATATATCCATATATGAAAATGTATAAACATATATACATATCTATACATATATATTTATGTATTTATATATATATATTTATATGCATATATATATATATATGTTTATGTAAATTCATGTATATATATGTTTATTCATATATATATATATATATATATATATATATATATATAAATAGATATGCATTTATACATAAATATATATATATATGCATATGTACATATGTGCATATGTGAATATATATATATGCATATATACATATATATATATATATATATATATATATATATATATATATATATGTTTATTTGACATATATATATATATACATATGTCTATATATAAAAATGTACAGATATATATATACATGCATTTATGTGTATATAAGCATATATATATATTTATATATAAATCTATATATATAAATCTATATATATATATATGTATTATATATATATATATACACATGTATATATATAAATATATCTATATATAACTTTATACGTGTCCTTTCGGCATATATGTATGTATATATACATACAAATATATATTTATACATATATACATATATATATATATAAATATATATATATACATATATATATATTCATATATATAGAAATATAAATATGTATAAATATATATATATATATATATATATATATATATATATATATATATGTATACATATATGCATATATATATTTATACCTATATATATATATATAAATATTTATGTATATGCATATATATATATATATATATATATATGTTATATATATGTTATATATATGCATAAATAAATATATACATGGAAAAGCATGTACCTATTAAACGATTACGTTATGGGCCATAGCATTAGGCAATATCGCACCATTAATGAATATTCACATTTAATGCCGATATTTATGCTTATAACAAAATAAAATATTCACCTAGATACCTTCTGCTATGACAGAAGCTGCTTGTAGTATTGTTTGAACCGAGAAGAACAGACGTCGCTTTCACCCAAGTAGATAAGGTTTAGTCAGAAAGAGGCTGCGTAACATAAAAGACGGCCTAGAGCAGCAACGCATGCAATGTTGCAACACGGCCTCTAATCAATTGGTGTGTTAAAATAAGCTTCTTGTCTGCGTATCATTGATAAAGTAATTTAATCAAGGCAAGGGGACAACTGAAGAGGGAAGAGGAGGTGAATAGTTTGCTAGATCAAATATGTCTCTTGGTAGGGCCGAATATGTCCATTAATTTTTTTTTTTACGAAAATGCTAAGAGTTTTGTTGTATGCATCGCATGGAGCCATTATAGTTATTTTTACGAAAACATGTATCATATGCTGCCATTATATTCTAAACACGCGTAAAGGTTCTTAAACAAGCAGTAGTAAGACAACAATGTTAAATGTTGCATGGATGATCATCATCAATCAAACTGTTTTTCCTGGTATGATGTATTTCCTCTTGATAGGTAAACATGCATTTGTGCTGTTGATTGGGCTACTAATACATATCCTTCGGGCACGTAATGAACACAGGTGAAATTAATATATGATTGCATGTGACACACAGATTATGAAAGTATAAACAATATGACACGATATCTAATTAATGCAACAAATCACATTTCAGCAACCACTATACCCCGTCGCGTAAAACAGCTCATTGTAGAATGAAAATAAAATGTTTTGTGGGCCAAATTAAAAGATGATTTTAATTATCCCCATCCAAGAAGTCTGTCATTTCGATTGTCGATCATCATCACAGTACCGAATTTAGAATAGTGGCTATCAGTACCTGTAACAGGTTAATCCGCCAATTATACATCTATTTCAACACGTAATAATCTATTCCAGTTTTTAGGGGGTAATACGTGAAGTAATGTGACCTTTTGTTTTTTTCGATCGTGTGATAAGTTTGAACATCTCCATCTAAAAAGAATACTCGGCTGTAATGCCTTTTGCAGATGGTATCAACACATTTAAACATCATACAGTTAGCCGTGAAATTCGTTGTGGTTACTAAGGCTGTTCTTTTTGGCTGTGTTACAATGATACCCATGAGCATTATAATTCGGCAAATTTGATACGTTCCTCATTATGCCTTATTGCAGAAACCTCGCCAAATACCTGATGATCATAGTGTATGCAGTTAAAATTGTAACTCGTTAGATTAAAACGTTAAACACGCTATTGCTCGTCTGCACAAGGCTGAGTAATAAGTATCATGTTACTACGCGAAGATGGTCATGTGCAAGTAGAATCGTTCAGTATTGCCGCATTTTGCATGCATTCATAACGCCGCATTTTAACGTCTATGCTGATGTTATCAGCAATGTTAACTCCTCCCTATTAACGTTGCGTATCTCAATGAGCATCTGTGATGCCGTAATCACATCAATTTTAACGTTGACGTTACGCAGGCAGGTCATTTATTAGAATAAAGCAAAACGGGCACCTGAATAGCTGCCTCGTCGAAAATACCAAAATTTTGTTTCAGTAATGGTATCAAAACGCGATCTGCTATCTTAATGTGCCAGTGATGAGTTTTGGTATTGATATACCGGTTATAACCTTAAATGGCTATCCCGTGCTAGGGATTAGGAGCACACATGACCGATGGTTTCAATTTGGTAGCTAGAGAAACAATTTGTCATTTCGTTACTTAAGGGATGTGATGTATATATGTGGATCCTCAAGTGATGAGCATCTTCTTTATTCATTTTGTGCACTATTACACATGGTTGGCTAAGATAATATTGCGTTAGTCTTCTAGTTTACCATCACTAGCTGTGTGTTACACATGTTTAATTTTTTTGCCTCTATGTGTCGTAACTGTGAGGGAATGCAAATAGTGAGTTTCCGCTCGCTGGCACAAAAGTTATCGTTTAATAAACCACACATGTTCTCTTTATCTTCTTAGCCTCAGACACCCTCCCTCTCCTTTTTAATAATACTCCTCTTCCGCATGCACTCGCCCTACTTGAGTTGATAAAAGCAGCTGGCTTTGAGAACTCCGAAACACTCACGTAATTCTGTCAGGATGTTATTTATCGACAACAGAAAAGGTTGTGACGTGTAACTGTGAGAGTATGATGTACTCATTTGATATTGCATTTCACAATGCAATAAAAAGCCTCGCAATAATAATAATGCTGCTAACATAGATTATTGATCGACAAATGCCCCCGTTTATCATTAATGTCACAATTATATTGTTGACATTATGAAAACATATTAGGTGATAAGACCGTCATAACATAAACGGACATGTCGTCAAAATCGGATACTACGGGTAAGTCATAATATATCCTTAAACCATTTCAGCCCGTTCAATAATGGCACGATTGGAGATTTGAGATGTGACAGTGTCATGCCTGTCCTATTAAAATGCTTTGTAATATGTCATTTAATTGACAGGGCGCACAAAATTTATTTCGCAGGAGATAGCTATCAGGATTCGGTTGCTAAAAGCCATTGGTACGCATGCACTCAATCTACATTTCTAATAGATTAATCTATTGACTCTGATGAAGAATGCCTTGAAGCTGTCAAATTGTTTATACGGAATTGATGATATGCTACCGAAATCAAAATCATACTATTACGTGATCTAAAAATCTAGTTTTCTACGCTGCTAGCAAGAACTATTGATATTGTTTACGATTATTCTATAATAAACGCTTAATGTCGTATAACCAGCGCGTATGATGTACTCATTTGATATTGATTGTATTAATCGGGTCGAGGGAAGCTAGTTACCGCAAAAATATTCACATTGCGGCAATGTAGCCACACCCGTATATTTGACACAAAATACCACTAATTTTTCTATGTCACGCAAGGATGAGCCCTAACATACGCTTAAGCTCTCATGGTCACTGGTGGAAGCGGTTAAGATCAGTTTATTGATATCTTTATGCATGTGTTTATTTCGTACTCAAGGTACCAGGATGAAACGTGCAACGATGAACATTCCGAGCAACATAAAACCTAATAAAGCAAACTGTTACGATATACAGATATAATGAATCGTAACAGCAACTTTTCCGTTGTACAATCCATCCATATATAATTCCAAATACAAAGTAGTAAGAGTATGCATTAATGCCTCTTGTTTATTTGTTAACCACTCATTTTAAATTACATTCTCGATTTTATATATCACATCATATGTTTTGTAAAAGTTGTACATATATCTAGGGTGAGCAATATTTCGTCCAAGTTGTGATTTGCCAACATTACAAGCATCATTGCATTTGGGATTTGTACAGCTAATGGATATCTCCAGTATCAATACCTATCCTATATGACAATGTTCATGATTCAATCACATTGACGTTCTGTTCTTCTACAAATGACTCTAGCATTGATGAAGTCGCGATAATTGCGAAAAACAAACAATTCATACCTTCGAGGTCCTGCCCGAAATTCTGTGTCGGCTGCCAAAGGCACCTCGTGTCCTCCCCGCCAGTGTAATTTCTCAAGCCGCAGACCAAGCGGATTAGCAGTCTTAAAGTCTATTGAGTTGGTCAAGCGTGAGTGGATTTGTTGTCAAATGCCATGTCAGAACCATAGGAATATTAATACACGATGATGATATACGCACTATACTAAGCCTGTGCTCTCATTTATTTATGTGTCATCTATTGTATCGGGAGAAGCAATATATTTGTTACAATGCAAGCGGTTTGTACTTATCGTTTGGTGGCGCTTCAATATTCATGGATTGTTTGTTCGCTTGTCCCACTGAGAGGCTTTGTAGCTTTGATCTTTCAGTTGATCGATAATATTTTAAGAAAGCGCTACCTAAGTATCACAATCATCATCCTCGTTCATCACTGTAGCGGTCACAACTCAGTATTTCATTTAATCCAGCATGGAATAAAATATTTACTGGTGAATTTTGCACCGCACTATAGACGTTTCCATCCCAATGCATTGTCACAGTATGACACGATAGAAAGCAAGAATATTTTTACAAATACATGCAGTTGCGTACAGGGCAGTACAGTACAGCGAAGTGAAAGACCAGAAAATAAGTTATTGTCATGTAACACTTTTTCGAAACAAAACCCCAATAAACATTAGATTTATTGCAGCGCAGATGATATGTATCAACGTAAACAGCAAAACACGTCCTTTTATTCAAATGCATACAGGTAAGAGGGATCAGTCATAGCGTCATACCGCCGTTATTTATCTGGTAAAACCCAATGACGGCGTCAATCAAGCGAGTTGAATCAGCTGTTAGTTATGACTATTGCCAAGTCCCCGCTGTACAGCGCAGCCCTGTGAGTACAGAGCAAGTACAATTTATGCAATAATTATACTAGCTGGCTGCGGATTGCTCGATAAAATTTGCTGAAGCACTAAATATGAAACTGGTATGCGGCGGTGCCAAATTCAAATACTAGCCAAGGTTTTGTAAGACAATAAATCTTTCTACAACACATTTATTTTATGATTGAGGGTATATCAGAGTCTCCATGGTATTGTTTATGGATGGGCTCGCGGCTTTTTGAATAATCTATCACTTGTATGTTTTTTTTCTATTATTGATGTTTTTGATCATTTAACCTCAATAATGCAAAGCGCACGATTACTTTTATCTATGCCATTGCTGCCTCATTAGTATTCCCAATCTAATGTAAGCATTGATAATGATAATAAACGAACGTCGTTCATGGTATTACAAGGAGGGAATGGCCCATTCAAGTCACTAGGATGCATTTTGCATTGTATCGTTTTGCGTATTCAGGGTGGCAATCAGCGTATGCAGTTTTGCGTTAATGCGGCCTCATAAATCACATGTTTTTTTTAGTTAAGTCGCCACCGTAGATATTTTCATCCGCTGTGTTGTCCCGTGCTTTGTTACCTGACGGTTCGAGTCATAACACAATAACAAATGACACATCCAATCTTTGATGATACATAACGAAAAATTGTAATCGCCACGAAAAAACCCGGCGCTCATCCGTTCGCCAAATACGGTCCATTGTGTCGGATATTTAGATGAGTAGCTGTATGATAAGGCACCGGTCTGACAAATTGCAAGACTTCCAATGCAACAGGGACAGACGAAGCGCTGGATACTTAATGTAAGCCCATTCAGTGTCAATATATGTGGTATATTTATATATGGGACCAAATGAAAAGTTATTGGGAATATACTTACTGGCAAAATGCCTGTATCACATTGAAATAACATGGGTGTATGTTAACATTTGTCACCGAGATTCGAGTTATATATAATATTCATAACAAACAAAGCATGTACAAATATGTTGTCATAAGGGTTTATATTTAGAAAAAGGTCATCTACTCGTATATAGCTTTGAGCAAAAATGAGGTTATCGAAGATAAGTAACTTATTCTGGCACGGTTTATCTTGCCTTAAATGAGTTGATCATGATACACCAATATTTCTTTTAGACATTAAGTCAGCAACTTCAACAAGCAAATAAAGAAATTATCAAAAGGAGGAATCTTGCTGATGTTTGGCCATGGAAAAGTCGCAAGTACAGTTTATCGCTTTAAAACCCGCAAGACACACTTGATTTGCAATCCTTGGCAGCAACGTTTCTGATTTTTTCATAAAGATATTAAGAGATATGTTGAGTAATGCGTTGGCGCATATGATTTGTTCACCCAAGCTTTTTTTTTTTTACCCGCCGGACAGCGATCAATGATTGAATAAAGGGGTGTTCCACTGAGTTTATCTCGGCTCTAATATATCTAAGAGTATCTTTGTAAAAACAATCAACTCATTCACCCAGATGTGTTATAGTATCCAATGGACCAACATACTTCTGCTTAAAACCAGCACTTCCCTTCCAGCCATCCATCTCTAACACAGGAGTGAGCAAAGCCACTATGCCTCCCTATTTCGCCACCTTTGATCTGATGGAGAAAATCTTGGTAAACATCTAATATGTAATTATGCAACATATTAATTCATATTTTGGTTCGCCATGCTTGCGGCATAGCTAAGTATATATTATGTAGTATTATCATGTTAGATGGGCAATAACACCGGCAAAGTTAACTACGTCAAACACATCAGATTATTAGAAGAAAGCAGGAACATATATGTTTTCGTGTGTCATGTGTTGTTTTTATAATAATGAAAATAACATTTCATATACTAAATCAAATATAGTGAACACACTATATAATACAGTAATTGTCATGTTTCAAAAGATAAGTTATTTAAATTTTGTTGTAAAATTTTACTCCAGCCTAATAATATCTAGTATTGAGTTGAAATACTTTTTATTTCGGATTAGTGCCACTGAAACATATCATAAGTTAAAAATTACGATCAAGTGCTGTGAGCAGGATGCCACTTTGGTATTATTGTTTTATGCTCATACGAGTGAGAGGGGATTGCTAACCGTGTGGCATATAATTTACTAGAATATAACATTATGGCGTTCATCTACATAAAAGCGAGAGCAAAAGTGCAAGGAATGCATTCATTACGCGAAACAAGTAAATCGAACTAGCTAAGCAAACATTTCAAGAAAATGTTTGGCTTTGTTTTGGGGCATGCGCCCTTGACGTACAGGATAAGTCCATATTGACCGACGTGCACATGATTGAGTTAGATACTTAACAAGCGTGAAACATTTGAAATGCAGCGGGATTAATAATGGCGAGAGCTGAATGTACAAAGACGCCCAACACGAAAACAAATGATGCTTACAAGTTAGAAATCGGTACTATTTCGTCACAACAAAAGGACCGGTTGCTCACAATGATGACAGAGTTCGTTACCTTTGCCACGCCCAATATTCTCCGTTGAACCTTTAACCCACAGTATGACTACAACGCCGAATAACTATGTTTCCAACTCCGCAATACTTGATTTTCACGCACCGTTGGGTCCAGCATATCGGGTTTCTGAGAATTAACTGATTTCTGAAATATCGTATGTGAGTGACTGTTGTGATGCCCCGTGACGCCCTAATTGCCAAATATTTACGAAGGTAGGGCGCCAGTTATATTGTCCGGGCTCTCCGGTATATTGCCTTCATCTTTTAGGGGCATACATTGAAATAAGTCCTTAAGGTAGAAACCCTTATACAAATGACTTAGTCGACCTACAGGCTAAGTTAGACAGTCATATAAATCAAAAAGCAAGCGCCATAAAACCACATACTGCCCACCATATACCGTTATATACATATAACATCAATTTGTTTAATTCTTAGCTGCATAAAGCTCACTTGTCAAATTCTATTGTGGGTCTGACTAATTTGTCGGGCTTCAGTATCGCCCACGCTGACATCAAGGAGCAAGCACTACGACCTGCGATCTGCATTGCATGCTTCGCCAATCAATGACCCGAAAGTACAAATTCAATATTATGTAATATTAGTGACGGACAATTTACACTGACGGAATTGATAAGCGCACTTAGGCAAGTAGCTGTCAAACAGCGCCGTCGCTTGAGAACGCGCTGAAGTTTTCACATCGATGACCTGTCAATAGACTAATACCATCGAGTTCTAATGTAAACAAAGACGGCGTGGGCGTGTGGCATCTACTGAAGGCAATTGAATTCTTTGAAATTTACAATTGTGTATGTGGCTGCATAAGTTGCAAAGGTATTGTGTAAACATTGTGAAAGCAATTAAAACCTTAAAGTTTAAATCACAGGTCGGAATTCGGGCAAGGGTCATCTTTTGTGTAATTTAAGGAATAAATCTTGTGCAACGTGCCGCGGTTCTGATGCCAATCGGACTTGGAGGCATCCACTCCACGTGCGTATGTCACTTTTGGAGGGCGCTTTTTGTGAGGTCGGCATCATGTGTAATGGCAAATGGTTGAATATCGACAACATTAAACATTGTGAGTCATTTGATCATTGGTCTTAAAATGGGTCATGAAGGATTGATTTTTCTTGAATGCCAATGGTTACGGCAGCATTACGCATAACCAAAGCCCGATACATAGTATAACAAGCTATGCCATTAATGTGCATAACGATATTAGCTTTAAGAATCAATCGATCAACGTTCTCTTTGGCATACGACACAATATATAATGCATCGTTTTGACTAGAACAGGCTTATCTCTCCCTGCAGTGGCGTAAATGTAGTGTGTGTTATAACGGGTTAACTAGGTCACCGGGTTATGTTTAGAGATAGATCAGCAATGATCGATCCAAGTATTCATGTGAATTGCAGAAGTCAAGTCACTGTTACCATATAAAGCAACAGTCCTTCGAAAAGCTGCAAACTTATTAGGCAACCTGGTAAAAGATGCTATGACGTACTACCCGAATCCGGGCGATTGCACACAGGTACACTGACTTATCGTTCTCACCATAATAACCCTGAATGCCGCTGCCGTTCATAGCAATGCCTGTCGTAAGTTCATATTTTGCCTTATCAGGATACATTCCTAGTATCGCTTATCATTATCTTTAATAATGGGTCTAAGAGTCTTTATTTTCTAGTCAGTCATACGGAACACACTCTGTGGAACGTTTCAAATGTGTGGATGACCAATAAACGGCAAAATGTTTTCTTAGGGCAACACTGATGGCCACGATAGCCTATTGCCTTAACGCAGGTCATAATCGATGATTAGATGGAGTCTTGCCAAACATATATTGATTTTGCGGCACCAGGGTGATGGTACCGTGCTTAAATGGTATCGGTCGCAACCTTGCGCGCCACATATTTATTTTAGAATACTTTAGTGATGGTTGTATTTTAAGGCAAAATAAGTTACTCGCCGAACTCTTGCGCGAAATTACGTTACCCAATATCTCTGCGCAAAGGGCAACCTATTGCCATTTTTCCAACCGTTTAAGTGTGACTTATAGCGGAGGAAAATATCAGCATTCTTTTGCGCGCCCCTCTTATCCCTGTTATAGTAAACAGGTCATGCAATTCATTACAATTCCAATAATCAAGATTGTTGATACAATCCGTGGAAGACGTGCAAGAGACGGAAGCAGGTTAACCAAGTCAAACTGCAAATAGCTCGAAACTGTTTTCCCGTTTTCATATGGCGGCCAATTTGTAGACGACGCAGAAAGATGTGCCTTAGACAGAATGCGATCCAGGTATACATATTTCATCGACAGATTGTATCTCAGGAGCCTTAGCAGCATCAGCCGTAACCTTCCGAACAGTGTTATAAAGGTACACGGCAGTGCATTCGGCTCATCTAGTTCCACCTGCCAGTTCGAATCCTTCTGATCCAGAATTGTCCAGACGTCTTCAAATGTCGGAATCTTCAAATGCTATCTTTTAATGCTTTTGCGCAATTACTTTGGGTCTAGACATAGACGCAAAGATTTGTCACGCTTCTCTGCGATGACCAAACTGTTCACCCACGCAGTTGGTTGCTCTACGGGAACGATCGCGTTCTTTGTCACCAGGTCGTCCAGTTTGTCTTGAGATCCTGTGTTTTGTTATCGTTTTGACTGCAGGAGTTTTATGCTGAAGCGCATTCACTTCAAGGAACGAGTCATTATCACCAGGCCTTATCAGGATTTGCCGCGCGCTGGTATTCAGTCCTAATATTGGCACTGTTTTCTCCGTCGTCACGAGAACGCGATGTTCACCAACCTGAAGAGAAACCACGGTATTCATGCTCTATGCGGGTTTTCGTCGTGTGCTTTCAGAATTGTTGGCGAACTGATCAATTTCGGTGCGTTGACGATTTTGGACCACGTTCTCATTGGTATGGTGTCGGCCTCGGCGCCGGTGCCTACTTTCATTTTGATTTGTGAATCACGAACAGTGGCAGTCACAAACTAGGCTCGCACTGCCTTGGTTTTCGATACTTTCTCTATCCACCCGATCCAGAATTCATCGTGGTCTTCTCTTGAATCATCACGATGCATGATTAATGATACAGCATGCACTGTTTTAGTTTTGCACATAACTGAAATGTGATTTTGGCCTTTACAGTTATAGCACCTCTGTCAACACGCGGACACTGTCGCTTGGCGTGAATTGTTCCTAATCTATTGCATTTTTACAAATGTTTATTCGGCGGCCTACCCGAGCTGGGAACACCTCGCGACGTTTCAGACGGTTGTGAAGATGAAGCTGGCTGCTTTCCGCGAAATCCACGCTTTGTGTTATTGCATCTTTGTTTGTGGATCTGGTTGACTTTTCTTTCTTGTGCGGCGGCGCTAGCATCCCCAGACATGGACTTTATTTCATTGCGCGTTGTCTCAAAAGCCCTGCAATAATCTCATGTACGCTCCAACGTCAAGTTATTGTCACGCAAAATGTTTTCTTTCAACGGTTTGTCAGTTGTTGAGAACACTATGTTGTCACGAATCATATTGTCCTTTTCCTGGAACTAACACGCCTGACCTAGTGTTTGTAGCTGCGTGAGATAATCATCAAAGGGTTGTGAATCCCCCCTTTTGTTGGATCAAAACTGGTATTGCGTGAAAACAGTTCGTTTCTGACCCTTGTAGTCAGTGTCTAACTCTCCCAACACATTGGCGTAAGTATCTTTGTTTTCGTCGGCAGCGTAAGCAGATTGGTGGTATCTATCCAGGCTCTCGGGCCCTATTCACTTCAGCAGCATGCTGATTGCGAATTGGTGCGCCTTCTCGTGGGCTTCTTTGGCTAGATATAATCTGCCTTTTCTACGCTCTCCAGCCTTCGGTGATGTTTCCAGCCGGACAAAACGGTTCAGAGGTTCGAATTTCATGATTGTCAATGTTTTTGATGTCTTTTCCCATCTAGGAACGTACAAAAGCTACCCTTTTTTCGACAAAAATCCCGCTTCTTACACAGTGTCACAACGTGCCCCTTGTTTTTAATTTTCAAACAAAAACAAAAGGACAGCACCCGACGAACATAGATGTATTCATAACGTACTATATGACACAATTCAATACATACCATAAATATAATTTCACATATATTCAGGTGGTATTAAATGTTGCACTATGCATCGCAGTGAAGAGCACAGCTGCAATTCTAACGTTGCAGCACTACGTGATGAATTGAAATCATCACCGATGATTGTAATTCAATGCTGAAATCATCACTCGCAAAGTTTGATGATTTGTAATTACCCAATGTCTTTTACTATGTAAATTTACAGGGCCCTCTTGACGCAGTATCGGTCTGTATTGCAATCGTCTATAATGTCCAATCCCCCGGTTCGAACTTATATTTATCCCCTTCAGCGACCTGAGGGTCTCTATGTTTTTGCCTAATAAATGGTGATACTAAATAGTCGCAGATAACGTCCTAAAAGTAAAAAAAACGTGGACAATTGAGTGAGTACATGTCGCTTTCACCAACAAAGTGTTATGGGGGCTATGATAGATGATGCTGATGACAATTGTGATAGATCGCAAGCGCCCTTTTGGAAGCCCCAGACACTATTCTGAACCTGGTGCGGAACATAATGAGCCTAACAGATGAAATGGTTGCTTTGAATTCCATAAGCTATTTAGTTACGACGGCAAATCCTGCTTTTGTGCAGCGTGACTTTGATGGAGCAGCTTGCAAACATCGATGCTGATGAATTCTTTAACAGAACAGTGCATATATCATGGCGTTGGTTTGCTTTAGTTTCCGATTGTTCAATAAAGTAGCGTAGCTTAAATTGTATTATTTCCATTTGTTACATATTGCAGTACATAGCCTGAGCGAACTAACATGATGACTTCCAGCCCTACAGTCAGTATCTCATCAGTTGGATATTCTTCACTTTTTGCAGGACAAAGGTCAAACGATCCAGCAGAATAGAAACATGAGGATAATAATGCTGCATCAACTTCGTAACCAACACATATTCTCTTATTATATTTTTCAGAATGAATGCGATTGCTCTGAATGAATTGTACATATCGTGCATAATCAGAACACTCACTGGAAGTTTCATTGGGGGAATTATATATGAAGCTGTTACTCGCCAGCCATTGCGTGATCTCGCATAATGATTATTGGGAGTCTATGCTCGGCTTTTCATCGGAGTCTTACAGGAGATTGATGTCGCTGAGTAGAAGAACGACTAGCTTGCCGCTATATTGCAAGCGCAAGACACTTTGACATGTTGACATAGATCGGCAAACTAATCCACTAACCATACATGCAATACACATGTTATGCCTGATGTAATGCATGTAATGTTATATCTCATTTGTGCATTGACATGGTAGTCGCCAATAGATGAGACTGTGGTTCTAATGGTAATGATTGAGGTTGGTTATCTAATGTAGCGACTCTGAGACATGATTTGATACTACTCGAACATATGTTTCGGTCACTAAATATATTGATGAGATGGTGAGGCATCATATTTTTGCATTGTTTATAAACACAAAGCGGCGGACGGTGAATGGGTTTTAACAATTAGATTACATCCTGCGTCGAAGTTTTGTTTTGCTCTGATTATATAACAGGCACATGGCTTCAAAAAGTCAAAGAATTACACAAACCGTTATGCGTTTTTACACAACTCGACATCAGAGTAATGTACACCTGGTTAAGGCTGTGTTTTAAGCCATTTGCTCCACTAGGGCCACCAATGATTCTTCCTTCAATATGATGCATGCATATGCTGAATTTATTATTGAAAAGGATTAAGTTGATTTTTGTTACTCATCGCTGCCTCACAGTGACTGTCATTCAGCATTTTACCCAGCAGGGGATGGTGCAACAGAAAAATAATTTACTGCTCATTGTATGCACCCTGTTTCCAAGGACAAACAACCCTGTTTTTGTTAAATGCTTGAATATACAGAAATGTAACCTATCCCGCTTATACAACAACAGACGTATGGGAAGCTGCGCAGATGCCACTTGCTGTTATTGAAGTCATTATATTGTAACGCTCTAATAACGTTTCAATTATTTCTCTTTGGTTCTTCTGTGGACCTAAGTTCGACTTCCCATCTATTTTTGA
This sequence comes from Urechis unicinctus, assembly GCA_034190875.2. Classification (NCBI taxonomy): domain Eukaryota; kingdom Metazoa; phylum Annelida; class Polychaeta; order Xenopneusta; family Urechidae; genus Urechis; species Urechis unicinctus. The sequence continues at coordinate 18,729,511 of CM067345.1, read as the reverse complement.
AGTCTGTAATTTGCACGACGGAATCCAAACTAAGACTGACTAAATAATATATGACATGAGGTTGGTGATTAAGTCAGTAAATGATACGCTGCGACGAAATATTTGTTGGGATGGCTATTTGATTGACAGAAAGTAACCACATGAAATGGAGCAAAAGTATGATTTGTAAACACGGCGAAGCTGCGATTGATTATAAAAGCACCGTCAAGTGCCGGAAAAACACGCTTAACAATTCCTCATGGTATAAACTGTGCAGATTATCGAGCAGATTGTAGCGCTGTAATGAATGGTATCGGGTACAGTTGGTTTCCTAAGGGAGTGACATTGCGTTAATCAAGATATGGTAAGTATATATCAGGTTGTAGGTGAGGGTGAGGTTCACTGAACCCAGAATATGTCAATCTAACGATTTGATTTAGAAGGCAGAATATGTCACCACATTTAATCTCGCACACCACAGGTTATATATCTCGCACACCACAGGTAGGTTATCTCGCACACCACAGGTTATATCTCGCACACCACAGGTTATATCTCGCACACAACAGGTTATGTCCGCTCTGGAGAAAATGTCATCGCTTGAATAAAGTATATTGGCCAAAATGATGAACCTCGCATGGATTCGTTCATATTCGGCCTGCAGCCTTGGCGCCAGCTTGGTGTGTCATACGAGTAATATTATTTCTCATACCGTGATTCTTTTGACAGATATACTTTTCTCCATAAACTTGACGGAAAGCTTTGATCTATATCAAAATGCAAAGATAGCATAGCATCTAAAATATCTGGAACTTAAATTGAATAATCAAGACAAAAGGTGTGCAAAATACTTTAGGTGAAAAATGATTCACACCATTTCCAAGAGCAGCAAATTGCGACCGATTTCTATCAAGCCAGCCTTTACTGTGAAATGGCTTTTATCAAGGGCATTATGTCCTGTGTGCAATAGCCATTGCATAAGAGCCACGGCTCCTTTATTTTCCGTACTTGTTATACCATGCTGATCTGAATGCTTGCTGGGTTCGACATTCATGGTGATATGTTTTGACGACCAAGTGTGGGACTTATGTTAGCCCAAAGCTTGACAAGAGAATAACATACCTGTTATCTGGATCATAACACGTGTCACGTGTCTGACACGTAGCGTGCATATATACTGCCGATAATGTGTTATTGAATTAATGGAAAATGTCCTTATCTCCACAACCATGGTAACAATTAGTGTGCTGGCTTATGTACTGCTGTGTATGCTTATCTTTCGTTCCAACGTTGTTTTGTCTGTGCACGTTTCTGTAATCATGGTGACATAATATTGAGGTTGTAAACAAACATGTGGCATTGCATTCGGCGTTGTATTGGTGGGTGTTGTTTTTAGCGAAAATAAATTGATCGTTAAAGTGAAGTTTCTTGCTCGAAGCAAGTTTTTAAGTTAGATGTTTGATTATATTAGATACTGCGTTTCAACGTGGTCTCACTGCATTGTCGCTGCAAAACAGATTGATCATGCATAAGTTGAATGCAAAAATGTTGCACAAAATGTTGTAAACAACGCATAATTAATCATGTGTAACAGAGACACATTGAACTTTCGACGTTAAGTTTAGAAACGTACTTACCCTTAACTTTGAAAACTCAATGTATGTAAAAACGCTATCAACACAAATTTTACCCTCCAGAGTATTTCATTTTACTGCTGTTCCAAAGAACGGAAATGCGTACAAAAATGTTTTCGTTGTGTTAAACATTTTAGTCATAAACATGGCAATGTGATAGCTGACCGATTGATTCGCCAGCTTGTAATGTATCAAACTTGCAACAATAGATACAAAAGGTGCATAATATAATATTTATCCCTTGGGAATAAGGTACTGGTTAAGCAAGTGCGATCTTTTCTTCAGTTCGATCTATCCAAACGAGGACGATATCGGCCCGTTTAAATCCATATGTTGCTTATGTGCGTTTAATAACACGATACGCTTGCGAAGTCGGTTGGCGTTGACATGCTGTCAAACCGACAAATCATATGGCCTTGATAGAGCAGGTGCTGTTGAGAGAATGATTGCATGATTTCCGGCAGGTAGACATTTAAAAAATAACACTTTTGTAAGCAATGCTAATGTTTTATAGTTACCAGCTATTTAATTAATTGAGTTTAAGGTCACTCTCAACAACAAGCTAATACCGCGACGGTGATGGATGAGGATAATTGTTATGATTGGGCAGCTCCCCTTAAGATCCAGCGCTCACTTGGCACAAACCCGTTGCTCATACCAAGCTGCAAATCCAACGCCGCTGGGAGAAAGGTCCAGCACGGTACTATTGAGCTACCGGGTCGGGTACATACCCTTTCAGAGATGTGACCGCCATTTAACGAGAACATCCCAGTCACAGGTTTTCACACCTTGGTATCGAACCCACAACCTTTGGGTCGAAAGGAGACGCAGAATACCCCTAAGCCACGGGAAACGGCTAACAGCTATTTAGCATTTCTGACGAAAGCTATGTATGAGACATACGCATTAAAACAGTTCATCAGATATTAGTCTCAAAGGCTCTGCTATCGCAATCAACACCAAACAATCTTTCCCCTCCTTTTACCAATTATTTGCTTTTAAGACCGAACCGACCGATCGGACCCAAACTCAATACTCTAGACTGGTAGAAGCCGGCCTTAGATTGAATCGCCTAACAAGATATGATTGTAAATAGAAACTGACACAGCTTATCCAATGCACTGCGGTCGACGAGACAGGCATATCTGCCCATGGATTAAACTTTATTGCTTATCTGGATCTCTCGGGAATTATAACTCATCTAGATGTATTAGAAATATCAAAAAAATAACGGAATCGTGCAGGCATATCCAGAACAACATGTCATATAGAATGCACCCATGGTTTCAACCTGAATGCTTATCTGGATCCGATGAACTTACGGAAGCATGCAGGTATGGCTTGTATGATATTTCCTCCTAATTTCATTTTTGGTATGAACATCATAATTCATCTAGATCGATTAGAAAAAAATCCATTTACCATCGAGGGTGCTGTTTTATATTTCCACTACCTTCACATGCAAAGGCTTCTTTATCTGTGCTTAGCTTGTGTTATTTGAATAGATATCGCGGTTAATAGACAACTGTGCTCCTGTTATAAGTGACTCAAAGCTATCATTCGCGGGGAGAAATCGTATCAAATCTCCCTCCATTACTGAAAGCGGTATCAAATGCTTATCTCGAATGTAATTACTGTATTGTCATCTTCAATAAGCAGGCATATATCAGTATGTTTTAGCATTTTAAGTGTAGATTATAGCCCAAGATCCGCTAACAATATTAATGCGCTAGCTTGAATGCGCCACTAGCTTGAATGCTTGTGATTATTAAAGATGCAAACGCCATGACTAGCTAGGACGAAATATTATTTCTGACTCTTACTGGACTATAAGAGGTCATGTACTGACACCTTACACCTATTTATCCAAACTATGGCTGGTGACAAAAGCACACACGTGCCGGGTTTATTGCAATCTGCAAGAGTCTCCGACCTTGGCATCTACATCACATCATCACTTCTTTGGCCTTGCGACACTGTCTAGCTTTGATATATATGTCCAGACGATCACTTTAGGGTTGACAAGCAGAGTAGGTCAATGTGAGTTGGGACATCGTGGTTTTATACGCAAAATATGAATATGAATCCGAACAAGTTTCTTGATGTGGTAAAGTCTGTTAAGCATCAGCGTAGCGGTCAAGTCTAGCTTGTCACCGTGATCAATCGTGCTTAGATAAGATTATTTTTGGTAGGTTAAGCTAGGACTTCGGGCCATATAGCGTGTTTAGGCAATGTCTGAAATAAACACAAATCATCGATATTCAACGAACTGCAGAAATAAAGGACATTGTTTCATTCATGGAAGAAATGTCGCTGGTAGAAAGCATGTTTAAATTGTTCTCACTACAATCCTATAGATTTGACGTCGGTGGACACGTTTGCTTAAGATTCCTTTTATAGTGGCAATTAAGCTTTTGTGCTTGGCTAATTAGGACATTGTAGATGATGATTTTATTCGCAAGCGGTTGGCTATAGGAACGGCAGAAAAAACCCCGCAACCAATAGATTTAAAGACGAATATTTGAAAACAGTGAAGTTGCGTACGATTATCTGGACTACACAGTTACATGTGCCACTTGCGAGGAAGAGCAGCATGTGATACTACTTAAAGTTAAAGGGAATGATAAATGAAAAATTGTTTATGTGGAATCTTGGCGATTGCTTGGAAAAGCCTAGGAAGAAATATTATTTCTCGCCGAGTAATCCTTCTGACTTCTGCTGTGGTCACAATAGACTTGATTTTGTATTAGAATGCGAAGGTAACATTGATTCAACAATATCGGTAATTGAGACGACTGTACAGTTCGTTCAGTAAGAACGACGAGCTTTGTTTGTAAATTGCATGTGATAGAGTTGCTTACCCCAGTTGGACACTGTATTGCTTACCTTCGGTCAAAATGATGCCTTTAGGGGATTCTTTGTTCCTTAGTAAATGCACTGCATATTTGGAGATTATTTTGAGCACCGTGTTTAGCATGGCGCATATGATGAGCGTGGCATAAAAAATAAAAGTGCTCGTATAATATAATACATAAACAAATTAGATTAATTTGGCCTTTTGATCCTTACTCCATCAAATAAATGCAAGTAATTGACCCATTTTTGTTCTGACGTAAGCCGACAGAGGAACGCATGTGATTATATTATCAACCTGGTCAGGAAAATAACCACGTACACTTAATCATCCGTCTACATTATCAGATGATTTGCGTCGCATGTGCTCAAAATGCTGATCTTAATACTTGCTGGGTTCGGCATTTCTGATAAAATCAAATTGGTGTGATGAAGACGTTTGCCAATGGCATTTTTTTGTAAAACATATACTGTCCGTCTGGAGTATAGAACCTCTCACGTGTCGGACGTACTTACACTTCCGATAATAGGGTACTGTAGTTTATGGACATTGCCCATTCTAACTCTGTTGTATCAATGCCGCAAAAACGCCACAGATAAACTATAGGCCGACATCTTCTGCGCTTAAGCTGGAACACAGGTAGTGGGAAATATAATGGCCAATATTTCTGCAGTTCCAGCTTTTGTAATAGGATGAGCGTAATGCATTTCGACGATTTGTTTCCTCTCTTACCTCCGTTGTATTCGCAGCCCTTTTCCCCATGTTAAGCCATTTATCTCAATTCACCACTCTTTCTGTCTGATATTGTATAACAGTTATTTCTAACTGCGTGCAAAATTGGTGACAAGGAGCGTGTTTAAGTTTTATACTTCGCGGGTTGTTCCGCCTTAGAATATCCGAGCTGCATCGAACAAAATGTAACCGTGACCTCCACCATGTCCTTGAATATAATTCTGTATAATGACACTGCATATGGTTATGCGTTTTACACGGTTTCATTGATCTAGCTATGCTATTACAAACGCTATCGATTTCATAATAATATGCCAATAAAGAACATGAAATCGCCGCCATTGGTCAAATTGCTGTAGGCTATCGCAAGAGCCAACACAGGTTATTGATTAAAACTTATTCATCCATGTAGCTGTATAATCTATGAAGAGGGATGTATCTCTCAGCGCGGTGGGATAAAATGCACAACCTACAACTCGCTTGACTTTAACATGGAAATCCTTACAAAAACTCCCCAATATATGCAGTTAGAGACTTTCTACGAGTGAATTCAACCGAATGATTCAAGTTTTAATTTGGCCATAACAAACGATTCAGTGTTGTTTTCGTTCATACATTCGATGTCAACGCATAATATGCCTCAGCTATTTTATGATATGACTTCTGTTCTAAAGTTCTGAAACGCTTACATCATTGCTTGTATTGTTCAAAACATTACAATGTGGAAGGGGAATGATTGATTCGGAAATATGAAATATATCAAGCTAACGACAACTGATGCATACGGTGCATATGCAAGGTATTTGTTAACATTGGCGATCTTCCAGAAGGCTTACACTTAAATAAACGATAAAGGCTAGCAAAAATTCTTTTGCTAATTGTGTGACTCTTTTCTTTGCAAAATGCTGATACGTTTGGATAGTTAGATGGTGATGACCTGTTACCTCACTGACGAATCCTGTAGCCTTGCTAGGCCAGTTACTTTTCATAAATGATTATGTTTCCTCCGTCGACAAGAATATTTAGAAATAACACCTGTGCAAGCAATGTCAATTTGGGTATAAAAACTGGCTGCTAAGCACTGCAAACGAGAGCTTAATACACACACTGCCAATCACAATTTATTTCCATACTGAATCCATATGAGCAGACAATGCTGAGCACGTACAGGTTGCCAAACTGCCACCAAGCGGGAACTTTTGGTTATCACATTCCAGTGTTTACTCGGATTAACATCGTGGTATCGGCGTGGATGGGGCCACAGCTGTGGGTGCCCCACCAATGTGCATCAATAACGGACGGAGCAACTTTGATGGATTTCTGGCTCCGGAGTTGAAGGTGTCGATGTATGTGGCCAATATGGGAGAGGTTGTGATTGAAAATCGCGGCAACCTGAAGTCGGTAATAGTTGGCCTCTGCTGGATAATTGTTGACAATCACAGTTGATGTTAGCATTACCCAGTCTTTGAGAATCCACTGTCAAGTGTTCACGTCTCAGCAACTATAAAGCGCGAAGTGGGGTGCCTGCTTGCCTGCTCAGTATTTATTACTTAACTTGGATGGATTCCACAACTTATTGGCAACAGGTGGTCATATATTTCAATCAGTTGTAGTACTAAACAAATTTGAATGCCAGAGAAAGCGTGGTTGGTGTTCAATTGCTCTCTCACTGTCTGCACTGACTATAAACAGGTCTACAAATACGCACTCAATGCTGTGGTTAATGACCCAAGCAAATTTGCCTTCGCCTAAAGTGTAAAAAGGTATTTACATTTGTGATCACCTTTGAAGTAATTATCTTGTCACAAGCTATACTTATATCATGGCACAACACAGCAAAACCTCACATATAATCTTCGTTTCGCTGATAATTCAGCGTTTGTTATCTTTGAAGGTACAAATGTCATTGGTACATACAATGCACGACAATGCAGTGATACATGACTGTCCAAAGCATGTCGTAGCATCTATATAACTTTCAAGTCGCGAATGTGATGTATCAATATCTGATGCTATCGTGTACAAGACAATAATATATTCTGCATCTAGTACTTTTTGTGCCGAGCTCGCCTCGATATCTGGTACATTTAATCAGTCAAAGGCGCCATCCTTGATACAACGCCAATAAACCATGATCCAATTACCCAATTTCATGGTTGACGGAGAAATCATGGTATGCGACAAGTAATTGCTGAATATTTGCGTCCTGTTTTGTACAGAGATTGTACTCTCTATGGACCCTGCCTAGTAATGCGATAGATTGTGTGACGACGCACGCAGAGTTTGCCAATGTAGTACACCAGCAAAGTCAACAATAACGCGTGTAAAGTGGATAGTAGTGAGTCATGAGGCCGGCAAATATGCAAATTAGCATAACAGTAATCCAATTATTACAATATTCCAAATGAATGTAAATGAACTGTAGCATCCGTGCCAATATGGCGATATTTTTTGTTACGTGACGATCAATTTTGTAAATATTCAATGCCACATTTATTGCAGCTATGTATAACTAGATATACGTCGACTTCCGGCTTTTATCGTATCCTCGAAAACTAACAATTATGCTGTCACTTGTTCGTTCAAGTGAATACCCGTTCATCTAACATCCATGGCGTATCCGTTTTAAAATGTAACCATTTATCGCTACATTTATACCTCTGCTTGTAAACATGGTCAGTGCATTGGCCTATTAAAGATATAGAGGGACTACTATACAATTGCATAGTGAAGCCAACACAGATCGACCGATTAATTTGCTTTTTCCGGTAGCTCCTCAGTTACATGCGGCAGTAAAAAGTAGTGCCTATGACAGTAGAGGTCGGTAAGACGCATAGGGATCCAATAATGAATTGTAATCACTCAGAGAATCAATTTTATTTTGGGAATAACGATAAAATTAAATGATGGGGTCGTTGCAAAAGGACTGCTTTGTATGGAACTAATCTAACCCCCATTTCCTAACTACGACACTAGCATACAATGCATCATAATTGCCAGTTACAGTATTAGACTTGTTAATAATAACATTTATGTACACATGACATGATATAACTACTGACATTCACTACACGTTGTGATGATTGATAACATACCATATGATATAGCGAATCATTTCCTGGTAAAATGGTTAATAAAGCAGTTTGATGTGCATCAGGAAAATGCACTGCTAGCTATTTAACGTGAACTGGGCAGGGCAGTGCACTTGGATTAGCATTTTCTGTGAAAAGTTTGACGATGGGTACATTTCCATCAAATTTATGGGAAGAGATTCGTAACAATGACAAAAAAGGCGCTAGCAGCTGATATGAGTATAACAGAGCTACTCGTGAACATACCAAAGCACTTACTTATTGTATTATTACGACTACAAACATCTCTATGCTCTCGAAGCGCTTTGTGCAATTTATACTCTCTTAACATACCAATTGTTAATTCGAGAGCCAATGACGTAGTAACAGAAATCTTCACCAAGAGTTAATAGTAACATCAAGCAATCATGCACGGAATTGCCGCTAATCCTGATCATTTGCAGTGTGGCAATAACTTTGCTTCCAGCTTCAGTTTTTTGTGCAAACATTTAAACGTTGAAGACATGAACAATTATTATTACCGCGAAGGTCGGCCGAATCACGAGGAGAGTACTGATCAACTCTTGGTTGAATGATATCATATTTGTAACAATCATATCCATCCCATATATTGACGGAATAGCCAATCTCAATAAACAACAACTCTAGGTGGTCCCTAATTCCCTCTTAGCAAAAGAATCATAAAAAAAAAGAGAATATGACGATCGGTTTAGCCAACAGCCATCATGTTTGTATGGGATTGTAACACCCGCAGAATTTATCAGGATGTCATAACGTCAATGAAAATGCCCACGTAAAAACAATTTCTCTTAGATGTGCGCCGATTTTATTCTTATAAAAACACGTAAGTCTATTTTTGAAGTCTTCTATGATTATTCCACAGGTTTTATCCATCTAAGATCCTTGATTTTACCACATAAATAGCCCAGACCAACCAACGGCACTTACCAAGACCAACATTTTAAACTTCTGCTCGTACCTGCGGTCTTTACACGCAGTAGATGCGTTTAATGGTCGGTGGTTAATTGTGAAAAAAGTGCTGGACATTTTCTAAAGGAAGTGTTTTGTTAAAAACTGATGTCAAATTTGTCAAGCCTTTGTATGCAACATGACAACTCGCCATGCTTGGTTGCCGCTCGTTAGCGCCACGTGCAAAAATTCCAGATTACGGGTTCATTATGGTAGGCTTGCTTCAAAGGTTATAATGATAATGCAATCGGAAATAACCGTCAACAACAACAGCAATTTGTGAAATGAATGTGTTAATGTACCAAAATAGACGAAATAATAATTTATTCTATTGCCTACTTTGCAGAAGATTAACCAATTATTGATACAGGCGAGCTAATTTGCTATATGAACTTAATGCACTATCTACTCGTTGCGTTTACCTTTTATTAGATAAAAAAAGGAAGGTATTTGCCATGATTCTAACAATTATCATAATAGTGACTTAAGTGACATAATCTGGTAGCAATTTTTCATGTTTGAGAGCACTACGTGGGATGTTAAAAGTTATAATTATTGCAAAGGATATGGTAGAAAAATATACCGTTTACAGTTTCTTTATACTCTGATTCCCATTAAATTTCGGTTCTTTCATAGAAGTTGATAAAAAAAATTAGCCTCAATAGAGGATAGCATACATCAATGATTTTACGGCTAGTTTGATGCTGCGCTAGTGAATATATATAATCTGATGTTACGGATAAGCAATAAAATATCCTGAAACCATTTCAGGCCGTTCAATAAGGATACGATTTGACAGTTTTGTCGTTCTTGTCGGCTTTGTTATTTGTCATTGAATTGACTAGGCGCACAAGTGAATTATGAGACGGAGTCTTTCGCAGTAGATGGCTATCATGATTAGGTTTCTTATAACCATGGATATGCACTCAATCCACGTTTCCCATTGGTTACTTTATTGCCTATGATGACGAATGTATTGTAGCTATCAAATTATGTATACGGAACTGATGATATGCTATCGGATTTACTAGTTAGAATATTGCATCTTAAACGCTTTATGTCGTATTACAAACATCTATTATATACTCATTTAATATCGAATGCATTTATCTATGCGATATTTAATGTCTCTAATTCCGTGACTATCTCTTTGTTAAGAGCAATTCAGCATGGGTTGAAGCAATAATAGACGAGGTCAAATACAGAAAGTACAAAAGGCAGGTGATCATGTCGACCAATGGTTCGACGCACCAAATAAATCATTATAAAGTGCCCGTGACATGATAAAGCCGTCCTTTGAAAAACAATGTGCACTCAATTATTAAATTTCCGTCCTTTGTTATGCACCACTATGCTTTGTGCTCAGAGTATGTTATGTCTTCGATGGCAACATGGCCGAAATGGTGTAAGAACCGCCATTTTCTCATATAATTACGACTGGATGTGTCTTAACTTAATGTTATGGTATGCTCATCACTAATACTCAGACCGGACTTCCTGTACCAAATGTTGAAATGCGCCGCCCCTAAAGTTAGATAAAATATTACGCTTGGCCCTGATATGCAATTATTTCACTTAATACGGCGCGCGTGCCCTGATTCAGTAATATAAAGATTTGTGAGAATAAGGTTTGAAGTAGGCGCAACGAATCAGACTAATTAAGCTTTATTTTGCATTTGTGACCGTTAAGTTCGTCACCAAATGTATGTAAATGACACTTTGTATTATTATATCGGAATTTGATACTGTGCCAAGTTTTTGGCCAAGTCTATTTAACGATGCATTGATGTAATAAGCTACACACGAAAGCTGGTAGCGTTTAAGATCAGTTTATTGATATCGTCTAACGTAGGTCGATTTATTGTCGAATGCAATGTCCGAAAAATAGGAATATTGATGCACGGTAAAGATATACGCACTGTAGTAATCCTGATGATACACGCATTTATTTATGTCTTCTATTGTATTGGGAGAAGCAGAGAGTGATAAAACATAACAAATTCGGGCCACGTGGCAGCACAGTGAAAGCATATTACGCCATTCGCGATCAATGGGATACATCGTAAACTTTCTGTTTTATCTTGAATATGTTGTTTTTATCAGTAGCCCTAGGATACCTGCATCTAACAGACACAAATGCTCTCTTGTGTGATCCCCGTGCACGTTATAATCAGGATAAGATCAGTTTAATGTATTGACATCTGTGGGTGTGTTCGAAAGAAGTTGCCGTTCGTGAAGATGTTACTTACAAAAATTAATCTCCTCCTCTGTTACATGGCAATATGGCAAAGAAATAACTTATTCGGTACCGAAATGGTACCGACTTTTACGACAATCGCTGCAATCGGCAAAGAAGCCGCAATGAACGTGGTTGTAACATTGAACTGGTTAAATGCATGCGGTACTTTCCAAAGATGTGAGGATATCAGCCCGTTTTAATCCATGTGCTATCTGTGTGTGTTTTCTGCTCAATCCATGCAACCATGCGCTCACACATACGAATCCTGTAGCCCTTATATTGTAAGTTCTGGTCAGAGAAATGTTGTGCAACCTTCGTCGATTAGAGGCGATGATTATATAAGAAGAAAAACTGATGAAAGGTTATGTGTCACTTAATCCCCATTCGAAATGTCCAAACAATGTGTCTGAGTTATTACAATCACAACGACATGCACGTAACCAACTCTTGGAGTGTACATGTTAGAATCGGTCTGCGTTGCAAACCTTGGACTTTTTTTAACCCTACAAATTGCTTACAGTTTCTTGACCAGGACTGCGATGGCGTCATAAAGAAAAACTGTTGGTTTAAGGAAGCCTTTATTCATAAAAGCCAATGATCATTTACAAATGTTCTCCTGCGACAGCGATGAAAGAAAAAATCCGAACCTAATATATTGTACCCTAGGTTAATAAATGCCTCCATGTGACGGTGGCAAAAGTGTCAAACACTACTCACAAATCTACATGCCCTAATGTGCTCGTGACTTTTGCACAACTTGTGTACGATAATTTAATCTAGCTAGAGAAACACGCTAATACAAACCATTTTGCGAAGTGTTTTAACCACAGAAGGCATTAGCGGGACTGTGTTGTCTTATCAGATTGGCACATTTTGGTCATTTTGGTCATTATGTTGAAATATTATTATATCGGTCTACTGACTGCCTTCTTCATTAGACTTGGTTTTTTATACAAGACAGTTGTCCATGCTTCCTTTTAGGCAAATCAGGTTGGCAATCATATTTTATTCTTTATAAAAGCTTGATCAACTACATCCGGTGGTACGATAGCCTTATTCTCTGTGGTCTGGTTAAGCAGGCGCCTTGTAAATAACTTCTGCAACGTCCCAATCTGGGAGTGAGAGCAGATGTGACTTAGGAGAATGTATTGCTATTGAATACCTACACTGGCTCCATCAATCTGTACGATTTCTCCTCAGTCAGCATTTGTGCAAGTTGACGAGACACGTTGTCGTTTCATTGGCTTGCTGGTAGTCTAAAAGTAAATGCTTTCATGAGACAGCAGTCGAGATCATTGTACACTAAAACAGGTTTATATTAAGGCATATCGGGGCTATTTATTTGTCTTACAAAAAAGGATCACTTAGCAGTTCGGCTCGTCGGACCTCTGATTTAACGACCGCTTTGTAGCACATATGGGTGATGATGATAAAACAGGTGTTCCGTGAAGGTGGCATTAAAGGAATTGGGCGCTAGGAGTTGTCAATTTAAGGCATGATTTTGCCGTAACTTTAGCTGATTCCACTCAATTTATCACCTCCGTCGTTTGCCTTTGCACAATGAGCGATGACGCTATGACTGATTGCTCTAACCTTTATTCATTTTAATAAAAGTATGTGTTTCGCTGTTTTTACATTCATACATATTATATGCACTGCAATAAATCTAATGTTTATTTGGGTTTATTTTTCGAAAACATGTTGTATGACAATAACGTATCAGCTGGTCTTTTACTTAGCTATACAGTATTGCCCTTTACGCAACTGCATGTATTTGTGGCAATATTCATGTGATATATGCATCTTGCTCTCCATCATGTCGTACTGTGACAATATAGTTGCAATATTTATCATTCACCAGAGCACCTATTATTAAAACTGGACCGTATTCGCGTAACAGTAAATATTTTATTCCATACTGGATTTAATGAAATGCTGAGTTACGGCCCCACCGTGATGAACGAGGATGATGATTGTGGTACGTCGCGGTTTCTTAGAGTATCATCGATCAACTGAAAGCTACAAAGCCTGTCAGTTGGACGGGCCAACGAAACAATCTATTAAGGTTGAGGCGCCACCAAAAGATAAGTAAAAAGAGCCTGCATTGTAACAAATATATTGCTTCTCCCAATACAAATGATAACAGATGAATAAATGAGAGCGTATCAATATCCCTATTGTTCTGAGATGGCATTCGACATAAAATAGACCACAATATTGACGATATTAATAAACTGTAGATAAGTAGACAATATTAAAGCGATAAGTAACATCTATCAAAGATTGCCTGGTTCAATGAGTAACGTGATTTGAGATTTGAGGCAGGGTAACTGACCTTAGTGCATCTTTCCCGAACAAAAGACATATCATTAACGCACTTTATTGCCCATACACCTTAACCTGCGCAAGTACCATAAACGCAATGCAATTCCAGTAACGGGTGCTACGATGTAAATGTCGCTTACGTCACCGTGGTTTATGTAATCGTAAACAACGAACATTGCGTATCATTTATAGGCCTCAACCTATGTCTGATACAAGTCTACCAGCATACAAATTATGTAAGAAAAAATATATTTAGCGAAAAATTAGAGGGAGCGATATTTCACGTATTTGATGTTGCCTGGGTTTGCTGCATTATAGCATTATTATTCTTTTCACAAATTGTTTTTATTGTTACTTGCAATTGCATTAGCTTTAACCCCTTAGTTGCACCTTTATTGATTCCTGTGGTATATGTCGTGAATATTGATATAAATGCCTCAGAGTATGACATCGTTGTGACGTCAAATGGTCGACAAGTTGTTTCTTAGACAAACTGAGGACGAGGAAGGATTTACTCATGCAAATACCGCATATTTGTTCGTATCACAGTTATCATATCACTATGAATTCAGATGTGTGGATGTACAAAAAAACATTGGAACGGAAGAATATTCACAAACAGCGGTACATTAGTCAGCTAAATTATTTTAACCATGCTGACATTTGCCATTAACTCAATAACATATTATCGGTCAGGTCAAAGATGTGAGTCGTCCAATGCCCCATACTAATGGTATATTATTCGCCATTAATGCTCATATGACCATGAATGTCAAACCCAGCAAGCATTCAGGCCAGCATAGCTACAATGTGATTGTCGTTCCCTTTTGCTTATAAACATAGCAATGCTGCTCCAACTTTTAAGCAGCACATTACACTGCGTGATTTTAAAAACATTGGAAACTTTGCCGTGCTTACATAGTCATCCAAATAGCCAACCTCATTGTGTCATCGAATTAAAGCACGAGCGGTATGCAAACATTAAAGTACACTGCAAAGACTGTACAAACAAGAGTATTCAAAGCCATAAATCAATAAATGAATCTGCATCTGATTTGTCATTTACCTATATAATAGGCCGTATATTAGTCATACACACGGAGAAACAAAGTCACGGTGCTTACTGAAGCTTACTACAACAATAGATGGTAAATCCACAAAAGGCCCAAAGAGAAGTAATTGAAACGCTACAGCACCCTTACACCGCCAATTGATTTGAAAGATTGTCCTCCCAATTACCTTCTCGCCATCAATTTTAGGCTAGCAAGAGACATCCGCGGCGCTTCCAATTGGCCGGTCGTTGTATGTGCGGGATCAGTCACGTTTTTATATATTCAAGTATGCAGCAAATACATGATATTACAGGTAGATGAGTCAAAGCCGTCGTCGTTGAACAGATAATGCATTGTTTTCTATCCATACACAAACAAAATTGCAGTACTCCTTGTTGATATGTTGGCAACTGGCCACACGTGAGATGAGCAGTTTATTGTCTTCTGATTTACAGCGCGGCAGTGTAAGTATAATCCGGATTATAATTATAGCATAAGACTTCTTGTTGCTCTCTATTAAGAAGGAAATGACATTATGTGCCAACATATTGCACTTATATGACCACTTCTTTAGTAATGTATGTAGAGCAGCGGAAAAGTTAGTTGTTTCCCCCATTTTACTTGCTGTGGTATATTTCCATCCCCACCCTCCATATATATTGGACATGGACGTCAACTTTGAAGCACACATTTAATAACTGTTTTCCTAAAGCATGTTTTTCTTTTCTGAAGCAAGAAGAAAGTTGAGTTGCGTGACGCCTCATGTTGCTCTTTTTACAGAGCGTGATGCAAATGATCCATCACTACAAAATTCGTAATGGCAGCAGTCTTCGTGATTTGGCAAGCCAAGGTGGTGGTAGAACCGATAAACTAAACCAAAATGACGTTGCCTCTCACCCAGGATGCTGTGTATGCTTCAGCCATATGATATAACGTCCTTATTTATACAATAGAGAAATAACAAAGCATCAATACATGATTCAGGTTTTACATTGTAGGGCAGAGACTGTTAAATACGTAATGATATCGGACTAAAATCCTTCTTGCATTTTGCAGAAATTATCGATGTATTTCCCATTTAAAATTCGTAACAAAGGATCGATCATAGATTTTCAAGACAAAGCTAGTAAGAAACTATGTATATAAATTTGTTCCAGTTCAAAATCGTTCCAATTTACGCTTAATCGAATGTTGTTTGAATGAATCTATCAAATTGTAAATTATTATTATTTTAAACAAAAGTTAGATAATTTTGGGACTTTCGTGCAGTCAACGAAATAGCGACAGCCTTGTTGACATTTGAACACTTCACTCGATCATTTGCATCCGACTGCATTGTCATCCTAGCCGTCTAAAGCCACCAAATGACTCACTCTGCAGAAAGTTTATTGCAAAATGACGGTCCTTACCCATATAAGCCACTGGTATGTATTATTTGTTTTTATATCAGGTGATGGGGGTTAGTTTTGTACCTCATTTTTATGGGTACGTCATACGACTCATTTGAGTATAATCTCAAACAGCAACATCCTTACAATGCAAGACGCACATGTTAACTCGCAGATGTTTACAGTTTGTTTTCGGAGCTTTGTGTATACGACTTGCAATAGTCGGCAAGGTTATTTGTTAACTTAAATGACACCGTTGAATAATGTAGATACAGCGCTCATGTATGATGTGCGAGATTTTGTGGTTTTGCCGCTATATTTTGAAGTTTGATGATTTGATATACGGTTATTCAAGTGGGCGTACGGTCGAGCATAATTTTAGTTATGTTGATTACCTGACATATAAAACTTTCAAATTCCCAGAAACATTTTTGGGGTAACTTTAATCACAACGGGAAATCTTGTAACACTTATGGCGATGACCTGTCGAGAAAAAGGGCTACACGAGATGAGATATACTTGATGATGAAGGGCTTCAGCACCGTTGCTATCGAGAAATATAATATTTACTGATGCCATCCATTCGTGACAAATGTAAACAAGCTGTTTAAATATTCGGTTTAGATATTTCATTATATTTTAAAACAAGACATTATATAACAAATATTGGAATATAATGAGAAATAACATATCGTAACCAGAGCAACTTCCTCAGTTCTATTGACCTCTATCGACAAAGGGGTTGTGAATAATTGACTGGTTTTATATACATTTTCGTTTGGTGTGAAACCCATTTGCTTGTACTCGTGGTTCCAAAAACATCCCATAACTGCAATTTTTTATGGATAATTGTAACATTAGGTATATGCCACTGCAGATTACCTGTGTTGGATTCTAAACTGATATTATCCTTTGCAACCAAGATAAGTATAACCTAATTGTGCTGAGAATATATTTGTTGAATATTCTATAGGTCATAAACTGTTCTGCATATGCTTGTGATAAGTGCCAAGCGACATAAACATAGCATTATGCAAATTGGTTGAGCTTGAGAGAGAGCGATAATATTTAGTGCTGTAATCCCTTAATTTATTCTAAGACCGGGTTGGCATCATTAATGAATACAGATAGATGCAGCGAATCACCTTTTCCTCTGCGTTTCTATCTACTGCTATATGCGCAACCCCTGCTAAGCTTGTACACCTGCTTTTCCTTTTCTTACCAATATATGATCTAAATTGGTTGCAATCAGGGCACGACGGAAAATATGGTGCTAATTCAAAAGCCTTGGTTAAGGCGTCAGCGCGCTCGATATTCTCCTTAGATACATATCATAAGATGTTGAATACTTAATTGACAGAATCTAACGTAAAATATGGTGGGTTATAGTCTGATTGTTGCAAATCACGCCTCACTGGCATCATCACAACTCGATATTCTGACACGCTATACCAGACACCCTAAACACCCTGTCTTGCTCAGAGCATGTATCGCTCAGCCAAACCATGCAGCGCACGAAACAGAGATCGAAACATGATTTATATTTTCATGGCTTAACTATATTATGCTTTCTTACTTAATTACTGAGAATTTACGTCTGCA
Organism: Urechis unicinctus; assembly: GCA_034190875.2. Lineage (NCBI taxonomy): Eukaryota > Metazoa > Annelida > Polychaeta > Xenopneusta > Urechidae > Urechis > Urechis unicinctus. Next base: position 18,711,645 of record CM067345.1, on the reverse strand, counting down.
TTTGTATTAGGACACGGTGACCTTTTGAGCGCATCATCGTATATGCAATTTGTAACATCAATCCTGTGAGTAAGTAAAAATGGCTGATTAGTTACACATTGATTACGCCGTTCATTGGGTGATTTGTTCTAATGCAAATGTTGACGATTATCTCAAATCGGTAAAATATATATCCAACTGTATAGGATTCAGCTCACAAATGAGATTTAACATTTAGGGCATACTATACAGCATAACATGTGTATTGCATGACAGGCTCGAGGATTGGATTGCCTACCTACGTCAACTTCACGTACCAATTTCACAATGCCATACTGCATTATGCGCAATGCTCACTGGCGTGGTACAAAAAGGAACAAACAGGCGTCAAAGTGTCTTGTGCCCGCAATATAGCCACGATCTATCAATCTGCTACACAAAGCGGCACAAAACTTCCTGTAAGACGCAATGAAAAGCCGAGTGTATCCCCTTGATATGTGCAAGATAAAACAACGGCTGGTGATCTATTATTATAACAATAGAGCGGCTTGTGCGTGATCAGAATGTACGCAATATGTACAATTCATTAAAAGTCATGGCTTTCATTATGAGATCATGATGAATGAATATGTGCTGTAGGTGCAAGACGATTGTCCTATGTTGGGCTTGTCATGCAGACCTACAAAATAAACGAAGGGGCTCGACGTTGATTTTTGTAACGGCGGTGTAATATTAAAAGCTCAGGTGATGATAGATGTTGATCGCTGATGATGGATTACGATGGATGATGTTAAAAACTGATGCTCTGCCGGCATCAACCAGCGGCGAAGAACTTTACCTCACCGTGATCCGGTAATATTTACAATAGTGTATCTTTACTAACAAGATAGCTTAGTCTTTTGGCTGGCCATGCTAGTACAGAATTGCTACATTGGCCGAACTGACCGAAACTAGATTTGGCACAGGCGCCAACGGCTTGTCTTCCAACGGCAAGCATGGAGGACCAGCAATTCGGTATTAACAATATTACACGAAAAAAAAATGTTATCTCTAAACAAAATGAATACTTGACCTATTAGTTCAGCAATCGGGACTGTGATTGCGCCTTGTTTACATAACGGAAGGTTGGTGTTAAGGCACCCTATGCGCCGCACACGTTTACGATAGATGTCAGCGAGGGGAGCTGGTAACACGCACTATTTTCGGATAGATGTCGCAAGCTTCTGCCGCTTAGATGTATTGACATGATCCCTTAGCAGATGTTTTTACATGACCCCTTAGCCAAGTCAATGCAAAGCGAAAGAAGCAATGATTGCCTCTGGTCGATTACGTAAGGTTTGGCCTACTTAGACAGGACTTGTAGATAGCCTGTTCGCTAAGCTGACGCAGTAGAAAACATTCAAACTAAACGTCCTTTTTACTGTTTTTTGTTACTGCGAATGCTTAAAATACTGCTACAATCATTATCACGAGGCCAAGTTCTAAATACTGACAAAATTTCATGTGCGTAAATACAGCCGTTTCAGAGATATAAGCGAGGAGAGAGAGCAAACATCACGATAGGTACTCTCAAACACATGTCACTATACAAAGTACAAAAAGTGAAAACAAGTATTTTTTTTCCGTCTATTCCATGCTACGATAATGGCTTGTTACAACCATGTTATTCATATGTTCGTAACTGCAGTAGTTATGGAGGAGATAGTTATAGACAATTGGGAACAAAATCGACGAAAAATCGATCCCATAAGCCTCCAACACTGCGCATGCGCATCAAACTCGATCGGTAGTTGTGTCCTAACTTGATCTATCATTCCCGAAAATTTCATGTTGAAATGTCCAACCATTCCGGAGAAAAGCCTCAAAAACTTGGGCTGGAGAAAAAAACAAGAATACAAAAACAATTCTGACGAAAACAGTATGTCTTCCAGCTATCGTTGGAAGACATAATAAAATGTTGTCACCACCAAATTTCTATACTACGGTAGTCAGTTGCTGTATATATCAATCCCCGGTGGAAGGAGGATGCCTACAATGCGAACGCATCATACAAAGCGGCTAGCATTACCTCAAAGATTGGCCGTTCCCAACATGTTTGGAATATACATGACGTATGTTATCCAATGACGTCATAGAACATTATTTTGCTACCATAAGAGGCTCTCTCATATCGACACTTCAAAAATGAATACGGCATCAATGCAAGTGCCCATGTTATGTCATATTATCGTTCGTCCGCAATTGAAAACATGCTTTCTGGTAGTCAAACTACAACTTATTAAATCGACCTAACAAAAACAACCATATAATCTATGAGGCGCATTATGTACAAACCAAGTGAGCTGATAACCACCCTAAATATGCATAATGACATTAGCTCAGAGACCCATTGACCATCAGCGCCGTCATTGGATTGCATACGACATAATATATAATGCATAGTTTTGACTGGAATAGGCTTCTCCCTCACTGTAATTGTGATAGATGACGTCGTTAATGTAGTGTGTGTTATAGTGAGTTCACAAGATCACGAGGTCACGTTTATAAATCAAGCAGCAATGATAGGCCCAAAAATATTCATGCGCAGTAACTTACAGGAGTCAAGTCACTATTACCATCGTTAGTCATTCAAAGAGCTGTGAACCCATCAGATAACCTGGCAATAGAAGCTATGGCTTGCTAACCGAACTCGGTCGATTACACACAGGTTCAATTTCTTCGCATTCTCACCATAATAGCGCTTAATGTCGCAATACCTGTCATAGGCAAAGCAAACATGTGCCTTACCGCTCATTATTATAGTTAAAATAATTGTCTTAGCGTCATTATTGCATAGTCATTAATTGCCACACACGCTTTATTAAGCATTACGTTTCGAATGTTTGAACGACGAGTAAATTGCAAAATGCTTTATGATGGTAACACTGATGGCCACAATAGTATATTGCATTAATCAAGTCACAATTGATAGATTGAGTCTTGCCAAACATGCGCTGATTGCTCGGCACAAGGGTGATGGTACCATACCTTAACGGTATTAGTCGCGACCTTCCGACGACGCAGATGTATTTTTGAATGCTTTCGTGATAGTTGTGTGACCGCCCTTATTGATAAGATATCGTAATAAGCGTCGTCAGCCAGTGTATCCAAGGCACGCCACAATTCAGATACCTTTATTTACAACCTCTGTTTTCGGTACGTTGGGACGGGCAAAATTGACTCTCATTCAGACCCGCATGTTCGGTGGCCCTTATTCCAAATTAACACTTTACCCTCATACCACTTAAAATTGGCTACCAATGCCTTACATCCATTGCCCTATAAATACTTGGCTCCGCTCGAACACAACACATTCAGTATTCGGGCAAAGATACAGTCACCGTCGTACGGACCAAGTTGGAAGGCCAACTCCGTACGGCACGTAGCAGTTTGCAATTCCAGCTCAGCAGTAGGCTCTGGACATAACCTGAGTAACTCCATACCATAGTTTTACAATTTATATTCGGACTTGCGGGATACGCAATCCGTACCCCCACATTCAGAAATAAACATCCGTTTTCTTGTTACCATTCAATTGACGTCTCGTCTTCATCACTACGACCATAAAGAATACCAAATTCACGGTGAAAGTTGTATTGAAAGACAACATAAGTAACTCCCCGAAATCTTGCGCGAAATTCCGTTACCATATATCGATGCGCAAGGACAACCTATTGTCACCTTTTTCCATCCGTAATAGTATGACTTATAGCAGAGGAGAATTTTGTGTACCCCTCTTACCCCTGTTATGGTAAACAGGATACACAATAAATCACAAAATTCAAATAATCAATATTGTTAATACAACACGTGCAAGAGACGGAAACAGGACAACCAAGTCAGGCTGCAAATGGCTCGAAACTGTTTTTACGTTTTTATATGGAGGCCAATTCAATACATACCATAGATATAATTTCACATATATTACAGCGGTATACATGTTGCACCACGTCTAACAGTGAAAAGCATAGCAGCAGGTATAACATTATGAATTGAAATCATCACCGATAATTGGAATTCAATGCCATACAATCACGATGCAACTCTGCGAAGTCTAAGTACGATTTGTTCAAGTAATTTGAGGGTAACTCTACCCATGTAAGTAGCCATGTTTTGCATATGTATTTGTCCATTTACAGGGTCCTCGTGACGCCGATAAGTATCGGTCTGTATTGCAATCGTCTATTATGTCCTATCACCCGATTTCCATTGGTATTTGTCACCTTCAGCGGCCTGACGGTCACTATGTTTTCGCCGAATAAATTGTGATACGAAATGGTCCCAGACCAGCCTGTGTATCTTATATGCTTACTTACGTGATATTTGTTGTTTGTTGCATCTGTAAGTGACTAATTGGCATTGTGTTCGGAAAAAAGTAAACGGTGGCTTAGAAAGTCCAGCTCTTATGTTTAACTGCAGTCCAGTCCATGATCAAATTATTTGTATTCTTTTCTGTTTTTCTGTCAGCTGTGGAATAATAATTAACCTTTCACACATGTTGAGTTAATTGAAAAGCATATTTAGCATTTTAGTGAACTCGGTCAATAATTCTGTCAAAAGACACGTGAAAAATTAATCTCATACGTAAATTATGCACATGAGTTTCATTTTGTAAATATTATTGTCACAGTTTTAGTCATGATTACATCACTGCCACCTTTAATCATCTGAACTAGGGCAAAATACATCGTCGACATATGCCATATACTCTTATTAGCTTAATATAACGTCGTCATTCAAGTACAAGTCAAGGGTATGTTGGGCCATTGAATAATTATAGCTTTACTCAAGATATTGCGTCATGGACGGGAAAATATTCTCGTCGGAGCACTACTATATGCAATAATAAATCATAGTCGAAAGGGAAAATAAAGCTTTGAAGAATTCTATACGCCACACATTCATCCCCACCGCATTACTTTGCATATATCTTACTACAAACGTTCCTGCCAAATGATTGCAAATTTGTTGTGTCCGATGTGACTATTCCATGACCATACGTCAACTACCTACGTCCTCTGGGTAACATCTGTATTTGTTTTATGAGCTTATGTTCATCATATCCGTTGTGAGGTAGTTAACGTCTTATAGCATTGTTGGATGATCGTGATTGCCTGATTCAACACAACATAAATCATACCCGAACAAACGACATATATCAGTACATGTATTTTGACACTTAATGGGAAGTATCAAGTTCTTCGTCTGTCTCTGTTGCTTGGGAAGTCTTGCCAATTTATCAGACCGATGCATGATGATACAGCTCGTCATCAAAATATTAGATATACTCATTTGTATGTAATAAATGATGGAATGGGTAGCATAAACGTGTTATCTGTCATTTCCCCCCTCCCCAAGTGAAATATATTTGCTGAAAAATAACAACCAGTATTTTTCGGACGGTGGAGCGCTGTTTTTTTCTCATGGCGATAACCATCGTTTACAATGTTTCACAACAGATAGTGTGTGTCATCAGTGATTGCTTTATGACATGCACGATCCCGGAACAATGCGAGGAAAAACAGCAAATGAAAACATTGATACTGACGACCTACCCAACTAAAGCAACTGTTTAATCTAGCTTGCTAAATGATTTCAAAAACGAATAGGCTGATCGCCACCCTCAATGGGCAGAACGGCACGATGTAAAACGTACCCTTTTGACTTGACTAGGCTACGCCGCCCGTGTTATTGCCATAAACTATTACTGTTTGTGATGCTTTCACTAGATCACGATGCAGCAATGGTTGGTCCAAAATAAATCGTGTTGGCTGTGCATTATTGAGGATGTTATAAAACATCAAACCATATAAAACATTGTCAAAAACAAAAGCCGCGAGCCCGTCCGTAAAGCTTGCAATGGAGCGAGCAATCCGAATGTTGGTGAATGCACGCAGGTTTATTCGCTTATCGTTCTCATCATACCTACTCGTTATGCGACTGCCGCTCTTACAATGAAAATACCTCACAAGAGCAAACTAATTGTCGTGCTAAATATTGCATACAATAACGGGCCTTAGTGTCTGTATTTCCAAGTCAGTTAGAAAGCACATTGTCATTGTTTCAACATTGCAGGAAGAGCTTGAGATACTTTGGGTACATGACATCAGTTTCAAGCTGTGGATGAGTCCCTCATTTACCTTTCATTTTGAAATTTTTGTCATGAGCATTCTTTCATAATCTTAAGTTGTCTCATTGTCTTCATTTTCTCATGTTGTATTCTTTGCCCTGTCCATATCCACTGCCGATTTTTATTGTAAGCAATCGCCAATCACTTGTGCCATGACAACCGATCAGGTGGTTATGTGACACAGGTAATCCACTAGGATATCTATCAATGCTTAAACCTGATCCATGTAAAACAAGACACATTAACGTGGCTCTTACATTGAACGCAGAGAAAGGATTAAATGTCCATGCATATCTGCCATATCAAGCAGCTGTTTCTTAGTTTTTATTTCGTCGGTTGCAGTATAGTGCATGTTTAACGTCCCATCCATAATTTAAGTTGTGCTGTTGAAGGTTAGCAAATTTATTGCCCTACAAGAAATAGGCGGCAAGTAGCTGACATTTGCACCGTCCCATACCAAATCATATTTATTGCCTACCTTCAGCGAATATAATGGAAAACGAAGCCACTCTGCACATTAATTGCACAAATTGTGTATGTTTTGTACCTACAGGGTTCGTGATCCAGGCAAACTGTGTCAAACTTCTTAGCCAACGTAAAAAAGTCGGACAATCTAGACAGCAGCAACACTCAACATCCGTTGGCATCAACCCACATTGTTCCCCACGACACCATTTTGTATGCCCGACCCTTGCTTGGAATTCGTCGCTGCTGTATCAGCTGTAACATCTCCGCTTACATTGTCGTGTTCGTTGGACAAGTATCATGATCAAGAGAATAACCCTTAATCTGCCCTGACATTTTAATCTTTTAATTGTGTGTTGGCAATTAATAATACATACAAGTGGCATTGGGCCACGCTCCGACTGAGCCCAGGCTATGTGGCATGCCGAGATTGGTTGGCGGATATCACGACAATGGACAATTCAATAGGGCCGCCGGTGACGGTCGGGGCAGTATTTGCGAAGGGAAAGTGCTTCATATGTCCATCTGCTTCTTGATTTGCAACCATTTAGCTGGAAATAGCAATATTTTGCCTTATGTGAACCTCTGTTATACCTGGATTACATGTCCGTCATTACAAGCACTCAGTGATATTGGAGCCCGCTTGTCTATGGCGGCGTAGGTAAGATTTCTGTCCACATTAAATTCAACAAATTCATCAAACGTGCTATTTTGGAGCATTGTTGTGTAAGGGGTGTAGCCTGATTTACTAATAACAAATTATGAAAACTGGTGGTCATTTAGATTATAGGAAAACAAACCCACACAACAGAACACATTATGATATGCTAGTGTGAAAGGGTCATTTGCAAACGCTATGATGACTCAGCTGGTTGTATGGATAGATGAAATCTAATGTAATCTATTACGAAAAATTACTGTTGGTTGTTGTTGTATGCTTATTTACAAGCTTGTCAAAGTCAAGCGATGGAATGATTGTCTCGTTAAGTATATGTGATAGTTGTTTTTAAGGTTGGGCAACCACCATCTTCCCAAGCCGAATAAACTATTAACAAGGCGCTCCTTACTAATAATGATAATTATGTTTATTTTCCAAATCATGTAATGATACACAGATCCGTTCCTCACAATATGACCTTGTACTATGTTCGCATAGAATGCAAGAGCACGATTTTATCCCTCTAAGATTTCTTAGTGGTCGCTTAACGCAAGCAAATTTCTGCTTTTTTGACAAATATCAGCAATCAGTGGTTTTAAGCATCGTCTGTATAACGTGTGCATTAGATATGATAACGACCATTTGAAAGTGGTTTTAATTGTACGGCAGTTGCCGCATATGTCGAGAAAATCCAATTTTTTCCCGATGACTTTACAATGAATGGAAAGCGGAGCAACGGACCAAAAAGCGTATTGCACATGGAAGTAAGTGCGAGTACTAATCTTAATGATTCTACGAAATATTGTCCAAAAATTGTTATGTATTGAAACAATGTGCTTTGTTACGCTCAAAACAGTAATGGTGTCCTGCTCCATAGTGGCTTATCAAACATTCATATTCCCATTAATTGAGAAAGCAATGTATTATATTCCGACCAACAGATGAATGGGTATGTTCCGCTGACAAATCTGCACATCGTAATTTAATTGCAATATGTGAGGTTATTGATAATGAATCAAATGCGATGCTTATGGGAAAAGAATTATGCGGTTCTGTAATGACTAACATCTTATGATTAATTGTGGCAGCATTTCACTTTTCAGTGTTTCATCAATGCAAAAATACCACATGATACTTAATATTGCGCATTCACTTAGTATTTATTCCTGTGTGTATTTTCTGATGAAAGGTATCCAATTTCACTATTCCACTGTAATATATTTGCAATAAACAAGGGGATCAGCCCACAAAATATTCGGTTGATTAGTTTAATAAAATACTCTGGCGCCTTATTGATGCGGAATAGTATTTATATAATGAACTGCGAGTCGCTGTGATGAATCCATAAATGCTTTTTAGAGCAGATAAACAACATTAAGCCATCAAGGTATAGTCAGTTTAATATGCACCGACAATAAAAATGACCGTAAATAAATGGAGATATATCTATTTTCTCAATGTCTGGACGGCGTTATCACAAGACGCCTTGCAATATCCATTCTAAGCTGGTGAGCAACAATTTCCATCAAACAATATCTGTTGGGCGTTTAAAATAACATACGTAAAAGAACCAAGCGAGCATGCTGTTCAAGCAGATAAGAAACATTTTACGCGCCTCCAGCCATAACGACCTCTGTATCAGATATGAAATCTACTAAGTTCCAGCGGGATGCATTTAATACGCATCCTGCTTTGTCACCTTGGGCAAATTAATAAACATTATATGCAATTTAGGTTCATATCATATAATCATTACATGAGTATATTGCTACAAAAGCCCACAAAAAAACTACACGAAATAAAGTTTATTCTGTTGATTATTCATCCTGAAAACATGACATTACTCATCAACAACAATAATACTGCTCGACGCTTGCAACATTACCACACGGCCATAATCATATATCAGGGGATAATCGTTGCACAGATATTTATGTACGTATATATGAAAAAAGAGCATTCTCAAGTGCTCATACGCAGGAGTATAATTCTCATTGCGAAACATGACCCCTTATTTTGCCACAATCATGTTTAGCTAAGGTGCCGCGCCGCTAAGTACGAACGCGATTTACTTTGAGATTTGTGCAGTTTTCGGTGTATTGATTGATCATAATACTTACCTAAGATCCCTTTCCGAGATGCTACCTCTCATTCCACTGATGCTCCATACACATGAGGCTGGTAAATTGTTAAATGGTATGAGCTTGTACCCTCCGATTTAAAGCATCAGCAATTCATGTCAGCAAGGAAGCGTTCAATCATACGACCAACATGGCGAAGTGCGTGTGGGAATGACGAAGCATTATTTCCTTGCCTCCTGCGACAGATGCTTTAACACCTCACGCATCCTGACGTTTTATGTGATCAGCACCTCAATTGAAATGTAAGGTTGAATTGTGCTACCAACATAGGTTGACACTATGTTAAGGAATTGTACTTTCCACGATGTGTCAGGACGTTTCGAGATATCAGGGAATCTTGGAGATTATATTGTTGAGTACATGCCTGAAAACGGTGCAGAGGGCCGATAATCGGTCGTCCGTAACATTCAGTGGAGTATTGAAAAACTCCCGGGGATTTTCATTTATTTTGCATTGTTGCACCGATCGTCCCTCAGGTTCAATGCTTCGGCTTAATGGTACATCATTAACCAATTGTGATACAGGCTCACGCATATGAAGCACGTGACTTCGTTTTATCAATGTTATTTCCCTATAAACGTCAGTCCAATAAGGTATTTAGGCCAGCACACTACGTGGTTGATTTCATTACCAGGTTGATGCCCTTAGCTAACACAATAAACATGATTCCTCTGGTGACTCACGCCATAGCAAATAATTGCAAAATGCTACAGTCGGAAAGAGAAATACACGCATGGTATAAATAAGTTATTACTTGGTACCCAGCATTATATCCTTTTTCCAGCTTTTTGGAAGAAGCATTTCATATCGATTGTTATTATCATGTTTTTCAGATGAACACGGCTACACGAAGGGTCACATTAATCTAAAATTGGTATCTTTAACTTATGGCAGTTATCAGCGAAGAGGTTGTATGAATGTCTTCAAAGAATAATCATTGCGTCCAACGGGCGTTCACATCACTGTCATCTGCTATTAATATGCACTACTCCTCTAAATTATCAAACGAGCAGAATAGCCAACTCCTGTTAGTTTAACTAATATGCTTTCTCCGCCATAAGATGTAAATGAATACTAACCACATATAAACTATCTTGTCAACATTACTCCAATAAGAACTAACCAATTCCATGATAATTTAGAACCTTAAGATTTTACAATATTCGGCATAAAAATCGAACTGATAATGTAGGTTTTAATGATTTAACCTACTCAGCATTGCTGGAGTCACGCTACTGAGATCGTGTCTATCGTGGAACTATACCTATATATAATCGTTCTACGTTATTGCACTTTTGCCAATACAAATATCACATGCTCATTGGCTTCTGCAATAGCACATGACACTGTGTGGTTCAAATAATCCTCAGCCAGTTGCCTGTTTTTAATTATTCGTGCTACCATCATTTTTGAAAATATATGTCAACACTGCGTGTAATTTACAAGATTACTTTCTATAATCTGAAGCTGATCATCAAAGTATTAATTAGTCCTTGTGTTGCATTCATGCCGCAATGTGTGCTACCAGCTATGACTGTAATATTCCATACAATACAATGGTTTGACGATATTATCAGCGTCTATTATTGCCTTCTTTTTTAAAAGCTGTATTACCAATAAAATAGGTTAGTTATCAAGACATATAAGGATTTTTAACGTCCAGTGCAGAAAATAGATATAATCCGACACTTAGGTATGAATTACAAGTAAATGGACCCCATTGCGCACGAGGAAACCATCAAACGGTCACTTCTTGCGAATTACCGACCAACCGATAAACGATTGAAATGATAGTTTGCAGTAACCCGCCTACAGTTATGTTGTTGTAGGAGACATATCCTCCTGATTGCCCTCCATCCATCTCCTGAAATAAGACGAACGACATATGATGCACTTCGCATACGTTCGTACGTGATTGAGCGGGATGGGTTACATCACTCTATATTCAAGTTAAGTAAAAAACAGTGGGTGTCGTTGAAAGCATGTGGCAAACGAATTGCGTTATTTCCCATTTTACATCGGTTGTTCAAGCATATTACAGTTATTATGAAGCTGCGATGTGTTCTTTAGTCGCTAAACATAGCCGATTGTTGCATAACGCATGCACCATAGCTAAAGTAGATGAGTCAAGGCTCTCCTTATATGTTGCATTCCATCATGTTGTGTACTCATTTGACATTAAATTATTTCACGCTGTACGTACGAGAAGCAGCAGCCGCTATTTTAACGGCAAGGTAGTGTAAATACAGTCAACGTTGTTGCTTAAAAGGATGCAATAACATCAAAATATGTAGCGTGCACAGTAATTTGGTCGCAAACAAGCTATCGTTCATCGCTCAATCAAGCACTTTACAGACTCGTACTCCCGCCCTGTGAAGACCGCTACAGGTCACATGGCAGTCATACCAGATACAATGATGCGAATGGAATCTCTCAGACTGTCGGGCAGTTAACAGCCTCGTGCGCAGAGCCTCCGATTAGCAAATCACCAATATCATTCTGGAATAAACACCGGAGAGCATGGTGGCTTATTATAAACTCCCATACCATATTATATCTCATTTGAAGGGTTGAATGTATAAAATTAGTGAAAATAAACAGTTTCAGTAAGGTTTTTCCTGTAAGTACATTATACCAGGGCGTAAATGACCGGAAATAAAATAATTTCATGTCTTAGCGGAAAGCAAATTACACGAATAGATCTAGGTTTGAAAATTTCGATATTTACGACGGTAACTAATTTGAAGATGGCCACGAGTTTACAACTCAAAGTGAGGAGAACCTCATATATCACCTATAAAAGCCATTGCAAATGTAGGCCAATTCAACTATAACTGAGAAAATCTTGACCCAATTAGAAATAATTGAAAATGATAATTCCAATGTAGCAATGTGCACAGTTATGGCAATAAAATATGAGTAGGCCTGGCAAATTATCGTCATCAAAAACAAAACGTTGAAATTTTGCACTAACGCAGCAATCAGCGAATGAAATAGCGACAGCAATGGACTAAATGATGAACGGTGCAGGAGGTTAACTTCAGAATGACGGTCCTAGCCAATGAAAGCCATTGGCAATATTTAATTAGAGTTTGCATTTGGTGATCAGGTTGACGTGTGTAATTCATTCAGTGGTGGGGATTATATAAGTACGGCACATAATCCCTGACCAATGGCATTTATAGACTTGAATGCAAGGAAAGACAAGAGCATTACGACGCAGCAACGTAGCAGCAATGGCTCACAATACAATTAATGTAACAGTCGAATGAATACGAATACAATAGAAAGTATTGACTTATTAGTGCAAACATTCACCTCGACAAACTGGTTAAGGCTTGTTCGTAATATACTCAGATGACCTACGGGTTTTCTTCCTCTTAACGCTGCTTGGTGTCAGCAGTTTAAAACATCGAATGTCCATTGTAGCACCTCAGTAGCATATACTCACTAAACCTGCAAATATAATGTAATTTAGGAACGCAGACTTATTCTAATGATGTTATAATAATTTTCTAGCTGAGCATAATGGTGACGAAAAGCAGATCATAGTGTCTCTGTGAAAACAATCAGCACCTCAAATTGATATCGCGGCTTTAGAGAGATAATAATGTACGCTTCAAGGATGCGGCGTGGCCCAGTTAATCACAAGAACGTTATTGCCAATATTTCTCTTGATCAATGTAAAATGGCAAAGCCAATGGGTCTTCACCGTACTTACTTTTGATATGGCTCGTTGCACTGTAAAGAAGAGGTGCAAATAGCTTTACTACGCAGGAGACTTCTGCAACTTTGGATGGTTTGATAAGGCTAATGTTGCCGATAGAACGCAACCTCGTTGACCTTTGCCCTCTCCTACGTCACCTCTAGTCATCTTGCCGGGTCGCTTTAGAAAACAAAATCGATTAGACCTCTCACAGAACGTATTTGTGTACATTAAATAATGGCACTGCGCTTCCAGATTGCAAACATTCAAACTATTTCAACAATTGTTATGGATTCGTTGTTCAGTAACGTTTCTAAATTATGCGGTCATTACGAGAAAAGTGTTCCACCTAATGCCGCGAAAGAAGAACGTTACTTTATACTACTGCTAACCATTGTGTTCCAACCATGCATCTAGTTGAATGTATAGACAGCTCTTCATATTTTTGATTTGTTGCTCCAAACGAAGCAGTTTGCTGTACATTAGTAATTGTATTACAAACGGCCTAATATTGAATCGAGTGAGTCGAGTTTTCGGTTACAGAGCTAACTGTAGACAATGTAGAACACACTGTCTTTTCATGTAGAGAGATTGTGGTGATACAGTCTATAGAGTGATAGAGTAAATATATGATAAAATGAATGATTCCCTGTAATATGATTCTCAAATCATACCCTTACAGGAATAGGAGAATCGTTACCTTCATCAACTTTGGGTTTCTGCTTGCTAGGAGTCACAGCAAAGGAGACTATGATTCAATACATTAACCAGGCGTCTGGTGTCTGATGATATAGCACACAATCAATCGATATTTCTGTTCCGAAAGCAAAGCACATCATGTCACCATCAGGCTTATAAGTAACATTATCATCATCATCAGCATTATCATCATCATCATCATCATCATCATCATCATCATCATCATCATCATCATCATCATCATCATCATCATCATCATCATTACATCATCATCAATATCACCATTATCACCATTACCATCATCACATGCTCAAAATTATATCATACCCTATGGACATGGACATTGGCATATAATGGATTTCATGGTGATGGCTATCATTACTCTGAGTTTTTATAATATACATCTTGATATACTATACGACTCGTTTGAGTAATATCACAAATATCAAACGCTTGCAACACACAATGAACAGCTTTAATCTCACACTTTCATTTGGTTGAAAAACAGTTAATACAATAAGTAACATAAAGGCCGAATTCGAAAAACAGTTCTCTCAATTTCGGCTCTAAAAAGTTGATATCAGGCGATGGATTGAAATCACTTCAGGTGTACATGCAACCGAAAGAAATATCGCCTGGAACGTATTGGGCAGTGACATATAAGGTTTCTTTATGTCATACAATGTATAGTTAATTACTTTAACATTCCCATTGAAATATCGTAACGCATCCAATATGACAATTAAGATCACGCATACAATGCGAGTAAAATTGGATCAGTCGACAAAACCAGCTACTCTCCTTTTGACGATTGAGTTAGGGGACACGAAATCATACATGAATCCATTAACAAGCTCACAAAGCAGTTTATATGTCTGGTGTTGATTAATATTAAACATTAGTTCATCTTGTAAGGGAGGACAACTTTGTCTTATTACATCATATGGCATGTACAGTCGCCATAATGCGATTTATGAATGATTCTTCTACAAGTACTGTTATTAGCAATAGCCGCCTCTATGGCTACTACTGTAACCTGTACACTTACATCAGATCGGTTTTATGATCAGAATGATATACATTAGCCCTTCGGATAAGTTCGTCGAGTGGCACAATCAAATAGGTAGCACTGCCACAAAATCAGCGATAGTGCATGATGTTGTCGATCAAACGTCACAGGGATCTGTCACTATAAGCTTTAGGGGATATACCAGCCCCGCAAAACGAGTAGGACTTATCGCTTATTATATGCTGTATTTTGTAAAAGTGTTAACGCGGTTGGCAGGGAACCAGAAAGAAGAATGATTATTTATCATCCACTATTAATCGTACTCCTCGTGCGAGTCCATTAAATCTGCGAATATCACCGTTGTGATAAATGCAAATATATTGCGAACAATGCGTAGGAAAAATCCGAAGTCATTATGGCTCTCCTAAGGTTTTATTATTCTATGGGTTTGGTTATGACTATGACACATGTGTTCTGTTCTCAGGCAATTCATAAAATGTACAGTTTTAATGCTGATTGGTTGTAAGGGACGAGCCGTAAAGCTTGGCAATGTTAAATTTATATCTCTCGCTCGGGTGCCTGATTAATATTTAATTGCAAAATAGCAATCTTTTATGTGGGCAAATTACGTCAAAGCAATATGAGTTCGTCAAAATAAATTGGGAATTTTATAAACTTGCAATATAAAACATATATGAAAGATCTTAATCAAACCCGTAATTATAACGTGTTGGGCACTTCAATTCACTGACATACATTTTTGAAACAGACAGCATATTCTCCGCAGAGCAGCAGCAAGTATTCTTGCGGTTTAGGCTTCTTCAATGTCCGTGTTAATATATACCAAGTAACATTTAGGCGCATACTTATCGTCAATCTCAGCTACCCTAAGGTTTAGATATTTGAGGGAAACTCCCTTGGTGGATCACATAGTATTGCGTTTTCATCGTTATTCATTGCTGAAATTCGCTGAAACATACTTAAAAATGATTTGCTCGTAAAATGATATAGATTTCCATTACTATGAGCACAAATACAAGTGCTTATTTTGCTGAAGATTGCATAGCATCCGCAGTTTAGATAATCAATATATGGGGTAGCAATTCCAGGCAACATACCTTTTTAACCTCATAATGGCCTCTGTATTTTACGATTTAGAACCGCTGACCCACACGGAAGCTGCAATATTTATTTATTACTTTGCATTTACATTCCCAGCTAACATCCCTACAACTTGTAATGAAATGAAATCAATCAGATCTCAAACCGAACGTCTTTGTGTATTCCAGATTACTGTCCTGAGCTTTCAGACCGATATAAACGCATGCGGTTAATATTTAACAAGAGGTTTGCAATTATCCTATCATTCCATAACCTGTATAACATTTACAGCCATACCATACCGTAATTTAAATGTTCCAATATGTGTTTGCTTGGATAGAGCACAATGTATAAGTCTAATTGAGTTACCTATTACTATAAATATCATTCGATTGTATATGCTATCTTCAATCGCATCGATGTCTATTCTAAAATATTATAGCTGTTTTAAATATATGCAGCGCATTGGCGCTTTATGGTCAATATTGACTGAATATTGCATTAATGTGTTATGTATAAACACTCGCCTGGCTTTCCCATAGTATCAATTATGCCAATCCTCTATTATAAATGACTTATACAAAAATTCACCCCTTTTACTGTGCAATTTACGAGGATGAGGCGGGAAATAGAATGAGATGGGGACTAACAACGGCTTCTAATAAGTGCGCCTGTGTATAAATAAGGGAGGACCAGAAACTGATCTAACATTAAATGTCTGTATTAAACCATCAACCTTTAACCCCACGGTCTTCATCTGATAAATTAGCATACAATAAATAGGTATTTCTATACCAATGGAAAAACGCCACTTTTTCACAATTATTACAGGTCACAAGTATTATCATACCTCGTGGACATTGTCGCTGCAATAGAGCATGATAATGATGGTCATGGTGAAGGCTATTATCACTACAATCCTCCAATATATGGGTATTTCTCACATAAGTACTATGCCCGGTCGGTTGTATAATCCGATTAATATACGTCAGCGCTTTGGATTAGTCTGTTGAGTAGCCTTTTCGATTATATGCTCTTCGCTGAAATTAATTCAGTATGTGATAAACTCGAACTGGTCCAATAAACGTCGCATCTGATCAGTTAAAGCTAAAATTTGATCACATGGCAGTTCAAATAAGCGCACTTGACGAATCGCAACGGAAGCCATGATCTGGGTCAGACCCATGTGGGACGTCAGCAGAGTGAGCCCGTTTTCAGGCAAGCAGGTGGTTCCCCGTTGCTTACATAATAATTTGTCGGAGATGGTCTCTCGTTTTTGGATATTTGATCGTTCTCGCTCATCTTGTGACCGACTAAACGCGATGGTTAATCGTTGTTGCGTTGGGTTTGCTCGTGTACAAGTCTAGACGGCGGGAGCTTTTTCACGCTTCCTGATAAGGTCGATTTAAAGAAACAATGGACTGGCCATGTACTACGCTCGCGAGACAAATGTTCGGGCCCGGGAAAGTCCTCGTTTGTGTGATCGGTTCATTTAATAGAGGGATGTTTTTAGCAGGCACCGAATCTACAGAAGAGCTTGGTTTGATAGTCTACCAAGTTTTAAACTGTTTTTGAAGGCATGTGCTGTACGTACTCTTTATGCAAAGGCCTCTGCTTTGAATCAAAATAGAAAGAATGGTTAGATAAGTGATCACCTCCCAACCCAGTCCAGGAAAAGCAGACCTGCCTATATCAAGAGAGAGAAGTAGAGGGTGAGACTCGATGATCTTGTTGAATTTATATTAATTGAGTAGTCCCTTGTCTTGTCACGAGGATACGATACATTTCAACCACATAGCAAATTCATGCATCTATAGAAATATGATGATTCAGAAGTTTAATTTAGCTGATGTGGTTGTGGCCACTGAACAATTTTTATGCATATAATATTAAATAGACCGTAAGATTTTGTTTGTTTTGAGCATCAATTGTATCCAAACGGCACTGATATAATTAGTTTCTTCATTAATACTCTGATTTTGGAATCACCTATGACAACATATGGTTGAAAAATATATATGTCACTTGATATTAATGGGGCGCTGATAGCTGAACCTGAAAACCTTTGGTACTCAAGACGATTCTGCACATCCTTCTGTCTCCATAAATGACTGCACCCAATTTATCGAAGCCAATCAGTCACATTACTAATAATTTGACCCTGACAGTACCAGAGCAGGCACATGCTAGGAAGAAATGGCTGGTACCAGGTTTGACGTTTTGAGCATCATGTTTTATTAATTGCTGTAACAGCACAGGGTGGTAAAAGAACCGTTGTTTTCTGTCCAGATTTCCCCAGCTCCAGGGAACAAGCTGTCTGTATGCTGTATACCCGCAGCACTTGTAAAATAATAATGTTGATTTATACATGCTCAAATGTTTTTTTGTCATCAGGTTTCCATAAGTTTAATGAAATAGTTGATAATGACTGTAAGTCGTTATACAGATGTATGTGTTATTAACATAATAGTCTTTAACCGTTGTACAACATTATCTTACATGTGCCCATGCTGATGTCTGAAGAATAAAAAACCACTGGCAAGGTCCAATTTTTCGCACAGATTGGTCTGAAACCAGGATTGTACGTTATGCAACCTAGTGGAATGGGGCTGTTCTCTAGGGAGTCAATGACTCACAAGTTCTCCATACAGCATGCATAATCTTCCACCTCTGCTATTGGTTGACAGTTGCTACATAGACACCTGTTACATGATGTAGTGATGAGGATTTAAATGTATGTCATTTGCTATGGCATATTGTACGGCAAATATGCTGTGTACATTCATTAAAACTCAGTTGTAGCACTGACCATGATAATAATACTTCAACCTTCATTTTCGTTAGTAAAGTTATGACTTCATTAATTCCTTTATTTCCTACACGAAAACAGCTGCTGCACTTGCTCTTCTATATATGTTCTAGCTCAGAATCAATATATTAATTACACTTGTTAAGGCCTGCATATCTATTTATTAACAGAAATTAGTTTTAGTTTTTTTACAATTTGAGTTTAGGAGTTTTCACACTAACATGGTACAACTTTGTAAACATAAATCCTTGCAGCTACTTGATCAGACCACACATCTTTTGATATATCATATCTGCTGTCGTATATGGAAGAATTATTTCTGCACAGCTCTGATGTATACTATTCGATTTGTGTTGACATGAGTTGAGATTTATTAAAACATTCATGTAACTGTGGGCAATATATAAAATACTGTTTCTTTGGTGTTCACAAGGCTCTCACCCAACTCAATAGTAAATATACGCGGTATGTTTGAGCTTATCATTTCAATAGATTTACAACAGCTTTGGATTGTTTGCTTAAAACACAAAATAAGTGTAGGAAAATATGTTCAGGAAAAAGGTTATACATACTTTGTTGGTACAATTTATAGATTAATTTCTTGCGTTATATACCAATGCATATACGATAAACTGGTGCATAAATACGATGCGACATAGCTTACCAAGCTTTTTTCTGTAACCGCTCTATGTCTTGGACAGGATTACTCTCGTGAGTAAGATTCCCAGACGCAGCACTGGCATCGCGGGCGTCGTTAATGGCTTCATAAGAGACGTGTAAATCGATCATGTCTGTTTCGAATACATAACCAACAAATTAGCCTGCTGTATTTCGATCCGAAAGCGCGCACTTTCACGATGATAATTATACAGAATATGTACTTTTGGGTTATATTTCTGTAATTTGGCGAAAAAAATTAAATGATTTTTCGTGCGATAGGCATATACTATGTTATCTCTTGTGTAGTATTAATTTTATGCATATATGCTAATGTCGTAACCAACTGAGAGGCCAATCAAGTTTAAGGCGGTTCGCCCGACGCAATAAGCATGCAGCTTGTTGAATAAATGTTGAATTAATGAAGCGTGCGCCCGATTGGTCGCACGCCAAATGAAATCATATAAACGACCTTAAGAATTGAGGGCAATCATTCAGAGGAACTCTTTGATAGAGGGTAAAGTAGTCAACCCGCTAAAAAACTACAGCCGCCCCCTGGACGACTATCCGCAGCATACTGTCGTTATTCGTGTTATCAGCAGTAAACCAGCCGTGTATCGAGAGCTGTGTGGAGATCTGTAGGTTGGTTTTGGATTGTATTTGAAGACAATAGAACCCCCGTCGTATCAATATCAGTCTGATTCACCTTCTCATCTCAGTGGTATTAACCAGGGAGTACCATTGACGTGTCTGTAAAGCTAAACCAGCAGCAGCCAAATCAGACTTTACAATGTGTCACAAGTTTTTCCAGGTTATAAATGGCATGCACATGATGCCGCGGACACAACACGCCACATGCACACGCAAACAAACACACCAACAACAACGTAAGTGCATATGATGCACGCTACGTTACTCCTGGACAAAATGCTGTGCATCAAATAGGATGCATGAATTGGTTTGGTAAATACCGAAAGTTCATACATAAATACCGTTATTACTTAGTGAGGGAAATTAAGCTGTAACAATTACCACAACACCATAATGAAGACCCCGGTAGTGGGCGACATAGTCCCCATAACAATCCAACCATGGCATCTGCTTATTGAATATAAAATCACGCTAAAAATTTAAATACCAATTGTTGTTATAAAGTACCGTTGTTAATGCATCATACATATCTTTGAAGATCATTTGGTGATGGAAATAAGACAAAAAACACTTCCTTCACTTTTTATCTTTCGTGACGCAATTGTAGTGCAATATCAGTAATGGCTTTTCCGACGCATTCTCATTTATCTTGCCACAACAAACATTCAATGACTATGTTTGCTTCCGGTTATGTTATGCGAATGTTCATCTTTATATTGGCGGCTTCCCATAATTATAACATGCACACATATACATGATAGCACGTGTTGGAACGATCGGCAGTTACTGTGGCTTTCCAAATGTTACCATAACATTTATGTTTTCTCCTCAGGCAATGCATAAATGACCTTCAGTTTAAGTTTTCAATCAATGGATAGGTTGATTGCCGACACCGATGACATGTAGGGCTATTTATGAAAATTGCTGCATTCTATTATGACACCCTATGCTGAACGGATATATTACTTAGTAGATTGACCCCAGTGGGCACAACACGTGGAATCCACGTGGAAATCATGTGGATTTTTGGTGAATTGGTGGATCCACGTGTTTTCACGTGATATCCACGTGGATTCCACGAGTATTAATCACGTGGAATTGACGTGTCAAAAACACGTGGAAAAGACGTTTATTTTAGGACCCATTTGTAAATTATTATTTAAATATTCTTTTTTTCAGTTTATACCAGAAATATGGCCATGTGTTAACCTGACAGCCCCAGCTAGGCTTGTGCTAGATATGCCAAGATATAGTGGGTTTCACAACTTTTGGTGCTATCGATCTATGAGCTCTGGGGATGATGACGGTTTTTGGCTTTCATCTGCTTAGTTACTATCGTGACAGGGGTCTCCTGGAATAATGAGTAGAAATTCAGGTGAGATACTCTCCAAACGTAGGCGAGGTTCGAACCCGTGACCTGCTGGTCCGTGGTGGAGACCCCACCGGGGGTTAACCGCTAACCGCTGATTGGCGCGATTTGCTGCAATTTTGGAAAGTTGAGAATTCATTTGCTATATTTTTGACAGTTTCTAAGTTTACAAGTGAGTCATATTCAAATGTTATTCTTTCAATGAAAATAAGTTTACTCAAGTAGCTGTACAAAAACTGCTTGCCGTATATAATGTCTTCATGGTTTATGATTTTATGCTCATTGGTGCATGAAACCTGTATTATCGCTCTCAGCAAAGTGCCAGCCGTTGCAGCTAGTTAGTTGCAGCAGAAAGGCTGTAGGCACTCCTCGTGGTTTTTTGGAGGCTTGCTCCTTAATACACCACAACCATCTTATACACACGCCATGGTTCATCTGTTGACTGTTCCTTCCTCCATCTCACAGTCATCGTTCATCTGTCAGTCCATCTCACAGTCATCGTTCATCTGTCAGTCTAGCTCTGGTCACCTGGTGTAACGGTAACATGAATTTATACCAGACGTCTTGTAGGGCTACTGTCAGTCCATCTCACAGTCATCGTTCATCAGTCAGTCCATCTCACAGTCATCGTTCATCTGTCAATCCGTTCCACACGGTCGTCATCGCTCTTTTGTCACTCAGTCCCACAGTCGTGGCTCATCTGTCACTCATTCTAGCAGTCGTCGGTTGAGCAATGATGGTTTTCCTTTAACATAAGTGCACATTTGTGAATATTTTCTTTAAATATTTTCTCTGTTTTAATGCTGCTATTGAGAAAGGTATTATTTATGAGTTTGTAGTCAGCAGCATAGTAATTGAGCACTTACACTGCATAATTTGTTTGTGCACAGGTTTTCAGGAGCGCTGCCTCTCCTGCCTCTGCAAATCAGGGATATACTGAACAGGCAGGAGAGGAGAGAGCTGGCCGATAGTGGCAAAATGCTTCCTGAAGCTGTGCAGATGAACAGCACTGAGGAACTTCAACAATTAAATGAGCAGTTTATGGACAACCAGAGAAAGAATTTGTGGGTATGTAAAATTGCAGTTTTTTTAAGGAGGAGTGGGCATTAGATCTAATAAACAGCAATGAAATATTTTCCAAATGTCACATTTTTGTGTCAGTTTCAGAAGTGTATGAAAATCATTGTGCAGTGTCCGGGATCCGATGAACGATTTGACAAGCAGGTGAGATTCTCTATGCATATGTATATGATGTAAATCCATGATCCAAACAACTTGCACTTATGCATTTTGTCTGAATTGGCAATGTTTAAGAATTTTTCATGCACCAATTGTATTCATTCAGACATATTGCTTGCAGATTAATCACTAATTCCCTGCAGTGCAAGCTTAACATGAATGGGTCAGGTGACAAAGCCAGCTTTGAGAAAATGGCACTCAGCAAATTAATTGTCGGTAGGTTCACCATTGGCTAATTACTTGGAAGTCCACGATAGTTTTTGGTTTTAATGATACACAATAAATAATGAAAGTCAGTTGTACGATGTATGAAATTAGATAGCTTATATTGTCCTCTTTGTACTGTGCAGAAAGTGTAGTGAAGAGTCATGGGTTCACCAAGGCTGCTGTTAATGTCTTTCTAGCCAACCGACGAAGGAATGCACCCAAGAGAAGTTTAAATATTGCCTATTGGTAATGATTGTTGATTTACTCACACATTTATATTTTTCATAGATTTGACTAGATCGTTTACTTAAAGAGCCACTTACATGCAAAATTCAAATTTGTGTTGTCATCTAATTATGAAGATGATTTTGTGATATTTTGACAACAGTATGACTGAGATGTCATAACTGGTTGCCGAGATATTACCGATTAAACTCGCAGACTTTCCTGTATGAAGTCATCAAACTCATTCATATCAGTTATTCCCTTGAATGGTGATACAAGAAAGTTTGGCATATATTGGGCTGTTCGACAGACAGTAAAAGCTATATATTATGTTATCGTATTGGCTGGCTGAGTGTTGATGCGATTACTGAAGGAGAAATACATAATCAAACCAGAGAAAGCACTCGCTTGATTCGCTGACTGCCAGGGGAAGGGGGAGGGGGGGGGGGGGTGGGGTTGCCAATTACCGTATGCCGAAAGACGAAACCAGTACAATGTGTATGGTCTTGCAAGCTCGTATCGCGACTAGGGAATGGATCGTGCGTCCATAATAATGGCGACATGAAAGCCAGCAAACAGATTGTATTAGCAAACAGCATGTCAGCTTGTTATTTTTTCTAGATTCATGTACAAAAACCAATCACGCTTGGTGAATATAGAAACGATCATTTCTTGCTGCCTCCTCGCAGCAAGCTACCAAACTCGAACCAACTTACCAGTCCGCCACAATTCCGAGCCTCACTGGCTAAACAGGCTATTGGTTATGCGATTAAATATGGCGGTGACGTCCTCGAGGGTCCGATGACAAAATAAATGCATAATGATGGTCAATAGACACTGTCTTAGAAATTACTGACGTTCAAGTTATGCAATCCTAATTTGGGGAAAAGTGAAAAATTAGTCATCGAGATTACAGTAAGTGCATTGATGTGCTGGGGTTATAACCATCGAGGGAATGAATCATCGTTTCTATATTTTTGAGGAATGGAATAAAGCGCATAAAATATCACGGAGTATTCGCTGTCCATATCTATTAATGGTGTTTAAGGCAGCATAATATTTGCATTCCGTCGTAGATGAGAGATATGTCAAACCAACTGAATTAGTGTGGGCTTAAACATGCCTGGTGCAATGACGTTTTTCTTCCGCTATCTCATCAGACGTACCGTAAATAAACACGTTGATTATAAACACATTGACCATGAGCGATGCGATCTCCCATAGGGCTTACTTACCAAGTTTAGTCATCGAATGCACTACATTTGTACTTGATTAAAAACTATGTACGCCTGGTTTACCTCGGTATTGATGCCAACGGAACGTATTTAGGGAAATATTAAGCCATTTGTGTTATTAAAAGTAGTCTGGTGGTTTACACAGGTCTATTATATATGCAGATCGCATATCAGCTGATTTTGCATCTTATATAAACCAAAATGGCTTGCCGGTTATTTCAAATAAATTCGGGGAAAAAACCATAGGTTTTAATAGGAGCGCGTTTTGGTGGCTGACTCATGTCGATAATACCTGAAAATAGCATGACAGCTGAATATTTGTTATTGTAGTAGTACACTGGGCTCATGTTAATTATCTAACTTCCGATTGTTGGAGCAGTGAATACGTTTACTCGTAGATATTCATAAACTTCAATGGCTGGTGCAAATTGCTTACATTGCAAAGGTACACAAGTAGGGCGTCAGAAACACTGGCGTGGACTATATGGACAGGCGAGGTTATTTTGACATAAGAAGTTCCTTTAGAGACCGGTTGTTATGCTTCCCAATTGACCTCCCTTGGGACGTTTTGACAGAACCCCCGCGACATTCACTTTTGCTATTCCTGTTATTGAGCTGGGTTGCGGCAACCGGATGAATTATTTATTTATTTCACCATCAGTGTGCAGCATTTTTTGGGGCTAAGTAGCGTAGCATATATATATATACTCTTGCTCATTAAGAAAGCTATGTAGATTGCAGCATTATCATTGAGAACGGCACAACAGCGCTTACCAACAATATTACCGAGCAATATTGGCCGACTACTTCATTAGTATTAGTTCATTGTACTACATGCTCCTCCCACCAGTACCACACATCTAACCTTTATTCTATAGTTTCTATTATCAACCCTATGAAAAAATTCGACATCCGGTTCAATCATGTATCCGAAGCCTGTCAATGGTCAATTTGAAAACATCGTATGAAACTCAAACCATTTGATAAACTTTATGAACCTCATAAGTAAAAAAAATAACGAAAGATGAGCCGATGTAGTTCATTATCCCACCCAAAAACTAACATAACTCAACCAAGATGTGAGCGCAAAGTTCGCATAATCAGCCAGTATTTTTACGAATATTGAATCGCATGCCAATGAGTGCAAGATATAGGCGTCATCCAGGGATCAGTGATTTGGTAGTTGGTTTCGAAAGAGCTATGAAATTATGGTATTCATAAATAATGGAAACTATACACGTCTATCCTAGACGCGTGGACTGCCACTTGATAACGTGTACCGATGGCATAAGTTGCATTAACAAGACGTTAGGGGCAATGTTGTAGTTATACTGTGCGACAGCTTCATCCATATGAAGTGGTAGGATTTCATTCTGTGTGAGAAATCGTGACAAAATGTATCCCTTCTTTTCAAAACTGTCAACAGTAAATCTTAACGCAACCAAATTGATTTGAATTCAGTTATATACTAGATTGCGATAATGCTGCAAAAATCAAATGTCATCTTGCGACATGCTGCGGTACCACATCTTCGCTTTAAGATAAAGCTGCGATATAATTTCACTGAACCGACCATTGCTGTTGTTGAGATATATAACGATTACATGCTTAGTACATAGATATATGTGGATATATAATAAAATGAATCGATGATTCAACACATACATGGTCTAGATAAAGCTGTTTTAGTGAATTAATGGCAAAATATGATATTTTCACTATGGGTAAGAATTACAGTGACTCACAATCGCATTTAAATAAGTAGGTCATAACGCTGCCTGTAAACCGAATAAGCATTACACTTATCTTGGTATGGGCAATTGAACATGCGGAAGTAGTATATGCTTTACTGGTTTTCAAAATAGTTTCTTGTAGCATTACTGCATTTGCTCGATATGGCGATCTTTTGTCTGGCCCTAGTAAATTATTTACATATGATCGGAGTTGTTGCGAACTAGTGGCATGATAGGTAAAAATTATTTATTGATCTTATATGAGACTTTGCCTAATATAAGTTTCCTCAGCAGCACGCGTGCTATTCTCTGGGTATATCTAACATGCACTCGCAGCGTAGAAGAAAGCTTTTATATCTTGTACGGCCACCGATGTTGCTAGCAGGTATCCTAGGGGACTCTTAAATTACCTAACATTCAAGATAACATAGCAAGTTTACGATGTATCCCATCCATTTGAAATGGGCCTTACAAACACTTGTGCAATGCAATTGGGCTGCCACATTGTAAGAATTCAACCATGTTTTAGTCTAGAAGGGGTGTTTTATCTGCTTCCCTCTATCTCCCTCTATCTCTTGTTGATACACATATGCCATTTACCAATACTCTATTGACACAACCTTATAATTAATGGCTTGGACAACAGACCAGAAAAACATGCAATAAACCTAACATATTGGGCTCAAAACAAATAGCTATGTCTTTGTGTAGTATTGGGTAGACCATGATGCGTACTGCGTGACTAATCGCGTTGACGAGTGCCTTGGGTAGCAGCTGGTTTATTGTTCCTCTTCAGATGCCTCCTGGGCAACGCGTGGATTATAATGCAACTACGTTTTTCATCAAGCACGGACATCAGTTGTTAATGTGCAATAACTTTAATCACCATGACCACACTACGCTTGAATCACTTGCGAGATAGACGGTACATAAGGTGTTATATTACCACCCGACATAATGAACCATGTCGACATCTTCGTTGTGACTAACTTGATTGTGACACTGCTGTACTTCGTGGTGGTCAGCTATGGCGGTAGCTTAAATGGTGACAATTCAAGCATGTGATCTTAAGCGTTGTTTTCCGTTCATATTCAAGTGAACCATCCCATGTGTTATGAGTACGCAATAACTATACGTGCTGAAATGCAGCTGAAAGATTCAACATCTGTTCAACAGCGTGCTCTGAAACCGTAGTGACTATTTTAGAGACGTTAACTCCATCATACTTTATCCCAGATGTTCATTAAAATTGATGCACTATTGCAGGATGCGTGTAGAAACTATATATCAAGCTCTTTTCACCATTGTCTATATACGTTTTGTTTACATACCGAAAGGATGGTTGGTTTTGGAAATTCTACAAGCGAGATAGGATCGGATATATAATTTTGACAGCTGCTGTACCAGTTTAAACAATCCAGATTTCCTCGCGTAGCATTGAAATTTATACAATGAGTAACAACGGACGCAAAACGTACTTCACACGTACGAAAGAACTATTTTTACTCTATTCATTACAATATGTTGATTAACATTAGGAACAGAAACAACTGGTGTATATGTTCCTTCAAAGTACTTCCCAAAATACATTATGTGTTCAAACAACATTGTTATGTTGGCGACAATCAAAAACAGGCTCCTACATAGACGTTTTCTGACGGTCCAATACTGTACACATTTGGCGCTGATAACATATACATATTGGCATTCAATAGGCATGCAGATAATCACATTTTGAGCAACATTTATCCACCTATATTATGTTGGGGTATCCGTGTATCATTGTTTAGCTAGTGGCATGATAGGTAAAAATTTTATTTATCTTAATGCCGCGTTTATTTGTAATTGATAAAATGCTACGAATTTAGAGCTATTCGACTTAATATTCTAATGATACTCCTCTGTAAATCAAACGTTTCATAGTGGGTTTTGGCTGCAATTCCTCATTTAGTATTTCAGAAATGTATGTCGGATAGATATGTGTATAGCGTGGTCTTCATTCACGTTTTGTTAATATCCCTATTCCTATGGCATGAAATAAAATGACTCTTTCTTAGTAATTGTCTTTTAATAATGACATAAAAACGATCGGCTTAGCTAAGAAAACACTTGTTTGTGCTATGTAGGTTATGCGATTCGCGAATAAAAATATGCCATCCTGGAATAAACAGTTTACATGTCTTCACGATGTTCATTTGCTACAGTGATCGCTCACATTTGATTGAGTTAATGTCAACAGTAAAGCATGTACCAACACAAGACATTGCACCAAGGAAATATATCGTAAATCAGCATTGGATGCTAATCAGCAATAATTGCTATAAAAAATCTATGCCTTGGTGGATGAAATAATATAGAAGCATGTGGAAAACGAGTTGCATTATTTCCCTTTTGTTTCGCACTATTCTTGACATTAATCATCTGCAAGGTGCGGTGTGGATCCGCATCTTCCCTGCAAAGATAAATGAGGTATAGCGATTGTTGCATAATGTGTTCATCATAGTTAAAGAAGATGAGTCACAGCTTATTTGCATTTGGCGAATGAGGTGTTGTGTTTGCATACGACATTACATTGTTTCACACTGTGTGAGAAGTCAATTTCCATCATTTCACTGCAGTATTATCACGTTTACGATCAGTGGTTCCGGAAACAAAGCAACTGTGTGCACACGAACGTGATCGCTGACAAGGTGGAGTTATCTTTCTGATTTATCCTTTTGGTTTATCATGGAGGTACAGTTTGAGAAGAGTTGGCAAAATATCGTTATCAATAGTAAAACAATGGGAGTATTCACAGTTAAAATAGCGCATTTCTGTCGCATCCTGAATATATGTTTCAAGTATTCATAGCCTCGAATGATGGACTAGGCAGGAGGTGAACTGCCCAATTATCCTCCGACACTGTTTTCTATCTCATAGATTTGCGCGTTATGAATACGTTTGTCAGTATGCGTAATTAAGCGAACTGTAGGGAAAAATTACTGCAGCACATAACACAATGGCAGGCCGCTAGCAATTACAATGCTTGGCTAGGCTTACATGTCTTGAATAAAAGTAATGACAAGAACAGTCTGTCGTCTGCAACGTTATGTTACCGTGACTAATGATAAAGATGTTTGCGATGCTTAGTTTTCGTCGATGGGTATACCATGGACCAGTTTTCAGAACGAGGGTGACAACCTCTTTCTTTGGTGCGGAATAACTCTTGACCACTCGGTCAGGATAATATCAGTGCATGATAATTTTCCTAACACATTGGCGAGTTGTTGTGTGCAGGTGTTTATTACGACTTATCCGTTGGTGTGCATTATTTGCATGAGTGTTCATTAGCCAAGTAAGAATCCATTGGCGCTATAGGATAGCAGCTGCTAGGCTTGGTGTGTTATGTGTGGTATTTAAGCAAGCGTATCCGTATTTAAGTGGTAAAGTGTGAATAACGTATGGTGCATTTCACACAGATAATTGTACCCGAGCTGCTACATGCCTAGCATTACCTCTCTGCCATAGCGCTCTTCATTTTACCTGTGATCAGCAAATCAACCAGCACTATAACGTTTGTATTCTATATTGAGCAAGATCTACGATTTGTCCTTCTGATTCACTTTAACGTGGAAGTCGTCTATATCCGAGGCATATGATAACTACATATATGTCAGAAATCAGTGCGTCGATGCATGCACAGCTAACACCCTCACGCCCACATGAAGATATACAATCCCTAATGGGTTTTAATGGGTAAAATAGACACAACAATATTCCATTAATGTATTTCATGATTTCTAGGAAGCTTCCATTAACATCATTCCATTTTGTGAAGAACAAAGACGGTACTTTTTCTGCAAAACGATTTGTTCCTATTTCTGGCTCATCAAATCATTAACTGTTGTCATGCATATCACCTTAACGACTTATGCGCACCAAAATAGAATACAACCTAACTTAAACCGACACTACTAGTACCACATTCCAGCGTGTCGAAAAATATTCACTCATTTACAAGCGGCTTGTAGCTGACGAAGTACACAAAATGTGATGTTCTACCACGGCGATATAAGAACAATTCGCAAGATTGAACCACTTTTGAATTTGTGATTGGCTCTGTTGAAACGCCGTGAAAGTGGTAATAATAAACGACTTCTAGAAAATAACGAGAAAATAAACGACTGCGTCGCCGCAACGCATTATAGGCAACATTATTTTGTTGAGGGATTACTGTTTCGCAGGTATTGCCATTACAATTTCTGCAGGGTGTGCTATATGAAAAAGGCGAGTCAAAAACCACAATCTACGTGCAGTGCGCGTATAACTATATCAAACCATTAGAGTTATTGCAAGATGATCCGTTATCGTTGTTATATTAACCAGAATTATATTGTTATTGTTCGATGAGAGGTATCGCGAACTTAACTCGGCATCGGTGCTCATATCCCTAATCAATTCAAGCACGTAACCAGTAACAAAATATTGTAATCATATGTAACTTTGCGACTTGTAATTCATATGACAGATTAAATACCAACCCGTGAGCATGGCGTGGCGGGGATCTTCTAAGCATTTCAGGACCATACAGGGTTTTCTCTGATAGTAAAGGGAGCTGAATCGACTGCTGAATACATTTAACGCATAAAGGCTTCTTTATTATGCACCTAAACCTCCTTAATTCTAGTAACGTTACTGCGGATTGAGAAAGGATTCGTCAATATTTATTGCTGAAATCGCCAAAAACATACGCACTCTCAACTCTTAAAACACTATTCACTTGCACGGCGCTGTGTGTAAATACAAGCGTTTCCAGTAGCTTAGAAAATGGAATGTCATGTGTAGCATTGATATTCAACATTCCGACTAAACCTACATGTAGCGGGTCATAGACATTGATGTTTAGACATGCTGGCTTCTTCCGCTACTGTTATGCTTATTTTGTACTTCAATTGTGACGATTATCAGATATAATTTTTTTTAAAGAACCACCAGCAACTCATGGTTACATCGTGGTTTCGTTGGAATTACAATTTTTGCATCACCCGATGCAACTCGGTCCAGTGAATCACAGCTATGCAATTATCAGCATTTCTATGAATCAATTCAATTTTAAATTATACTGCATATGCTTCCTTGGGCTCAGTTTGTGGGGCTTGTTCAAATGCTTCGACAATGCGGATAGGATGCAGTTGTCACATATGGCATCAACAAAATGACCACTCATCAACAACGCAAGGACCAAGTTCAACCTAATGTAACAAATATGTGCTTTCGAAGATCTCATTAGTTTACAGCATAGTACTTTTAGCGCCATTTTTTGTTCCCTTACCTACCATCCAGTCTTGCCAGCTATCCAACTTATCCCAATGTAGACCCCAGGAATCATGTCTAATCTAACCCCTCTCTTACACCACTTTCCTGATATCCGTATCCCCGACTTTTGTCATAAATCATAATCGTATGGGTAAATTAAAACATTGCGAAACAGCAGCATAACGAGGATCGACGCGCACTTTGTGACCAAAGACCCATAACGGGGTCATAGTGCATTTTTTAAAATTGACCAGTTAAATTTTTCTTGCAGCTGAGAAGCAGCTACACAATGGTCATTTTAGTGCTGTGCAAGGATATGTTTTCAGGTTTTATGAGAGCTAAGTACTTATCGTAAATACATTCACAATAATCTCTCCTTGGTAGTTTCAAACTGTGAAACCGTTACAGAACTCTATATATGTGCACGGTTGATATAAAACAAGAGACCCATAACTCATGTAACTTATGTTACCATAACTTCAGTGTCATGTTATGTACTGGGTGGGAGAGAGCGCAATGAAGTACCCCAACTGAGTCACCTATAATTGTCGTGCACGACGACGATCAGTCATCCATGAGCATTCGATTTCGTGATACCTACACGGCGGACACTCGATACCTACGGCTGCGTTCTCTTGCAACGATGTAAAGTTGGACTACCAAATTATTATTCTGGTTTTAAAGGGAAGCAGAATACTTGCGTACGATGTGCATATCAACATTGCAATGCCTTTTTACGTCTGAAATATTGATCCAAATCGGCCGCTTCACCAATTCCCCACAGAGGAGAGAACATGACAACCTAACTTCACCCAACTGCAGTATCGACATGTCGAAGGTGTCTTCCATGATTCTAGCAGTTGTTTTTTAGGAATAAAGGGCCTTTTAAAGAGCATGTACATGTACAAGACAAACTGCGAAGGCTTTTCCATTTTTGTTAAGCTGTGCCTATGCAATATGAGTAAAGATAATTATGTAACATATGGTTCGCTAAAACAGACGCTATATTCACAGAGGCCAACGTCATTGTTTTCTACGTCCGTGAGGTTATCGCTAATTTGCATACTCGCCCGTGTAAAACCCTTTAAACATCATTCACAGCACATTCAACATAACGATCCTGTGTTATTATTTGAAGCAACTGTATCACTCACTTTGAACCAAAGTCAAATATTACTACTTTTCGAACTCCCAACTATATCAGTGCTTACTGCCGCATTGCTAATATCTATTTTGACAGAGCGATTTGTTTCACTTCCACTTGACCCTATCTTGAAATGGTAGCTAATCACTAAAAACAAACCATAGTTTTTGTTACTAGTAGAGAAGAAAGTTAAGCAATTGGATGGAAGCCTATATAGTACCACATGCACATGAAATGTTTGGATGATATTTTCAGACATTACACGTCCCGTACCAACAGCCTAGTAGAGGCCTGCCTATCACACTATTGGTGTGGATGTTTGGTGTACATATGAAATATTTTCTAACCTAAATGTTTATATGAACGCTATACGTGTCGATCGTTGTCGTCTCATGTTTTCATTTTGTCACATCAAGTTAAAGTACGGTTTTAAGACTAAATAACATCGCCAGGTTATTGCAGTATGTCGACTTTTTTCCCTTAATGAGATGTTTTAAAACCAATCTGTTGCGAACAGGCCACGAGTAAAGTAAGTGCGATAAATCCCAAGGATGTTGGACGTTCGTCTCTTTATATCAAGTTGGGAAAGGTTTGATCATATGTTCATTCTGTCAGTTGGCTATTACTTTTAATATCCCATAATGAGGCGGGAGATGGGACTGACAATGACATCCTTTGTGTGCGCGTGTATGTAAGTGACAGAGGAGCAATGATGAACCGCACGTGTACTCTAGTCTAGTAAAACAACTTAGTCAAATCTATGCCCAGTTGTAATAAACAGGTCATTCAGTCATCAAACAGTAATTTACGCCTCAATGGGGTCTTAAGTGCCATAATCTTTAACGGAAATCACACAAGGTAGTTTGAAAGTCTGAAAATTAGTTATAAATATGGTAGCATATTATATTGGGATATTACTGCACCCATGCTTTATCAAGGTATTGCAATTTCAATGCAAATATAAGTTTACACGACCAATCCCAATTAGTCACTCTTGTTGATGTTTAATGTCCTTGTCGGGCACGTGCCTCATATACACAATAATTTAATTAGTGATCAAAGTGCATTAATAGGTATTTTGACCAGTGTCTACGAGGACAAGATATTGTACCTTATCTATAACAGTGGGATAAGAAATCGCTTCAACATGTACACTTTTGCTTTGCCTGTTTTCCGGTCTGAATAGGATCCTTTAGCGTTGCGGATCAGGTTATCGAGTAGCGATTTCCTTCCTTCTGTATAATCGAAAATAAAACATGATCATTCCCAGCGCGCTATTGATCTAATCTAATCACTTTGAATACAGCCTCAAAGTGATTATTTGTTATTTTACCCCAGCAATGTTGCGAAGTCAGTCAATGTCGTCAAATACTCAACAGCTTTAACAGCATCCAAACATTCATTGTTGACGTAGAATGATGGTTCCCATCCCAACAGGTGTACCATGTGTCACAAGTATTTAGCGGTTTCGAACAACCCGTTCATAATGCTAGTGACACCACCGTTTATGATTCAAAGCGGAATGAGTGTTTCATCTAATGCTGATTTGGGGGAAATAATATATACGGATTCTGACTGTCTTTAGTGCATCGTAAGGAAACCAAAACGGAACCACATGCGTGAAAAAAACAATCATACAAACAAACATGCATTTACTGCGCAACACCATAGATTTATGCTTTGCTTCACATCAGATGCGTTAATTGCTTTCAACATACCGAAGGCTTAGGCATTAAGGAACCCTAAAGGACCTATGTCAGGGTCATTATGTTTTAAAATTGAACTTCACCAATTCATCATAAGGAGAGCGTTAGAGGTCTGCGATATGGCCAACACCTACCTAACCATTATATTTCCCTCTAGATGCAAAAACCGGATAATTCAACACCACAAAAGGATCATATATTGTCGTATCAGGAGATATCTGCAAACTATTCGATTAAGCTGATACTGCCTCTATTTGAGCCATTTCATTCTTTTACATTTGGCTTTTTATATGCAAAACGAATATTCATACACGGTGATTCATTTAGAGCAAAGGTAATGGCCACCAACATCAAAATATGTGCGTGGTCATTATGGGTCGATAAAGTATGTTTTGAATAGTATAACATTATGACCGGTTAGATTGCAAATCGTCTGTATACAGCTTTGATGGAGATCGTGATGTGTTTAAAGGTAAGAGATGATACCTTGTACGATTGTGAATTAGTTCAGTACGCGACATACACAAGAAGTTCCTGATGATGTTAAGGGATATGAACATGATTACAAGCAATAGGCACGTTCATTGAACAACGCTCTCAGTCAGCTTTCAGTGGGTTTTAGAGTCATCGAAACGGCGATTATGTTTTTTCAACCAGCCAAATACATGTCATGAGAAATATTCTCGCACTTGCGCAAGTATTATACCAGATTTATTGGTTGTGCAAAGGGGCTTAAATGGACTGCCTAATTTCTACGCGATTCACAAAACGTACATCATTAAAAACAAATCTTCCGGGAACACATAAAATATTTCAATTAATGTTAAATACAAGCAGGATTAGTTCCAGAAAGTAACGGGAGGTTTATTTCTTAAACTGATGATCGTATACAGCAATTGAATGTGTTAGGCAATTTACTAATATGGACAACGATTTTCGACGTATGAATGATTGTCTATAACTGATTGTTACACACGCGCCACCCGTGGCGAGGCATGAAGCAATACACCGAAACAACCTTTCGCGACATTTCGTGCTTCCTAACGACCAACTAGGCTCTATGTTAGATTCCAGAGCAAGAGTTGACAAAATGTAAATCGTCAGACCGAAATTGATTTATTGTACTCCTCCTGCTGAATCGATTAACGTAAGAGATCCATGTTTAAATGTTTGCAAATTGGGGAGCGAAAGAGTTTCAACGTTGCAACCCTTAAATAAAAATCACTTTGCAAACATATGGTAAATATGTAAACGTCACACTGTTCTACTCAATGCTCACCAGCATGTTCCACAACGAACAAAACAGATGAGAGTTTCATGCACCTGCAAAATAACCGCAATATTTGCTAGCAACTCAATGCGACACTATTGAACCTTAAGCCTCGCGAGTTTAGTTTATAGAATGTTTCTCTATCAATGTAATAACGCTACGTTCTTTTATATTTCTCATTGTGTTTGCACTTACAATCTCAATTAAGAGCTATAGAGGTTATAAAAAAGGTCGCAAAACATCACATATGTAACACTTCTACAAATTTGAAGCACATTTTATAATCAATACAATTATACATATCAGGAACCGGTATTCGTTAATTCTATTCAAAAATAAAGAGTCACGTGTAATAAAATAGAGATCGAACGTGTCAAAAGTACAATTCGTAGTTCACCCGTTCTTAAACATTTTAACCAAAGGGCACCATGCTTTCATAAATGCAATCAACTAATCATGTACAACCTTATCAAACAGAGGCGGATGTATAACGCTGGTATCTATCAACGCCACACAAGTTACATAATTAGGAGAAACGTTTAGCGCTTGTGCAAAAGATGTGTCACATGCATGATTAATAAAGTGACATGATTTTACTACAGAAGACAACAGCAATGAGTGGCTCTGATTTGCTCATTGTTCTGGTGAGTAACCCTTGACCTCGGCTAGGTTTTCCGTGCATGCCTAAAATAAAAGATGAAGTTCATTGTTTCTCTATGCAAAGCCAATTTTATATCACGGGTAATGAATGATGAATGTGATTGATGCGCTGTTTTTCCAGCGCCATCCGTTGTGTGTCAGGCTATTAGGGTTTATATAACATATATGGACTGACTATGAGCGAGCACTTCATCACCTCCAAGGTCGTCATAAATAGAGGATTGTACTCATTTTACGTAAGGATAAAATATAAGGAACTTGGCAGGCGGCTTTGGATATATGCAGCGTGACCAAGTGTTTACTTCTGCGGTGTAATGTCATTGTTTGCAATACTGTTATCAGTGTACACGAGATTATATGTGTGAATCAAAATCCTCAACAACGGTAATTTTGTACTGAGGTAGATCGCATGTCTCATCCGTACATGTAATTTTTATCTTGCGGCGGTTGATACCCGTTGAGGCACCATTTAGGCGAAAACGCAGCTAATGCGCCTCAATTGGCCGATATGCCCCAAGATATATTTGAATGTCAAGTGACGTGTAGGCATTACATTTAGTTAACATGCATTATATCCCATGAGCTCTGTCTCGAAGCATCTTTAAAGCGGAAATTGAGGTGTTAGTTTCGATCAACCCTGTCTTCATACGTGTTTCTTTTACTGCAATCAACGAAGAGCAGGATATAACTGCTTAAATAATCATTCATACGTTGAATTTATGATGCCTGCCACGCTACGGTGCCTACAGTAGCTATTTACCATGATATATACTACAAAGAAAACATTCGTCAGCACAAGATAACATGACACTCTGTAAGAAAACACGTTCTTATTCTCCACTTGACAATAAAAACTAATATAAGCATAAAATGCATGCATGGACAACTGCCATAAATAAATATCTGGTTATTTTTGTATCACCGATTTGCCACTAGGTGAGGTCATTCACAACAAGTCACCCAGTTGAACGCAGTCAAGCACCATTCCACCGGAAATCGTGCCATGTGGTCACTTTCTCATTCTTAAGTAGAAGTGCTGCTATTTTAGTGCATGGCATAATGTGCTCGAAAAAGCATAATGCATTGCTGGTATTCTAACCCGCCTAATTGAAGGCCCGAATTACCGTCAATGTGACCGAATGACCTGCGTCGATTACATTAGCGATGAAAATACTTATTTAATATGCATATAATTAAATTGTTTTTATGGTGGTGATCATGTGTTGACTTGTATTGATTGATATGCAGGCTTCGTATTTCGGTATTATAGCAGTGTCGGTTATCACAGCGATTGTTTTTGTCATAATGTTTGGCAGTCCCTCGGCCTTATCTTGTACAAGG
Organism: Urechis unicinctus; assembly: GCA_034190875.2. NCBI lineage: Eukaryota > Metazoa > Annelida > Polychaeta > Xenopneusta > Urechidae > Urechis > Urechis unicinctus. The sequence continues at coordinate 18,674,177 of CM067345.1, read as the reverse complement.
GTCATGTGATCTGTTGCATGTCGGCTTATCGCCCTGTTAGGTTGTCACATGACTTTGTAATTACTTCCTTTGCCGATAGGGGCGATTATTACTTCCTTTCGTCTTGTGACTGTCGCCATCATAACTCACACGATTTCCTATTTTCGATTAATCCTTCGCAACTCGATCAATAGCAGTGTCTTTTCCTTTCCTTAACGGATCTAACTGTCGTCCTTGACTGCCTGGCGCAATCTTAAAGTCGATGTGAGATTTTGTCACACTTTTCGGGTACTTTATATCTCGACCACCTAGCTCGATTGTGTCTCCTGTGTATCGCTTCGTTTTTGTTACAATGATGGCTTCATCTGATGATGCCCGATTACTTTCATTCTTACTATGGGTCATTCTTTCACTACACGTTCTTTCACCACACTACCCTGTTTCGCAAGAGATTCTGGTCGCTCTCCCTAGATTTAGCTGGTGGCCACGAGGTTTTCGTTCATGGTATTTCGGGCCTCAATTTGCCAAAATTGCTCGACGAGGTGGGTACGGTTTCCGCCTTGAACCCGGCCATCGTGGTCATGGATATTGGTTCTAACGATTTGTCTGCGACTTCTTGTTCTCCCGTCGCATTAGCTGAGGACGTGTTTGTTTTCGCTTACTTGTTGGTTATTCAATATGGCGTCTCTCGTGCCATTTGTTCCCAGGTTTTCTATCGAGAAGTCGTGGCGTGTATCTTAGGCAAGACACTCGCCCCTGGTGTTTTGATGATCTGATACCACCTTAGAGGCGAGAGGCCGTATGGCAGAATCTTTAAGGATGTAAGCAAATATGCTCCTTCTCGCAATGCAGACAAGGGACAGTTTAAAAATCAAACATTTTCGTATCCATAAATGTCTTAACATCAATCTTGCAAAGAGTACAACAACAGTCACACTCCTTTATTAACAGAATCAACGAAATGCAACACAATATTAAGAATTGTTGTCCAACATGGCCACCGTGTGAATCAAAAAACGAGACCGATATCACAGCATATTATCTCGAGGAAGCAGCTTGTTGTGTCTGCGGGTCGAGGTCGAGTGGAGGAGCCAGCAAGCAACTCGCGCTTTTCAATTGGGCGCGCGTCTATGTGTAATGTACGATGAAAATGGGTCAGAGATTATATAATACTGTTTCATGCTGCAGGTGTGAATATTATAGTGGCCTTTTTTGGTTCGGCTTTTGGTTAGAGAAATCACGAGCTCCACTAAATTATGTTGCCTTGTGGGTGTCGGCCATGTTGAGGTTTTGAACAAAGTTTCTCGGCATGCCGCAATTTCGTGATGAAACTTTACAATAATACAATACTGTAGCAACAGAAACAGTGCTCGTGTCATTTTGTGGAATAGTCTTTCATTTTGTCACAAAATTTACAGCCTGGAGGGCTTTTGTAAGTTTTTAGTGAGGTTATCTGTCATTTGACTTCGAAACCTTCGCCTCTACAGCGCGGATGTGAGAGAGCGAAAGCCGTAAATAGCGCGTACGTGTTACCGTGCCTACCCTCAACGTTACACCCACAACTACTTCAATTCTTGTGTCTTGCTTTACAATTCAACCTTATTGCCCGGCTTATATTTCCTGAGCTCTCTTAGCCTGGCTTATATATTTTTCCGTGAGGTAATGTTTCACGATGGAGATTTCGGTCTGTTCATTTTGCGTGAACTTGTTTGTCACGTTGCCCCCTTTTGGCCTGGCCGTTATTTTTCCGTGAACCCATGCTTTACGCGGATACTTTGGGCTCAATACTATTTCGCATCAACCCGAGGTTGTAAGAGGAATCCATCTGCTTAGGTGGTTGGGCCCATGTCAAAGAAATCTGCTGTCGATCATCCAGTCTAGACCGACATGGCGACTCAATTGCAAGTCATGCAAGAGAAAATGGACCAAAAGCAAGACATTGTCTGTGATCTTGCTGCTGCTCAAAGCTCTTCGCCTTCTACAGGACACCCTCCTGCAAGCTCCGTTTCGGGATCAGGTTCAGCTGTTCCCAGCCTGCCAGCATCCTAAAGTTCAGACTCGGGAACTGTTAGAATCTTGTCCACTGAGGTTGCTGATTCTTAGCTCTCGGTGGTTTATTGTCCGGCTTTTTTATCTGTACTCTCATGTTATTATCTCTTTCATTTTTGATATCACCAGTCATTGTGTTCAAGTAGTAGTTCTTATATCACTCATTGAGCACTTCAACTTGATTGGTGCATAGCTTGGGGAATGTTAACTTTGTTGATGCAAATTTTGTTGCATTGCTATGTACTGCTTGTTGATGGTAACAAAAAAACCTTGGTGGGAGTGGCCAGGCAGGTCAGCCTAGTCCGGGGGGTTGTCTTCTCCCCCACATTTTCTGTGTGCAATGTATGTTGTTAACCTTATTTCTTATTTATGCACCTGGCTTCTAATACAAAAGCCCATTTGTCAACTCTGTATATGTCTTATCTCTGACAGCAAACTAGCTGCAAGGTTTTTGATAACTCTCTCATTTGACTGTATGACCACCTAACATAAATACAAGTTAAAGACAAATGTAACGTGAGCTTATATAAACAGGTAATTAGGACATGTTTTAGCATGCAAATTTATCATCATATAAAGCAGTAGCCTCTAATGAATTAATCTCGCACTTTTTTCCATGTGCATTCCTTTTTCCCGCTACATCATGCGATGCGTTGAGTTTGGCCTGACATCACCGCGATTGACAGACAGGCATACAATGGAACGAATTGTACCCATTAATATTCTTAGTATCCAAACTATGCATGTGCGCAATATTTACAGCGTTCTTGCAATGAAGTACTTTGCTTCTGATTGATAGTTTCGGGGGCTCTTGTCTGTCTCTCTAACGAGTTATAATTTTAGATATACTGTCCACGCACGATTCATATGTTGTGATTGTTGTACGTACATCATAATTGCCCTTTTATATAGACTTTTTCAACGACGAGCACATTTTGTCAGAAAACAAGCATAAACATCTTTTGAAAACGCATGTAAATAAATTGATGTGCCAGTATGAAACCTACTTTTGCAAGCGTCTTAATTGCTCAATAACCGAAACAAATGCAGACATTTTTTAATGATAAGACATTGGTTATCGCTAACTTGTGCGTAATGTGACGGCTCTGCTCAGCTATTCTGTTTGACAACGCATAGTTCATAATTGTCTCACTGAGGTGTGCGCAAATTCGATTTAAATATAAAATCACTTTGAGATAAGTGATTGTATGCGTAGATGAGTGTCAACTTGGCATGAAGACGAGTCATTTACTTTACTGAGACATTGTTTTTGCCATTAAACCACCTATGGAAGGGCTAATAAGTGGGGGTAGATAATGTAAGGTCCACAAAAACAACTACGCACACAACTTACCTTATATGGTATCGTTTATAATTTGAATTGAAAGTTTCTGTGGAGACGGGAAACATTATCTGTTGTAGTTCCATAGCTTGTAATGGTTAATCATTGTCACGGTTTTGCTTTCAAAACAAAAACAAGTTCAAAATCCACTTTAATATAAGGTAAGATCGGCTTATGTTCTGCTCTGCAAATGAGAAAAATAATTTTTCATCATATGCTAGAAAGGAGTTATGGGACCAAAGTGTGACATATAATGTCATGCTTCACTTGTCATTCACTTATCCTCGATACTACAAAAACTGGGGTAAACCAGGCAAAAATAACCGCGTTGACAGGAGGCGCATTGGGATAAAATCGTACCAGATTATAACTCTCAATATGCATATGACACAATATCGAGCATAACTTTGGCTACTTCATCCAGGAGCAACACGGTTCCTTCAATGGGTGTCATTGTAAGTGATGTTTTCACAAGGTCACGAAATGAAGCAGCAGTGGCAAGTCTAGCAGTACCCGCGCTCTGTAAATAATTGAAGTGAAGCAGATTATACCACATAAGCCATCTATCATTTAATGTGTCGCTAGTCCATTAGAAGAGTTTAAATTATTCACAAATGAGCCCTTAGCAGTATTTACAATTGCGCACATTTTAAAAGGAAAATGCACACTATGATTACTACAGTTTAAAAAGGCGCTTGCCATATTTTGCGAAAAGTAACACAGCTTCATCACGTTTCCAGAACATCGGAATGCTGTCCTTTGAATTGGAAGTGAATACGGTTAACTATCCCTAAAACGTCCCTTATCGTAAACAATCGTTGACCTAGAACAATGCATGCTGTATATGTTACGAGTTATGAGCGTTCAGCTGGGATATATCGACGGTTCGTGGTGATGAAGTTGGTCATCGTGTGTTGATATCAAACAAGAATTCTTCATATTGGTAGTTAACTTGGTTGTTGTAACACATCGCTTTGCAGAAATAGATAACCATGTATTGAAAATATTTCCTTAGTCGATTAAAGCTTATCATTATTGTGGATATGTTTTTGCAAGGAAATCATGAAATTTGAAAGGTAAGACGGAGAATTGCTCGGTATGTAAGGTACTCAGGATTTGATCTACATCGAATGTTATGGCAATTCTGTGTCAAATGTAATATGGTCAAGTCTCCGAGAGTCCAATAAAAGTTCTGTCTGTCCAATGTATGGGTATATAGCATCAAAACAAAGCTTAACTTTAAACGTATCAATTTTAAACGGTGGACATATCCTGGTGGCATGTAAAGTATTTTCAATTTGTCAGACAACTTTGTTATGCATAATGCCGCGTAGAGGAGGTAATGCCGATTTATGCAAAATATGCGGTGTTTCTAAGATTACTGCATTGTCATAATATTCACGCATATTCATAGCACATAATTGGTAAATATATACGAATGTGGCATTCTGGAATTAACAGTTTATCTGAGCATGGTTTTAAGCTAATTTAATCTCGTTATATTACTGCTCATTGTATTGGTGTAGATGAGCGATATCTGACTTTTTGTTATGCTCCTGGCGCTCGTTGGTCAAGCCTAGGGGATAGACAGAGCTCACCTTAGGATCACCTGAGTGAAGACTTAGTCAGCGTTATGATTAATCCGTTTCATGAACTGCATCAATCCCAGGGGGCAATATATAACAATTGACTATTCAACAAAGCATTGAATGTTTTCAAATCACCATTTTTCAGTGACACTAGACGCTGTGAAGGACAATTTCATGATTAATGCTCTAGCATATTCAATTTACTCTAACGATAATCACCTTAACATAGCCAAAGTACAACAATTTAAGTGTTTTGATGTTGTCTGGTGTGCTAGTTTTTATTTCAGCGTTGACACACTAGTTAAAAAATCACAATTTGTAAGCATTTCAAATCCGAATGGGTGAAATATACATTATTGTTAACATTTCCACAAGCGCTCGGCACAGTTTGCATTAATTAACCAAGTTTCAAGTGTCTAATTGGCTGGAATAATTCTGACAATCAAATCGCGTTTTATTCTTAAAATCTCTACACAAGCATGCTTTATTGTAACCTAGTATTTCTAGCATCATCTGCCGTTTGCTGTTCACGAGGAGCCAGGTTGGTTTTCACTCGTTGAGAATAAACTCACTACCTGTGAGCCATGCATGCTTAAAATTTTATGCATGTACAGAGATACTGCAATCGAGGCAAATTTGGCATCGAATGCAGCAATCAAACATTACAGATCGACTAACTGGAATCTCATTGGAAGCCGCAGCCTTTTAGTTATTATTTAGGCGGTTGCAGTACAGCGCTCATATGAAGTTTCATTCAAGCTATGCAATTCTTTTTATCTAGTTATCGCAATGACATAATCAGCACCTGGTGCCATATAGGATTTATCAATCATCCGTGCCCTTCGGGCGCCAAGGCAGTATCACCATATTTAAGGAATAAAGGCAAGCGGAACAGGAAAATCCTGAACGGTCTATCAATGATTAAACGCCGCAATTAGGGATACTGCTGGTTGGTCTGAGTAACAGCAAACCCAATAATGTAAATGCATTCAATTTACGAGGCCTACAACTATAAAAAGCCGTCACGGTTGATTGATCACTTACATTACGCCGCTCAATGAGAGCAACACGTGCAGTGTTACTTGCGATTATCAGCAGAAACAAGCCTTCATGCAGAACATAAAGATATCCATCAACACCTCTTGTGTAACGTGTGAAGTCATCTTAGAGTCTTTGATGATTGGAACACTCAATAAACAAACCACGCATACAGGTTTTGAGGCAATATTCATATATATGCAAAATAACTGTAAGCATGATTCGTTTTGATATGGCTACTAAGCTATTAACAAAAACTGTAAGCGAGCAATTAAACTATATCGTATATCCGAGTATGTGCTGTAACGTAGCAAAACAGAAAAACCGAATTTGACAGCAATTAATCGAAATACCTAGGAAAAATAATTTGATAATGTTATCAAAAATTTACAGCACATTAAAAGCCATTAGTACTACAGACAGCATTAATACTATCTACTGTGGTACACTAGTTGGAATGTTTGGCAATTGTAGTGCTTTTTTGTACAAAGTTTATATTAAATGCACTAACTTTATTATCATATTTAGCTGTCACGTAAAAATATGAATAATTATTTCGTGAATTACTTTATTCACACACATAAATACGATGGATAAGAATCAAAACAGCGACCTAGCTGTTAGTCGCCCATTAGGAATACAATCGCAATTTACAAAAATGCTTGTAGGCTATCTTACATCAAATACCAGCTGATGTGTTATACAGTTAACATGCTATCCTACAAAATATTCGCGCAGCAAATGTTGTCAACATATTACTTGAAACCCCCAGCTAGGATTAGCATACTAGTTTATTGAACTCAGCCTCGACCGATACCGAGTTTACACGCAGTACATCATAAACACAAGGATAACCAATATCAGACCGCGTGCTATGCACGCGTTCTCTTAACAATTTCGTGAGCTAAAGCGTCACTTCACAATTCAAACCAGTACATTTGAAAGACAAAATGCTATTGACAGGCATAACAATATGGTATATGAATTCACAATTTGTACATACGTACGTCGCATTTAGCTGTCAGTTATATTATTAACGACAAAACACAGATTATAGGGCCTGTTTACTCTGTCCAAGTAGCCAGTGGCAAAGCCGAGGGAACTGTATGAAAACGTAAACTAAAAGAAGGCTTGGCTATGACTTTTAATCCTGCAGATTCAAAAGTTAATATACCAGTAAACGGGATTCCCAATGTTTTTGGTGTTACTCAGCAGAGAACTGAAAAGAAAATGACATCAGATTATTTCTTTTCGCTGTTTGAATAAAGGGCAACTAGCACAACAAAGTATAATATAGTTGCATAATTATGCAGTCTACATTTGTCTTTGTCACCCTAATTACCTCTACGATGATGAGGTGCAACTTGTTTGACCATTACATCGTCGGAAACCACATAGTGGAACCACGGTACACAGATTGTACTGCATTCAAATGATCTGTGGTACAAAGCGCAGGGCCGAAATAGAGCACTGGCATTCTGAGATACATTTGATTCAAATATTAGTTATATTTGTAAGATTTGAGTATGAGTCAAGGGATGAAGATTATAATGTTAACCGCGGTAGTAGCTTTGTTTACCAGGTTTGTTTCAGTAACATGTTGTTTAGTATTCAGCTAAATTGATTTTGAGCAGGTCTTAGTGAGGCATAAGCTGAACTAATATATCGAATAATCAGGGGTAAACACTGGCATCAGGCAATGTGTAGCGGCTAAGGTGTCAAACGTGCGTTAATCAACGTTCAATTAGGCATACTTCTAAACAATGTTTGACGCTTTATCAGCAATAGTTGCAAGTTATGAGTGATCGTGCCCATCCATGACTCCTTGATATGATTCGTTCGCATTCTTGATACTGACTCTGAGGAATAACGCACTAGCATCGGGCAATGTGTGCTATATAACAAGCTCTCGTCGCGACAAGGGTGTCGAACTTGCGTTTATGATAGTCGGCGACAGATAATTATTCGTTCAATTATGCATAATTCTACCAATGTTTTACACTTGATCAGCGATAGTGCCAAGTTATGAGTGATCGTGCCCTTCCGTGACTGTTTTATGTGTTTCGCATTCTTGATACAGACTTAGAGGAAAAATAATCAACATCATGCCCCTGATCCAACATCAATGAATATGGCGAAAGATACGACATTATGCAGCACGCATATGGTTATTTTATATTCAAATATGCGCTTTACCAGAATCAGACATATCCGCTGTAATGGATGACTTAAAATATAGCAACTGACAACTATGCAATTCATGACGAATTATGAGGTTTTGTTGTCCAATTGTAAGAACAACTAGTATGTAATAGCGTGAAAACGTATTAAAAATGGCTTAACCGCACCAAGTTGGGCATTTACACAAAATTTGTCTCATCACTTAATGTTATTTCAGTCTGAAGTGATAAACTAACATCTACGGCAAAACCAATTGCGCGTACAGAAATGTGCTACTTGTCCCTAATAAGTTTAGCCTTTGGAGATTGCATCACGACTCCGGTCGTGACAGGTTTCCCGGAAAAGTACTCATACGTACTGGAATAATCATATTTGTCTTCAGGGCCATGATGGACTTCATTGTGTTAATTTTGGCGACGTCCAGATGCTGCACAGAATAGTAAAGGGGTAACAATGCTGTATGATGCATTACCACTTTCCTTGCCACAATATATAATATTCATCCCCGCAAAATATCCAAACTAAGCAACCAGCCAAATTAACATGCAGTGTCGAAGTACGAAACACCCGTCATCAAGCATTATACGAAGGCCAGCAAACGTAATGAATGACAATAATGGCTTCACATACGATAAAACGTCTGCAGGTGCGACAAGTGTTGGTGCAACTATTTCGGGGGATATTGTGTACGGTCATTAACGCTTGAGTAATGATATATAAGAAAGACCTAAATGCAATGGATGAACAATTCTAGTCCCAATTTCCGTAATCAATCCTATTGTACAGAAGGCAGTCGATCATACACATAAAAGAACGGCGAGCCATGCAGTTACAGGTCAGAGATATTTCGGTCCGATTAAACCAACTGAAATGAGAGTAAAATGACCACGATCCGGCAAGAAGTTTCGATATACTCGGCATATTATCAGGATATCTTTGATATTAAATTGTGGAATAGTGAATTGGACAGGTATAAGGTCATCTAAAACATAGAGTGGACCGTAAAATATTCTACAACGATTGCGATTTCCCTATCATTGATGAGCCAAACACGACATCGCTAGCGCTTGATCGTCCCACAGAAAGTACCCCCTTTATCTCCGGCTGACACGACATCGGTAGTATATACTATTACGCTGCCCAACTCATGTATACGCCACAATACAGAAGTTCTATAGTACATATACGAAAATCTTAAACATAGGAGCTATTAAAGTTATTATTATCATAGTGATAGATTTGGTAACATATGCCATTAATTCAATAACACTTTTTTTAGTATATATCCATATGCTTTAGACAAATGTAACGTTATTCGCCGATAATTCCATACTCTCACGTAACTGCATCATGTCTTCATTTCACCAATTTTATTTACTGTGTCAAACGGGTTTAACCACACCACTATCTACAATTTACATGCAATAGTCGTATCAAATGTCGAAGGAGCAGAATAGTCTGCCTAACCTCCGTTATTGTAGACGCTATGCTTTATTCGCAATGCTTGTGTCATCACAGACCTAATGAACAAAAACATCATTCGATCATTAGCGTAAATACAATGTTAATCTCTTTACTTGCCCACTGTAAAGGTGTCATCAGCATGAAATTTGATGTATCACCACCATTTACCACGTCACCTATGAATTTCGGAAATAACACACCTGAGCAAGATTGCTATGCAGAAACTGACACCGCAATGTTTGGAAGCAGACACTAGGCTCGAAATATCTTCATATTACCAGCATTTTTATTAACTGACACCGATTATTTATCGAGATGTGTAAACGGAACCGGAATAAGATCAGAATTAATAATTTCGTAAACATGGGATTATACATAGGCTTCAATCAAATTTGAATAAATGTTGATCCCCTGTTATGCAATGAAATTTCTCTTCTGCCGTTTGCAATTATGGCGACCAAAACCTGATATATGAAAAACATGTATTGCCAAATTTACAGGTTTGCTTATTTAGTTTATCTGCTTTCGTTTCCTGTTCCTCTAAGAGCCCAACGGTCATAGCCCATGAATAGTTTTACAAAATAAAATACTTAAATTACATGACACAAAATAAAACACATAAGAAAGGATACGATAATAACCCTTCATATTGAAAAAGACTTTTGAGATGAGAAGTTGAATCGGCTTTTAATGATAAAGTACGCTATAATGTTTGATTTTGCCTGGCAAACAATATTAACATTTGCACAAATACAATAGATGAAAAGATATCTGGATCATAACCAGTAACGGTTGCTGGTGCAGCAATTATCGGTGCTATTGTGTACGGCCAATAACGCTTGACTAACGACCAATAAGAGGGACGTTAGTGCTTTGACGGAATTATTCTAGCCCCAATTTCCATAATGAATCCTGTGGTACAGAATGCGGTCTACCATGCAGATATCAGCACATCAAGCTATTGCTTCTATTAGAAGCCATATACAATAGCTGTATACAATAACAAGTCAGAAATATGTCGGTCCGGATAAATCAACTAATATGAGAGTGAAATGACCATACTCCAAGGCATATTATCAATATATCTTTGATATCAATTTGTGAATAGTTGTCTGCAAAATAGTAAATTGGGTAGGTAAAAGGTCGTCTGAAGTATAGAGTGTAGCTTAAAAAACCATTCATGGAAAATATATTAAAACCAAACAAAGATGATCAAAACAATGTGAAAAAGAGGCTTTGATTGCAACTGCTACAGAGCACATATGTTATCGACCGGAGCATCATTACGATTACATACTGCTAATGCGTGTGGTCTGGCAAACGTAATCCTTTGTGGGCTTATGGTAAAACCCATTTTAGTTGATGTTTAAATTTTGACGCATTTGCACTTGGCTTATTATCATATATAATATTCAACCCGCATATCAAACATACTAAGCAAGCAGAAGAACCCACACGCAATGACGGAGATGTTGTTAAGTACTAAACGAAAAGGAATGAATGAAAATCATGGCTTTTAATACGGTAAAAGTTATACAAACACGCGAGTAAGGCAGTGAACGAAGTGTTGTAAAAAGTTACATTACATTCCATGCTTTACCTGAAGAAGAGGCGAATGCTTGCTTTGCCAAAAGGCGAAGCTACGGTCTCGACTGCAATGCAACACGATTATCTATCAGCATTCAATACGGATACATGGCGATACTGGTAAAAGATATACACGAATATGATGTGTCTGATAATAATATTCTGATATCATATCGTGATATTGCATCCGTCGACGCATAATGTCGTCGATGGTTGTGTTATAATCAAATTAATACATATGCGTACTGCGAATGGAAGCGGGTGCAAACAAGAGACTTTATAGCCTAGTAATTCAATAATACTTTTTATGGAGTGTAAATACATAGTTCGGTTCAAATACGTGATATGTTATATGTTTCGGACCTATGGCTCATTATTCACTATTAATCATACAGTCTCACGGAATGGCAGCATGTTTTTCAAATATCTTACAAGGAGAATAGTCAACTTAACTGATCTTATTTTAGATTCTTTGCTTTCTCTGCCACTGGATATAAATAGAAGAAAGTATTTTCTTCAAGTCTTATGAGACAGTTGCAGAGGCCCGAAGAATTGTGTTATCAGAAATAATATTACTTCGTTTGCAATTTCACTCTTACGCCAAGGTTGCAGGCCGGATATGGAAGAATCCACGAGGTGCACGCAAATTGTTTCCAAATATCAAATGCAAGCGACGTTTTGTATTTCATGGACAAAGTAACCGCCTTCGATGTGCTTGCTTTTGCAGAATCACATCGTTTGTTTTATATATTGTGCCAACAATTTACCAAACGACGCTATATCCATGGACCCCCCACATCCCTTCTTCTGACCCAATAAATACTTAACGTATATTAGCAATCTTATCAATATGCCACCTATATGAACCAGCTATATCCACGCCAATTCAAAACACTATGTGTTTACGAGATCCGGCTAAGAAATTGCACTGATTGAAATTATTTAACGAACAGTGCTGGAGTCACACTGCAGAGGTCGCAACTAACTTTGAAGATTCCCGCGGTGTCCTTACGAAGACTGATGTCCTGAGCGCCCATTGCGTGCTACCACCGCGTTCCCACGGAGCCATCGTTTTGCTGTGGCGCTGTAGGAGACCAAACTGCGCGCACCACGGCGTTCTTCATTTTTCATAGACGCCGCAGGATCGCCCTGGTGTGACAGCTGTTTTACCATAAACTTGCTTTATGTCAATAGACCATTTTCATCATTTTTACTTTGAAATTATTTATGATGCTAGGTCTATTAATGATATTCATAGCTATGAACTATTGATGATAAATGTAATAGAAGGAACATAGCATCGGCAACCTTTTGTTTGTAAGTTACCTGGATAGCATTATGGTAAGTTATGGCTTATTTAGGATTGGAATGGTAAATCCATTGCCGTTGCAGTGTTACAGAAAATAAGTATTTTGGCACAATCTTACGCTGCAACATTGTTGCTTGTTGTTAAGGTAATAACTCGAGAAAAACAACGCCATCGCAATATCGCGTTGCCATATTTAAGGGTCACAGCACTTCCACTTCCTCACTTCATGCACTACCAATCACCACTCATAAATAACACCCATTAACAATATATGATAGTGCAAAAGCGTTCAATGTAGTCCAAAAATAATCGAAGTTCTCAATAAGAAGAGGGAGAAACCCCTTGAAACAGCGATTTTTACCTATATGAATCCCTCAGCATTATTGCACTTATTGCACAGTAACGAGTGCAAATAATGAAAACAGCATAATTTGCGCGGTGTTATAATTTGCCACACATTGCAGGGTTATAATATGACAAACAGGCCACTTTCAAAGCCAAGACCCTGCATCACCTATATCTTCCTGCCTCGCAGGAATCTACCGACTGCGCACAAATCTTTCTTAAACTCTATTTTTCGGTTTGAGGCATACACAGTTCCCAAAGTCGAAAACCAGTTGCGAGCTATGACAGGTCACCATCTTTGAGTTTTAACAGGCGACAACTCGCTTCTTAAGTGAGCAGTTTTCTAAATAATGGAAATGGACAGTGTATCTTTCTTATTTTACTAGGGCTGATTGTCAAATCAACAGGTTTAGGACCATGGGCCGTTTTATTACCTCCTTATTCTATGGCGAAGGTTGTAAGCTGAGAACTTAGCGCAAGTGTAAGGCAACAAGCAATAAGACCAATTATCTTTAATGCATTTATAGGGTAATGGTAATAATTTCAAAGACTTCGGCCATATCACTGGTTCACATATCACGTAGGCACATATTAGTTAGGTTTCTTACAAGTCTTCATGTATTATTTACGATTGTGTTTCCTGTTAATCACATGACCACGCATGCACAAATGTATCAGAACTTCGTCTAGCGAAGGTTAACGGGTGGGAACTTTTTGGGCACTTCGACACTTTATGCTGCAACGCATGGTTCTGAGAGGCGGGCGTCTTGTGAGATGGTTAGATGGGGTGAGGGTAGAGTGGTTGTTGCTGTGGTGTTTGGAGTTGAGATGTTAGGCACTAGAGTGCGCGAAAATAGAGTTGCGGTGCTTGGAGTGGGCTTTTTGTCGTTATTAATAACGTCTGTCAATAACAACCGCTGAATGTATTTGATAATCAGACAGTTGATTAATATTTGAATTCCTAATTGCGCCATGCGGATCAATGCTTTAGAATGATATTGCAAGAATCAGAATAAACTCACCCACTACATGTTGGCTGATCGGTAAGGCTTTTACTCTGAGCTGGATTGCCTGGGATACTGAAATTCAACTTCAACAGTTGACAAAGATCGAGCTTGGTTTATTGTGCAAATAGACAGAGGTACTCTGAATCAAATTGCACAAATATCTGCGTAAGCACACCTGCGATTTACTTTGAATCCAGCCGCTATATCAATCCGGCCTGCAGCACTGGTAAGCGACCATGGTGAGTCTACAACCCACGCGCTAAGTGCGCTGTATCGATCCGTTATCGATGGTCTATTAATCAATACGACTTTTGCTTTCATTGTTTGACCACCTTTGCAAATTGTGACAGATGAAAGAAGCCACAAATTTGGCTGACACAGCACTAGATGGGAAATATTCATAGAGGAACAGCTTGTCAACAACAATGAACGCGCAGCAAATGTAGCGCGGAGCTACTAAACAACAGCTGTAAAAATCAATGAAATAATTATAACATTAAAGGTGAAATGTAAGTGCACACATTTTGTAAAAATCCGAAATACATTGTTGATCTCGTGCGAGAAGGCACGGCAATGTGATAACAATGCAACGCAAAGCCATATAAAATTCTACACCAAGTGATCATCCCAATCATAGTAGAGCATTAATATGCTTCTACCGCTACCCAAATCAGCATTTTCAGTGTTCGATATTGCAACTTTACAGTATCTGAAACGATAGTTCATTTATAATATGCCCGAGCATCGCATATTGATATTGAAGACATTCCGCTAGTAAATTATTTGACTAAATTCACTGTCAGTGACGCTAACGATTCATTACACAGCCGTTTCCAGCTTTTTTCAGTACAATAGTAAGATATCGAGTTATGCATATAAGTCGGGTAAACGATAAGCTTGAATACTGAATGGGTGATAATACTCCATTGAATGTGCCCGAAGACAGTGATTTAGGTGTAATTATTGATCAGTCACTTAGATCCAGCAAACAATGTAGTGCAGCAGACTAACGCTCTCTAGACGCTCTAGGTTTTTTTAAAGAACCAAATATGGGTGTAATTCAGTGAAATAGGTTGTTCTAAATGTACCTAATTTGTAGTCAAATTTTGGTCACCAGTTGTATGGTATCTAAGGACCGTCAGCACTAATCTCGTATTGTCCTTCACTCATTGAGTGAAACAGTCTACGAAGTGAATAACAACTACAAATTTCCTGTTATAAACAAAACGAATAAGAAATTATATTATTACAGACATGTTTTTGACCATGGCCATAGGTTTCGATTTGGTTGTTGCCAAATGATGTATTTCTACACGAATAAGGAGAAACGTCTGCTGTATAGGCTTGTGACATAGTGCGATTTTATTATGCCGTAAGAGTTGGATTTAGAGACGCATTAATCCTATATGTTACGGATTCCTATTGAATAATTGCAGAGCATCTAACAGAATAGTCCACTGCGCAAATACAATGGTGGATAAGACAGCAAATTATGCGCCTCGCTTTTTAACAATATTGTAAGGTGACAAGTCGGCGTTTACAAATTCATAACACAAGTAATATGAGAGTACGCTGCTTTTAGGTGATTTTGTCTGCATTTTCTTATATGTCAAATTGCTGCACTGTAAGTTTTAACATAGGCTATTATTTTTAATCCCTGTAGGACCTATGTTCCAAAGGCGCGAGAAGGTTACAGGTGCATTGTCCAACAATATATAATTGACGCATACACTATATCAATCATCACCATGCAAGCTCAATGTTGTGGTAGAGATATCATAATGTTTATTCCTGTCATGCCCTTTTACGCCGACCCAACTGCTATAACAGCAAATCGTTCAAGCTTACTCAGTGAAGTGTGACCAGAACAAAACTACCTACACTGCTACCTGCAGAATATCTCTGAGACAATTCAATTATAAAAATACTCCAATTACTTACGTATTGAAACCACTAATGTAAGATATATAATACAACTATATATTAGGGCACAACATCGGTTATATGGTTTACAATGTTGTAACGGCTGCTCGCGTTTTCTGCCATTCATTGCGCATATATCCATTGATAATGGTTAAACATTTTGCGTTCATAATTGAGTATACTACGTGCGAATTGAATATTACCATGAAAGGTCTTTTCCACATTTTGCTCTAGATTTAATGCCTAATCCCACAAACTTCCTCATTCACACATTTGCGTTTTTGATGCAGCAGATCATAGCTATCGGTAATATTACACACTGTAATGGCCATCCGTATCAATAGATATTTGATACCCCGAAAAGTTGCTGAACGTAATACAGAGCAAAGATGTGTCTGCATAGGCTATTATAACATTGGAAACGTTATGAACGCTATATGCTTGCATATTAGCATTAAATTATCCTATGCACTATTGGCATTTAAAAATGACGCATGCAACGCCGTGAAGGAGTGAACGAAGAGGTTATTAGGTGCATTGTTCTCTTCCTCATTAAAGCCAATAAACCGTACATCATCGTCACTATGCATAACACACAATCATCCCTTCTAGCTATCGAAACATTACTCCCTCGGGCATTCTATGCGCGACACCTCAACGTAACCTAATGGGCATCTTGCCTCTACCTTGGTGGTTAAACTGCGCATCTACGTTGCTTTGCATACAAGCCTCCAAGCTTAGTGCTGCGTATCTACCTTGCTTTGCATACAAGCCTCCAAGCTTACTACTGTGCAAACTGTGCCACTACTTTGTCATACAAACAAACTATCTTGCTATTCATCAGTTGAGAGGAATTATCCATCATAACCTCGATGAAGACACCGCACTTAACGTGAGCATTTGGAGTATGTTTCGACGGCAATGTATCACTACAGCTAGTTAGTACTGACAGCTCCATTAGAGGCATCCTTATGCCTATGGCGTCGGCGACATCAGAGATTGGGCTGCAATCATCCGTTAAGCAGTAGCAGACCCACTCCGAACTGACCCATCGCAGGCGTGAAATTGACATCAACATAAATATCTAGTCGGGCGGTAGTCTGCGTTGAAGTAGGTCCAGATTATCTCTAGGTAGTCGTAGGTTGCAAAACATGTGTGAGTGTTTTGTATTATTTGTATTCCCTTACTAAAGCATATCCTTTGTCTGTTATGGCATTATGGATGTAAGGATCAGCCCTTATATCAAGCAGCAAGTCTGACGTGACTCAACCCCTAAGTTAGCATCTGGGGTACAATTTGAAAATTTCTAGGGAGCTGAAATGGTAAGCTCTCAGTTCGCGACTATGAATATTGTTTTGTGCCCTTGAAGCAATACTTTGAATGAAAATTCATAACAGTAACTTGTCAGTGAATAATACAGGGCAGCAATAGGGAATGATTTCAAAAGCTGCAACTAAACTTTCTTTTGCAACAATTCTTAGGGCTGTGCCAACCTAATAGGCTTGACTCAAATGTGTAACACAAAGCAAACTCAATTTTAAGCGTTTCTTGCTTAGGAACAGCAGCAATGCGATTTGCTTGTGAAAATGAAACTTGCGTTAAAACATTGATCGGGTATTCCAAGTCAGGATTAGCGGCGACCGACTGGACATTTTGTATTTTCGTCCAAAATAACTTAAGAGGATAAACAGTTAACTAAATCTTATCCTTGCCATTCTTGGCACACCACCCTCTATAATTATACGAGAACTGGATGCTATTAACTTGCTATTATTATTGCATCGCTAAGTTAATCACAATCGTTCAGTCCCTCCCCTTGATGTTAAGCTCTACGCAAATGCCTAACCACTTACAAAGCATAATTGTATCCATTGAATGTGATACATTCTGCGACGCCTGCACCCTTTGCTGTACAATTCTTATATACGTTCACTTTCTATGTTTTGACACGACCACTGGCAGTAGATCCACATTGTAGCGCATAAACTGATATAACATAAGATCATATCAACTTAAAAAGAAATATCTCCTAAACGATAATTATCATTTTGCTCGAAATGAAATCCGTTAGCACCGCATTAACTTATAACGAACGCGGAATGCGATGATTGCAAGGTGAAACGCCTCCGAGAATGATTTATATAATTTCATCTTGACTAAAGAAACTCCGTTTGGTCTAACGAAACTCCCTGGAAAATTTCTTGTGTGTACGGAAATTTTGGACAGAAAAATAAACGAATTATCTGACTTAAGCATTTTCCGTGCCACCATATATATCCTTAAACCCTTATTTGTTTCTCAGCAATGAGGACAATCAAATTGCGCGCTCTTTCTCTGCTTTGGGAATAGTTGTTATAAAGCCTTAGATTACTAGAGTAACGGATTGGTTAAATTATATGGCTTAACATATAGAACAGTGAATAGAAAGCAGGTGGGGCAGTGAACACCACATCAAATAAACTGGGTACGTCCCAGTGCATTAGCTCCTTTTGTGGACGAGGGAAAACTAACTTCCTCAAAAGACCAATCTGTGATCCGAATTGCAACAAGAAGTATCTGCTTATCAAAATGCCACAATGGCTACACTGTCATTGTTACTTATCACATTTAACATCGTGAGCGGTTTGTTGGCGAGTGTGTTGCCGTTATATTACATCATAAGCATACCGAGGATGAAGGCATGTGCTAAAATATCAAAAGCATAAAAAAATAAGCGTTGTTGAATGACGCACTATGCGTGTAATAGCCTATATGTATTAGATGTCTATGAATTATGCAGCAATACTTATATGAATGAACACAATATTTTTCAAATGGCAGCAACCCATTTCAGACAGTATATCATCGACCATCGTTATGATTATCACGGTATTCCTATTGATGACATTTGACATTAATTAAATAGCTTATTATTTGGGAGTATAAATAGATGCAGTTGTTTAGATACCTGATATGTTTATGCTCGGACAAATGGTGAATGATCCATCCAAATTTTATTGGCGTACGTAATTCTTGGTTCATCAACTTAATTGACCATATATTTTAAATAAAGCATAGTATTTCGACAGGCTAAGCTATAAAATTATGGTCGTTGCATATTTGTATGTGTTAGTCAGAATGGTTTTAATTCCGCACAGGTATTAATAGATGTTTTCACGAAATAGATTTGCTTCAGATCAGACGTAGTACTACAGCTAAATATAATGGCTGAAGACTGCAAGCTCATCCGTATCTAGCAAGCTCATCCGCATTAGACGATTGAGCGGCAATTATGAATATTAAGTTTCAATAAGGCATTAAAGTGAGTGATTATCGCAAGCAATGCCTAAATCCTCGCATTATCAAGTTAGGGTTGATTAAAACATATTTGACAAATTGGTCTTTTGCAATATGTAACAAAACATTTAGTGTAGTCATTACACATTCGCCTGAAATGTCAACATGTAGATAGCGCAGCGCCCAAAAAATGTATTGACTTGTTGTGAACATCTGGCGTTTGTATTGTCTCGACTACCTTGCTGGAGACGCCATGTGAGAACATTAAGGAAGTGTAATAGAAGAAACGGTACAGTGTCCTAATCTCTGGGCGGATTACCATTCTTTTAAAATCTTACCTTGCCTTGCAAGCTTCGGAAGTAATTCACCTACTACACGTTGGGTAATCGGTAGCTTTGCCTCGCCAGGCACATGGAAATTTCTCTCAGGTTAATTTTTGCGTAAGGCTCCGGGCACAGTTGGCTCGGGTACTGACATTCAACTTCGGCAGTTTATAAAGGTCGAGATTGGTAAATCGTACAAAAGCTAGTGGTAATCAAAATCACCATGCACAAATATCTGTGCAAGCATATCAAACCGGCCTACGGTTTCTGTAGCACTAATAGGCGACCATCCATGCGCCAAGTTCACTTTATCTTCTTCTAAAGCAGAATACAATACGAACAGTCATATGATACGTTATCAATGGTCTATTATTCAATATGAGTTGTATTGTTTGACCACATTTGCAAAGTGCGATAGATGAGAGCAACATTGAATTGGGCTGAACATCTATGCGCACACAGCAATTGAAAATAACACACGTAACCGGGGGAAACCTATCGCAATCATATGGTGTGATACAACTTATAACATATGTCGCAATATTACTCGCAACCCATGAGCATGAAGCAGCGATATCCTTAGGTTCACTGATAAACCGTTTTTTGTAAAAAGATTGCGCGTTGGCAGCACAACAGTATGCATTGGTTGATAAGCGCATTTAGGCAGCTACATAATACACTTGCTGCACGATGCTATCGGGCTACATGAGTGTATTTAGTTCCTCTGGCAGCCATCCAACCATACCTACAAGCTCAGCAACCAGCACTTAACCGACCTTCCAGCACATCAGAATGTTATGGCACCATTCATTATATTCCAGTTGCGTTAGTATAACCTACTTTTTGTCTTCGTAAAATGTAAGGGGTGTTGCACGGTCCATCCCGTAAAGAAAAAAATTATATCGTTTTCCAACAGACCTTTGCATACAAGCCTCAGCGAAATAGAAACGTTATAATGATCTTGTGCGATAAGGCACGGCATGTTAATACAAATTCATTTAAAATCCTACAATTAGTAATCATATCATCAATAAAATGTAATTAATACGCTTCCTACCCTTTTAAAATCAGCGCTTTCAATAGATCATGTAAATGCTCACAAATCGATATTGCAACTAACAAATGTACGAAAAGATAGTTCATTCGCTTTTAGCCCGTGTATCGGCCGGTGATATTGAAAGCTCTCTGCTGATTGATAATTTGTGTAAATTCAGTGGCGCTAACGGATTATTACATAGCCGTTTCCAGTTTTTGTACAGTACAAAAATAAGATATCGAGTTATATGATGACGTACAGCGACGAGCTAGAATGTTACTTTTTTTGAGGCTATGTGCAAAGTTAAACATTGGATCGTGAAATAGCTTCGATGCACGGCATAATCCCTATACTTACTACCTCTCCATTATCTAATTGAACTTCATTTGAATCAATATTAAATAACTATGCTTTGAATGATACTACCATCCTTGGTCTGAAAGCAGGTTCGTTTTGGTTTTTTTTAAATATTATATAAAATACAATAACACCTCATAAATATTTCATTTGATAGGAAAACATGCGTGATTCGCCTCAAAGCATGGCCTAGAGCCACTACGTATGATGGCAAATCTCCAATGCTAATTTGGAGTCGTTCACATTATAAACACCGTCCAAAATGTAGCATCACCTGATGGTGTCTATTTGCCAAGCAAATACGGCATCAAATATCTTCCGCGTCTGAATAAAGCGTCTTCAAAAATTGGTTAATTCGACCTAAAACGAACAATTTGCCGCACTCACACGCCGCAATCTATGAGAATAGTAAGTCATTTCGCAGTTAAACCTAGTTTTAATGGGGTTGAGATGGTTTACTTTTGTCCACCAAACACGGCACTAAATATCTTCCGTGTCTTAATATGGTGTCGTCCGAAATTAATTCGATTTAAAATGAACGATATGCTGCACTCACATCACGCCATCTCCGACAATGATAAGTTATTTGTGAATAAAGCCTAGCTATATAAGGGTCCAGAAGGTTAAGTTGTAATTAGGAGTAATTTTACGTAACATATCATGCATATGCCGATGTTTAGGTTGGTGTGCTCAAAAATGGTTTACCCGACATTTTCTGACTGCACTGATTATTTGTTGTGGATATTCAAATCACGCATGGAATTATTCAAAACATACGAGTCTGTAGCAATGAATATATATCCAATGGGTTAATGGGTTTTCAAATTAGGCCTTTTAAACATCGATTCATGTATAATAAATCTAATATATCATGGGCGTCATATTATCAAGCAACATTACATCAAAATTACACGAAATATTGCATACTTGCATCAGGCATAAAATAAACAATGATGTCCTAGTACCTTGTAACTTGACAGTATGTAGGCGACACTTACCGGGTGATAAGAGCATCCGCCCAGAATGAATGAAGGGTCCTTTGATGATAAGCGCCGCTTCACAATTTAAAACGGCTGGTACCAAACATTTATTCTGTCATGTACAATATCTTCCGGGTGAGGGATATATGAGCGCAGAGTGCGTAAATGACAGAGAAGCTCTTCCTGTCTACCTGTAGACGCTTGTCTTATTAAACTTTGTGGAATGAATTATTTCATGTTAACTGTAAAATAACATTGGTGGCATATACTTTCCCTCGCAAATATAACCTTTGCTTTATTATTCTAGGCGCTTCGAAGATATGATGCAGGCAAACACAAACATTAAGGCCATATATATAAATAATAACGAGTCATTCGGTCATAAAATAACAGCTCACAAGTGCCCCCTAACGATGTAGAAGCTTTCACGGATTTAACACAATACCGTTATAGAGCATTTATAGACAATATATTAAGTAGGACAGCAGGTCAATGCAATCAAAAGCACCGATACAAATGAAAGTTATGAGGGCAGTTGCAGTTGGTCAAAATTGTGATATATCAAATGTGCATATAGTGCTTGCAACCTTGTTTTGTACAAGTACAAATCATTTCAAGGTACCTTAATTTCCTACGGGCAGTTAACAAAGATAAATTGATCTGTTCTTTCACGTTTCAAATTACGCGATATTGTCCATTATCTACGTCGCGTTTTGCAATCCGAATCATATTATTTTATCAAACGTATTACTTGCTTTGTTATTGCATGCTGACATGTCATTAGTGATATGCTATATAATATATAAAATCAGTCCCTAGCATATGATTAAGCAAACAAAGCTCTTTTATCTAAATCGTTAATATTTTACGTTTTTGATTGCTTCACCATCATAAAATTAGAAATCTTAATTAAGTGAGATGGCTTTAAGTAATTGATCGTTATCAACAATATGTAACTGTCAGATTTAGCGGTCAACCCGCACAAACAAGAAACAATCAATAACTTGCTTGACAGAACTGGCATGGATGATACATTTGTACTCAAGATGAACCTGTTATCAAACAGATTGTATACAATCCATGGAGGCTATATAATAATTCATCAATAGTAATGGCATATATGTTTATGAATTGATTATTAGTTGGAATGTGATTATGGTTGCTATCACATTACCATGCCCAGAATAAAGTTACAACACTGCGTTGTGAAATCGCTCTTCCCTTGTATTTTAAGTTACCTCATAGACGTGATTTTGCAATGCCTAACAATGATTAGCAAGAGAACGGAATTACACCAAGATTGCATATTATTAAAATAACAGAGGAGATAGCGGGCAATTATTATTGGAGCCCCCTGAGAGGCAGTTCGGGGACAAGTTATGTTACTATTATATGTAACTGATTTCAACAGTGCTGTTGACAAATTGTTACAACAAAATCGCAGATTGGCCAAAAACCAAGCAATTTATTCACAACAAAGCTTATATAATGCTTTTGACTTGGGAAATGTTTGGCAAATGCTTTTTAACATAGTATTGCATTTGGGTCCGGCAAACAAAAAGTTTGAATATTGAGTGATTCTACTGTAGAGAATGTGTCAGATGGAAGGAATTTAGGTGTCATAACTGATTATTCATTAAGATCCAACAAATACAGCGCAACAGCAGTAAAGACCAACATTGTTTTCGAAATGATCTGACAGACGTTAACAAGTTGCTCATTAGGAGTTTTCTTCAAAATTCTGAGAACAAATACTGTGCTAATTAGGACGGACTTATAAAACACAGCGTCACCTTGTGGACCTCATACAGATATACAAAACGCTCAATGGATCGGATAATATTAGCGCTGATCTGGGTTTTTTTTGGTATCAGCTTCCTGGTGCAAATAACTCGTGATTTTTTGGAACATATGAATACTTTGCTAAAACCTGCAGCTAGGACATAAATAGGACGACAAAGCACTTCATATCGCGTTGGGATCCCCCAAATTCAAGGAACTTTTCTAAATACCAACTATACATGCATTTTAAAGAGAAAATTTCCAAGTAATGTTTAAACTCTACCGTATTAGCAGTCAGATATTATTCATCTTTGAAACGGCACTAACGGTCAACGCAATCAGTAACAACTAAAACTTTCATGTAAGAAATCAACAAAACAAGGAAGAGTCAGCAATAAACTTGTTATTGTCAATTTATGACCATGGCTATTTTTTCCTATTTGGTGGCTGTCATTTGGTGCCTTTATTCATGCAATAAGGAGCAACGTCAGCTGTTTATGATGTGGTATGATCTAGTTAGGCCACTTGATGCCATGCGTGCAGCAGTTGATCAATATGGAAACGCATTTATCCTACATGCCACGCAGTCCTATCAAATGATCCTAAAGCACCCAGCTCGGTGCAAATAAATAGGATTAGCCAGCAAATCTTGCGACTATAGTCTATGGTGACAAGACCAAGTACACTATTTGTAGGTTTGATACAAACTCATATTTTCGGACTCATCCATTAGGGCCATGCTTAAATAATATCGCAAAGCATAAACGCCAAACACCTGCATGCATGAATACATATTTGCATACATACATATTTGCATACATACATACATACATACATACATACATACATACATACATACATACATACATACATACATACATACATACATACATACATGCATGCATGTATACATGCATATATACAGACATAGAAACAATCATACATACATTTATACATACATACACACATACATACATCCTGCATATGTACATATATACACACATGCATACATACCTACATACATACATACATACATAAATACATACATGTATACATACATCCATACATACATACAAACATACATACAGGCATACAAACATATATGCATACACATATATTTACGCATATACTTACAAAATCATGCATACAAACATACATACATGCGTATATTCATGCAGGCATCATATAACAATACATACATACATACATGCATATATATATATACACATTCATATACATATTACAAACGTACAGACATTGCTATGTTTGCATATATTCTTACATATTGATATGCATACAAATATGCATACACACATAAGTACATGAAAATATACATACAATCCTTTTTGAAAGCAGAAATTGTTAAGAATGAGCAGACTGTATCTTTTATTCATTCATGATGCTAGTGAGGCTCGTGAATCATGTGTTCCGTACGTGTAGAGTGTTCTTATAATGTGTTTTCGAAAAAAATATAATGCTATGGTTCAGGCACGAGCTTGAGCTGGAATCTCAGTATGCACTATGCCTGTTGAAATATCGCAGGTATCCTGAACTAGAATGTGCAACACAAAGCATACATTGTTATAAACGTTCCTGTATGTTTGAGTAGCAGTAATGCTATTTGCTCGTGAATAATTAAACTTGCGTTGACAACGTTTTGAAATTGTTTCGATATTTATCCTACAAATAAATATATATATGTATACTTATATATATATATAAATATATATATACATATATATATACATAACTATTTATACATATATATGTATATATATATATATTTATATTTATATATATACATATATATGCATATATATGCATATAAATATATATATATATATTAGATATTTATATATATGTATATACATATTTATATAAATGTATGATATATTATATAGAGATATATATATAGAGATATATATATATAGATATATAGAGATATCTATAGATATATATATAGATATATATATATATATATATATCTCTATATATATATATATATATATATATATATATATATATCTCTATATATATATATATATATATATATATATCTATATATATATATATATATATATATATATGTGTATGGCTGTATCATAGCCATGCTGTGGAATCTGCATAAAAATTATGAATCGGAAAATATTCAACCAACGCATGTTAAACCCGCCGTGACTTGATCCCTAACGCGTTTGAAATATTATCGATATATGGCTACTGCGTCGGCTGCATTCATGTGCAGAGTCTAGACAAACTACACATAAACTGCTTGTCCGATCATTTGCCGAATAATTATTCTGTATGAGGTTCAATCCAAAAAGCACTTATTCATCTGATATTACAGGACCGGTTCCTTCACATGCAGGCACAAGCATACTAGAATTGGAAAAGGCAATGCAAACAATTGCGAAGATATAGGAAGTGGGGCACATGGAGCTGTTCAGGGCAGATAAATGATAGTATGAAACAGATATTCTTATCTTCGCTGACGCGTTATTCCATGCCCTGCGGCCGCTGCCCAAACCGCTTCAATCAACTCCAATCCATGCAGAGTTGTTTTTGTATATCATTTTAATTGTGCAATAATAATAGATTTTGGGTTGCAACCAATATTTCCAAGGGCAATGCATGCATAGTCAAACATATCATAACAAGTCGGTGAGGAGGCTTCTAGATGAACAATAACTGGTGCTATTGTAAACGGCCCATTGTAGACGTCAAAGTGACGGATGGATTGTTCTCATTGTTCGGTACGCTATGAACCACACACATCGCATACTCTCGAGTCACTCGATTCATGGCGCGACGACAAAAGACATCGTCGACATATGCTGAATACTTTCAGACGCATTTAATAGCCAGCCCATTAATTTCTTTCATTGGCTTAATAGAATACAGGTACCGGTCAATAGAATATTGGACCATTGCATACGATTGGCTTATTTGGGTCAATCAGTTGTTTGAAATAACAAAAATAATCTTAGATGTAATCCATTGAGCTAAGAAAAACTTAAGATACTGCATCACTGTCGGCAACCTAGGCTCGGTTGATAATCTCCTTATTTGTTGCCTGAGATTATAGACTTCGTTTCCGTTGCGAGGCAACTAACATCTAATAGCACATTCCCAATAACGTTACATTTTGTTCAATATATAGGTATAGGTATATTACAAAGACGCATATCTTGACACTAAATGGGCTTATGTTAAGCAGTATCAAGCGATTCGTCTGTCCCTGCTGCATGGAAAGTCTTTCCAACTTGCTAGACAGGTGCATAATAATACAGTTACTCGTAAAAAATATTAGACTAACTCATTTGCCAGCGCAAAATGAAGATATTGGATAGAATAACCGTGATTTCTTTTTTCCCTCCGTAAATCAGGTATATTTACTGTAAAAAGGTAGGCAGTGTTTGCCGAAGGCAGAGCGCGGTTTTGTGACGGTGATAACTATACAAGATAGAATGTTTTATCCATGATTTGTTTGTGACTCGCACGGTCCGGTAACAAAACTGCAAATGAAAAATGTTTTACTGACGACGTTGCTTATGGAAACGCGTGGTATATGAGGCAGCATTGCAAAACAGAATACGCCAATTGCCGCCCTGAATATGCAGAATTATAGAATATAAAACGTTGCCTTTTGGCTTCAATATGCTATTCCCGCCTTGTAATTGCCATAAACGAAGCTGTTTCTCTATTATTATTTTGGATGTTTTTGCAAGGTCAGGGCTATTTATGAAGCAGCAAGCGTCGGTCTTCAGGTAATCGTGCGCTGTGCTATAAGCCTTGATAAACCACAATTTTATAAAACATCTAACCATATAAAGCATCAAAAAGCCGCGAGCCCATCAGTAAAGTTTGCAATGGAGACTATCCGATTGTTAGCGAATGCACGTAGGTTCTTTCTCTTATCGTTCTCATCATACTCTTTATGTAACTGCAGCCCATGCAACGAAAAACGTCTCACCAGAGCAAGGTTCTTGTCTTGCTAATTGCGGCAACATATACTTGTTGGGTTGGTGCAAATCATAACCAATCGCCGTATTTCGAATGAGCTGAGGTTTGCCAACTCTTGGGTTCTCCGAATTTGTCTCTAAAGGCAATATAGATTGATTGCCTTATAAGGCAAGTAGCTGATTTTTGCACCGCCGCATACCAATGCATATTTATTGCTCACATTCAGCGGGTTTGATGGGACGATCCAATGTTGCCTTGCATGGTTATTACACAATGTGTATTCTCTCTATACTTACATGGCTAACTGTGCAGCGGCGAGTTTGCCATTGACATACGCTCTTACACTACGTCTTTTGTATGATCTCATTGTTTGTTTATTGATTTTTTCTATTTTACTTCGTATTAAGACATTACCGACCATGTTGCTGCCGTTGAAACAATATAACCGCTCTAAGCTAAGCTGTGCTCCATGCTATTTAATAAAATCGAATGACATGGCTGTGAAAGCATTTTTCAGTTTGATTCGAAATAACTGTGGTTAGAGGTGACCATTGAAAAATATTGGGTTTTGTAAATAACAGGTAACAGGAAGTGAACAATTCTGACAACACGTTCTTCAATGTTGTATCCGTTAGGAATATTGAAGGCTCGCCTCGGATATGCCAATGCGGTATTCATTAGGATAAATAATCAGTTTATTTCTTCTTTATTTTATCTATGTTTATGCCTAAAATATGCAATACTGTATAGTGCAATGATGCTTGTCATTAGGCGGTGAAATCAACCGTGAGTTGGTAATTATGGCAGCTGGTGGTAATAGCATGTAATATTGCTTTGTTTAAATTGATTTCTATGCAAAATAATCTAAGCTGATTTTACCGAATGGATATACGGCAACCAGAGATATACGTTATCTGATTCGAATATTCAAGTATTGGTTTATATCTTCCACAGAATCATAATTT
This sequence comes from Urechis unicinctus, assembly GCA_034190875.2. Lineage (NCBI taxonomy): Eukaryota > Metazoa > Annelida > Polychaeta > Xenopneusta > Urechidae > Urechis > Urechis unicinctus. The sequence goes on along the minus strand of CM067345.1, from coordinate 18,645,682 downwards.
AGGTGATATTTGATCATTCATATAGAGTCCGTCCCCTTAATATCATGTTTGTGTAGAAACCGAGGCAATATCAATCGATATCCGATACTCATGTGTTAATAACACTACTCTTTGGTATATTACAGCTGCACAACGCTTCATACTGAACATACATACTCTAACAATAAAAAGCAGTCCAAATGTCAAAGCTGCATGGAGGTTCATGAGATATTGATATATTGTACATCCAGTCTCTTTGGCGTCGTACTGATGCAGTGTGTCCTTGGTGGTCGTATAAGACTCATCGGTCATCCGCGCCCAAGGGACGCTGGAACGCCCCATCTGTAAAGATTAATTGGCAGACGGATACGGATAATCCTGGCTGGCACGTAGAGGATAAATCTTAGGGATAACGCGGAGGTTATCGAATCAAGGTTTACTCAGTTCGATAAGTTAATTCCTTTTACGAGGGCAGTGCTGGTCTAAAATTACTATAGCTGTAAATGTACACCACAGCCGTCACAAAGTTGACAGTTTGGCATAAATTAGGGAAAAACAATGATTATGCAACATATACAGGCAGAATATATGGGCGTCCCATGGAGTCGTAGCGTTATCGAAGAGTTTGTGATGATTTGCAGGCTCAACCAAGGACCAAGCATGTAGTTTGTGACGAATTATTTCGAAACGTGCCAAACTATTGTAAGAATTGATCTTTTTAACGCAGCGATCAGTTTTGATACAAACAGCTGTAAGCAGTCAAAATAGAGCATGCCTTTATCGAGCATTCACAGCAACGAAGTGAAGCATGCAAACGAATCAGGCTGAGATTAAAGTGATACTCTAGGCAACGAATCATCATTTTGGCCTTTAACCTTATTTGTGTAGACGGCATGTGGAGTTGCTACAAGACAAAGCAAGCATTAATGTCATTTTGTGTCTAATTCTTATGAAAGGACCATTGAGTCATAACGTAAACGTTCACGTGCACCCCGAAACGAGAGCGTTAGCGTCTTTGGAGTACTTTATATAACAACATATTAAGTGAGATTCTAAGCCATTGATAGCAAAAGACTCATAGGTAACAATTGCATATTTTGTAAAGTTTGTCGCATTCGTGATGTATTCATTGAATGCTACTTCAACCCATGTTTGATATATGCTTATGCCATTTCAAAGACAACCTAAACGTCCTACAAGAAGTCCTCACTGGTAAAATCTGTCCATTTTGCAGCGTTTTACATTTGCTGATGACGTCAACGATCACGTCGAATTTTGTATCTTAAATCATTGGTTTATTTTATAAGCGTATTTTGATAACTAACGGTCTCGTCTGTTAACTCTTATTTACAGTCAAGTATTTAGATACAAGGTACAACGAAATGCCTTAGATTAGCCACCGCTAACATCAAAACATTCCGACAGCTGGACCCCCGTATTGTAGACAGTCCAGGTCAGCAATACAGTTAGCAAGTACGATCTGGATTGATTCAATACCGACATATCTGGTATATTATTACAGTTGCCAAGTACGATCTCGATTGATCTCAGTACAGACTTATCTGCCATATGCTAAGTCAAAAGTTAATTAAATCAAAAATAGTTCATTTAGCGACTATTTCCATTGTAAGATTACACTAACACAAGACAGCTCGGGAATACAATTAACATGTACAAAATGTAATTTCTTTAACTAACATGGCCCATCTCTTCCCCTATTATAAGTATTTCAAACCTCCTAAACATAATATGATATGGCATGTCATCCAACATATCTGTAGCCAAACACATAACATTACCGTCTTAGCGATTTAAAGAATTATAATCATAATTATCATATGCTCTAAACTGCATCATACCTGTAGAAATTAGCCTTTGCCATCATGTACGATGAGGATGGTAATGGTGACGGCCATTATTACTATAATCCATTAAATAGCGTAAATTTCAACTGATGGCTGATTAGATATAGGATTCGTGTGAGTCACATCTCAGCCAGCAACATCTCAGCTCATACTTGCATCAGATGAAAGTCGGTCAACGCAGTAGCAATCCTGGGAATTGTGCTACGGGATACTTACCTTAAGAAACGAGGAGTAGAGACCAGGGCATCTGCTCGTCATCATGCCAACGAAGTCACCTTTCAAGTCATTTGTACTTATATGATGCAAGTAGATGGGATGCCTCCAGACAATTGTTGGGTGTCAAGCAATGTTCAGCCAACATAAACACACAATGTGTGGACATGCCAGCTTTTTCATGGAATGTAACGAATAGAAATAAGACAATTTCTGGTACACTATAGCATATAGCGCAATTGAAGCAAAAGCAAACAAACGCCTTGAAATATGCTCTGTTTTGTTAAAAACCGTTGCATTGCGTTTCTAAATAGATTATTGAATCGACCAAACAAAGGCAATTTATCAGACGCATTATGAGAAACCCGTATCTACTGTTACAACCTTCAATGTACATAACGACATAAACTGTAAGAACCTATCGAACACCAACCTGGTAATTGGATTGCATACGACAACGCCTGCTGCCCAGCAGGTAGTGTTGTCATAAACTCGTCATCTTTAAGGAATTATAGAAAAGCAAATAAAGCATTCTGTTAATTAAAATACAATAACATCACAGCAAGTCGAAGATTTCAATCGACGCTTGCTCTGAAGGGTTTGTCGCAAAGAGTCCTTGTCGCGCGTGCCTCAGACGATGACACGTACTGATTTGTAGGTTGGTGTTCGCAGCATTTCAGTCAACGCATTTACAATATTTATACGGTCAAAATGCAATAGTTTATTCCGCAAAGCAATCGAATTCGATCTTACATTCTGAAGACAGTATAATGCAATGATAAGAAATTATTTAACTTCTAAACACGCATGAGCATTAGCTTACTTGTCTGCGGGTTATTTCGTATGCAACACAGTTGATAGTTTGGCAAATTATGTTTTCGATGAAAATAAACATTATTTTAAACACATGCCACCTCACCGCCTTGATCGGATACTAAGTACGTCTCCAGCGGCTTACCACTGACATCCCTTAAACAGTTAAAACAGGTGATATGATACACTGCATAGCAATTACGTTAAAACTCGAACATTTTGTTACCTGTATTTCATTGCTTATAATACTAAATGTGCAGACATGTCACCTAACCTATAAATATTGTGAGCTGATATGCGTGATCGGCATTACATTTACAAACTAGTCAAACAGTTGTAACTCTATCCTATCACATAATTTCATCAAAGGACCTATTATACCATTTGCACAAATCAGCTATTTATGAGGTATATCTGACATTCATAACTGCTTACCGTTAAGCAAATGCAAGAAATAAATTAACATCATAAATAATTTGCCGTATGTTAAGAAAGCTATACTAGGAGGTTGCTTGTGGAATTTACGAGTAATGTTTGTTTTGGAGTAATCAGTTTTTGATTAAACCATTTCCTAATTTTATATTACTTTAACTATACTAGGTTTAGTAGCATTGATATGACCATTTACAGATGCATTTGATCTGAATACTTCCCCCTATCACTTCCGACCGATAAGCAGCCACGCCCTGATTGCCACGTTATAGATCGTTCTATCACCCATCCGATCCTAGGGTAAATCTCAAGAGTGAATGTTTAGCAGCATTGATATGACCATTTACAGATGCACTTAATCTGAATACTTCTCCCTATCACTTCCGACCGATAAGCAGCCACGCCCTGATTGCCACATTGAACGTTATAGATCTTCCTATCATCCATCCGATCCCAGGGTAAATCTCAAGAGTGAATGTTTTATATGTATTCGAGTTCTCGGATCCTAAGACCTCTTAACTGACCTTACGGGATATCCAGGCTTAATTGATGTGAATTCTTAGTGTTTTCATCAAATTTGAGTGGCGTCAGATGTCGCAGTAAATGACCCTGTCAAGTACCGAACGGCAGCACATCAGGCCCTCAAAGTGTGTTTTGAGGTAGGGGGGTGGGGGGCGGCTGGCAGCGCCTAATCAACCTGAAAGCGCACAACTAATTAATATTGTGGTTTGTGCTGGTGTAATTGACAACAATACATTTTGAAGGAATGCCAGTTGACTCTCCCCTCGTTTCTACATACGCCGTGCAAATTAAAAAGACACCCCCGCCTTTGGCCCACTTATGCGGTACGTTTGCAAACGCAGAATGTCCATACAAATCTGGGATTGTAGGTCAACTGCCTTATTTTGACGTGACATTTCCTTATATTAGTGTTACTTAACATTTAGGGGTGTGCACTTCATTGGCAGCAAACATATATCAGGTCACGATGACTGCTTAGACGCATCTTCGTTGACGCAGTCTGGCATATCGTCCGTGAAGGTAGGCAACATTAACTACTTAGTTACACATTACTTGAGCTGTTCACGAGGCACAGGTATGGTAGGTTCCCAGTGGTGACTAATTAGTACATTTCGTATAATAGGCATCCATTTGCGCTACATTTAACACGTAAACGTGATAAATTACAATATATATATATTTGTATGCGAGTTATATAAATATATATGAATGAATATATACATGCGAATATATATAAATATATCTTTTATAAATTTATATTATTATACATCGTTATAGATCGTCTATCATCCATCCGATCCCAGGGTAAATCTCAAGAGTGAATGTTTTATATGTATTCGAGTTCTCGGATCCTAAGACATCTTCACTGACCTTACGGGATAACTAGGCTTAATTGATGTGTTTTCATCAAATTTGAGTGGCGTCAGATGTCGCAGTAAATGACCCTGTCGAGTACCGAACGGCTGCACATTAGGCCCTCAAAGAGTGTTTGGAGGTCGAGGGGGGGGGGGCAGCGCCTAACCAACCTGTGTTGACTAATTAGTACATTTCGAATAATAGACATCCATTTGCGCTGCATTCAACACGTAAACGTGATTTAGTTTTTTGATTGAATGCGAAAAGGAGGAACAAATGTTTGGGCAACATATGCAACCATTGCCAGTGTAAGGAAGGCCCAAAAGGTTGCCTTCTCAACATCCTGCCACTAACCCCGTAATACATATCAGACAAGAGCACATTGTAAAACCTTATTACAGTAAGGTACAGTACACCAACCTCGTGCCATAACCTTTATGGTTGAATGAGCTTTCCATGTCAATATAGTACACGTAACCGGCTTGATTCGATATATGCATATATATATATACCTCTATATATATATACCTCTATATATATATATATATATGTATATATATATATATATATATATATATATATATATATATATATGTATATATATATGCATATATTGCATATTTATATATAAATATATATATATATATAAATATATATATGTATATATATATGTATATATATAGGTATATACATAAATATATGTGTATGTGTCTATATATATATATATATATGTATGTATATATTTATATATATTTATATATATTTATATATAAATATATATATATATATATCAATTGGAGAAGTGAGAATAGGAAAATTTCCAACCACAGCGGGAAAGTAACATGCTGCACACGGCTCTACGAGGCTGGTTTCGATAAACAGTCGATAACAGCCAGAAGCGGTCACCGCTCTACATCAGTTCAGATCTACAAACATCCCAGTCGAGACCTGTTACATAATGTCTCGAAGGCGCTTCAACCACCAAAACCTGCTGCGTCGGCTTTTCTGTCTTTTCCCCCTCCTCAGCCGATGCCAAAGCAAGAAATACTACCAACTACTGACGGGGAAGGACTCCTTCAAGCTTCATCGAAAGAGCTTTCAAACTCCACTTCAATCACATGAATTGTCCATTCAAGTACCTTACGGAGTAGATAGCGTGTGGTTGGAGCCATGTTGGAGCAGCGGTGCTCTGTGAGGGACCTTCTCAAATGAAGTTGTTTCTTGGTGATATATCGACACGGTTGCAGTTATCGCGTGGCAAACTGTGCGTTTGAGGCGATATGGGGAAAAGACTGAGCTTTCTTGAGCTTCTGATTGGCTGAGAGTAGGGCGGCCATGCGGTAAGTACTCATAGAACATACCACCGGTAAAGCATATGACCACAACTTCGTACGGGGGATGATTTCTTACGGGCTTCTATGAAATTCACCGTTAGATCAATAATTGTAATTTTGATGTACCTTTTTGTGGATGGTATTTGTCAAACGGCAGCAGCGTACCGATATCGACAGTTCTTATCAGAAAAAAAAATACTTAATGAGCATCGGGAAGGCATACGCTGATCCTGTTTATTATGCACTTTGACAGTTGATATGCTAAAGTGTCATTCTTGTCACTTTTAAAGGCTTCGTTACCGAGCACACAAAATGTTACTTGTGGGGCGTAATACTTATCGATGAACGTTGAATTGGTTGACAACCCAACAAATGAATGTGATCATTTGTTGCGCAAAGTAGCAAATAGAAACAAAGATGGAGTGCGTATGTATCCGTGACTAATTCCGGTTGCCCTCTACTGCGCAACACCCTTCTAGTCACGTTTGCATGAATAATGAGAGGGCCTCTACGATTTGCATCACTCCTGCTCAAAAGTATTCAATGCGCCAGATTAACAACATAGGCAGCACCATGTACGTGCGAATTCAAGGCGCAAATGATGCTGAGCAAAATCAATCAATAGGTTTTATTTATATTATAATCATAAGCAAAATGTATCACATATTGATGGCATTCATTCGTCGACTTAATATTTCATCCTTTACTCAACCCCAGCCCGACCCTAACACCATCTCACGTGTGTATACTCGGCGTCTTAAGCAGATTTAGACAGAGCAACATCTCGTACAATGGTAATATATTCCTGCAAACAGACCCATTATGTCATATGAGTAGTGAAGTAAATAAAATTGAGCTGGGTTGAAAGTCATATAATAGCACATACACAGGGGAATGATTCGGATGAAACATATTGGTCGGGCGCAATCTCCCTACCAGGGAATTGTGTTCGACAGTGCTCACTACTGGGTGGGTTAACTCGATTCATATGCTAGTAAATTCTTAACAAAAGTGTATATACGAACGTCAATATGTTCTCTATTTAAGCGCCACGAATTTGTCATAGGCGTTTGCTTATTAAGTAAATCGCACGATGTTTACTGACGTCTCTTCACAATAAGTAGCATAGAACGACTGCTAGGATTGTGACACATAGTGAGAAGTCGACCAATTGTCGCATATGGTGATACAAGCACCCACCCAGCTTTCACTAAATGCCATCTATGCATGCTTTGGTGAATAGAGCCAGCCTCATTTATTGATGACTCCCTCTTTCTATGCGGAGCCATGTAGGCGGGAGATGATATATGATTTGTGCTAGTGGATCTGTCCATACTTGCACATGGACAAACACTCTATTACATCTCGAGGAATAAATTAACTAGTATGGCCTATTTTTATTAGGCTAAGGAATGAGTCAATTGTACCCCTTAACGAGAGCTAATGTGGTGCGTAAGGTTGGACGGATTTCACACAATCTAATTTTTGCGCCTAAAAAGTAAATGTTATTAATGTTGCAGCATATCAGCTACGATTTGGTCGTGATATATTCATCATGCATTTACTTCCTTAATCATTAAATTATTAAAAGTAACGTATTTTAATCATGCGTTGGCGTTGTGAAATGTTATTCGTAATCTGCTGCAATTTTTGTTACAGCTAACCTTGTTTATCGTTGCACTTCTATCTACACTGTTTATGTCTGATGTTCCCGTCGATTAACTCTGCCTTGCATCCACAATTACGTAATTGGAAATCGATTTACTACAATAGGCATTCAGACGAACAATGCAGTTGGCAATAAATACGTCAGATCATTTACAAAACAGGCTTATCTGCTATATTTGAAGTCCATCAGCTCTTTCAATTATAATTAAATAAACGCAATTAATGGAGGCCATTCCTTTATGTATATACAGAAATGGCTCGTTTGGGTTTGCTGCCCTTGTAGATATGATTATTGCTTTTTTCACATAGTATTCTTTAACCACAATGCTAATGTCTTTTCATTAACATGATGGGGTAATCAGGCTTAATTGATCGTGATAACAGGCTCATGTAGTATCTGAATGTTTTAAGCCGATTCAAAGTGACGTTGGATGTCGCTGTAAAAAGCCTTTTCAAGTCCCAACTTCTATTGAAGTCCTTGCGCCTAATAATTATGCCACTTCAGTAAAAAATGGGGCGCTTAAGTATGTTCCCATGTTTTGGTTCTCATGACGCACCTTACATACGATGATGAGCTGCTGTAATCACCACTGTTAAGCAATGTACTTGCTGATTATCATACAATAACCATACATAGCGATACTAACAATGCTTTTCGGATGGAACAACGTAACATTATTCTCATAATAAATTTTGATCGGTGTGAATCTGTCTCAACGATGTTCGTTATAATGTGTGCTTTGCATTTATAATTGTGAGTAAAGGGCACACCTACATGGTTGTAACAACATCCCGGTTCATTATGCGCAAATCGTTTTTAAATGAACTTCACCCTTCTACAGAGACGGCTTCTTTGCAGGCTTCCATGTATTGGATGCTTAATCATGAGCTCATACATTTCCTTCCAGTAGGTAGCTCTTTTGTGTGTTGATCTGCATAGCCTATTTGCTTGAACATGGAGATGTTCGTTATGATTCGGTAGTATACCAGTGTTGTCTGGACGCCGACTTGGTTGTGTTGTTGGAACTGGTCGACTGAACAACATCTCTGCAGGGCTAGGAAGGTGAGTATCTAGTGGAGTAGCTCTAACGTTCAAGAGTGCCTTTTTCTGCACCTGCATTTCTCGAATCATAAAGTTGATGAGACGATGATCGTGCTCGTCTTCGGTTTTGCCATAGACGGTGATGTCATATAAAATTCCCACAACTCCATCCATTTTCTCCTGGAAATGATCCTGGCCGACGTTCACACCAAGGGCTAGCCGTTGGAAACAGTATCGGCCAAATGGTGTGCGGTATGTGGTAAGCGATTGTGATTGTGATAGCTTCACACTACAGTAGCCACACTTGCAATCGAGTTGTGAAAAGAATTTTGCATTTGCAAATTTTGTGTGGAGCTCTTCTGTTGTTAGGATCTTATGTGGGGACCGCTTCAGTGCCTCGTTGAGCTTGCGCGAATCCAGGCATACACGTAAACTTCCATTTGCTATGGTTTGCATACACGAGGGATGAGCACCAATATGTTGGTTCAGATATCTTGAGAATGCTACCATTTGTTTCCATGCGAATGAATTCATCCTTTATTTTGTCATGAAGGTGTATGGGCACTCTACGCGATCGGTCAATGTGGGGTTATGCGTCCGGTTTCATATAGAGTGTCACGTCAACCTTTAAGTTTCCAATTTTATCGAAACAGTTTGGATTATGCCACTTAAGGTCTTCGATTGATTATATTTACTTGTTGGACTGACTGGTTATTCTTTGGTGGGTTTCTTTGGATATCCCTTGTATCATTTGTTAGTCAAATTAGATTATCTCACTTGAACTAAGCCAATGATTGCAGGACCATTGACATCAACAACATGGAATCTATGCTGTGTTGTCTCAGGGCTGTCTTTCCGCTGTAGGCGTAGGTTGAGGGAAATGTCTAAATGTTCTGAGTGGCAAGGTGTTGCCTTGAGCACCACTATCAACTTTAAGACGAATGCGACCTTTTACATGGGGATTGCTGTTATGTTGGGGCAAATCTGTGAACACTTCGTTCCTATCAGCTTTAGAAAACTGAGCGTAAATGTCCAGTCCATGGAAGAGGTTAGACTCTTTGTGGTGATCATCACTGTCCAAGTTGAATTCATACACAGGTTTATTTGCACCAGCTCTGCCGAATTTACATTTTTGTCAAATTTGTTCGGGTGTCTACCAGGACGTGATCTGCACACTTCTTTCCAGTGGTTTTGCTTTCCGCAGGCATTGCGAGTGGCTCCAAACGCTGGGTTTTTGCGAGGCAGATGGCCGAGTCGACAGTTACCACATTGTTTTGTTGTTGCCTTAGGTGTCTGTGGGATTTCACCATCTTGTTATTCATATATTTTTCGTTGATTGATGGTGTGTGTGATAACTTGAGGTCTTAGATTTCTTATGGTTGACTAAGAAGCTGATATAGCTTCATATTCACGACCTCTCTCAATAATGTCTGTAATAAGGAGTTGTTCTGGTTTTGTTAACAGTTCTTTCCGAAACTCTTCGTACGGTGTCGTCAAGACGACCATTTCAATCAGACGCTCGTTAAGTTCATTGTCTGGGAAATGACATTTAATGGCTTTCTCCCGCAACCTTGAAATGTAGTCATTAATGCATTCTCCTTCTTTCTGTCTGATAGTTGTATACTCTAGTCTGTGGACACGAAAATTTATATTCACTGATGCATCAAGTTGTTGTTTAAATACTTGCCATTGTTTTGCAGGTTGCTTTTGGTCAGTTGTATTGAGGCCAGAAGACAATATGCGTTTCATGCCCTCGGCTGGGTCAGTTATATTGTGATCCATTCGAGCCATTCGAGCCTTAAATGCACACAGATTTTTCGCTAAGTCACCGTAACTGGTCTCCCAGTCCATTATGTGCATTTTAGACGACATTTTTGTAAAACTTGTGAAGTCTTTTGTTCTTTGTTGCAACGCGGTCGCGCACGTGGATGTTGGACGCTCATTAGATTGTTGATATCATGCTCGCTGGTGGTGGATGACAAAGCACTTCAGAGTCGAAGGATAGGGTAGAACAGCACTGACCACTTACGTGAGTAGCATCGTGGTGTAACCTGCTTTACCGCTGCCACCATTTAATGATATGGGATCATTTGCACGGTAAATAAAGCCTTTATTTCAACAGCCGGTTGACATTCATATGTCAAGGTGATGCAACTTCTCAGAACAGTTCGTTATGTTATTCAGTTATAGATATCACTGCACGCCGCATACGTGCTCAATTTCTCAGTTGGCTTCTCACACCTAATTTAAAGCTATGAAATTGGCCAGGCAATACTGCTTTATATTTGCGCATGAACATTCCAAATAAGTAAATACAGGCGGCGGGATGAACGCTATATATATATCATTTCCTCAATGGACCACTTGGCCATACAGTACGATACACGATACAAATTCCGCCAATGAGTCAATGTTCTAATTGATAGTGAACGTAATGCTGTGCAATATGTGTGCATAGTACCATTTCGATATCTCAATATCCATGTACAATTACGTCATCATTGAAACTAGTAATAATCAAATATCCCAATAACAATAAGTTTTAATGATTCAGCAGCTGATCAACAGCCGCACCGTGAATGCTTAAAATATCAAATGGGTTGTCACACACCGTATATAAATTACCTTCCGGGGATAATTGTCTATATGCATCTGTTGTAGTATTGATTAAATACGAATACGATTTTTTTATTGCACTCGCCTTCTTACATTTATGTTTATGTGGCATCTATCAAATACTACGTAAGTTGTTTTCTGTTAAACCCGGCTGCGTGCCTGATGATATCAAGCAGGGTTGTTTCGAAATGCCTACTAATAGAGCGCAAATTACAATAATACATTATATGCAATATTAAAGTTGCTCGAGAACAGGCGTTATGTGTTTGACATGATATGAGTCCAGCAGAATCAGCTTCGTTTGCATTCACGATATCAAAGAGGCCTAACGACCAACGGTGCTTACTGCATAGTATTTGAGACACTTGATGCTCAGACCGCGTCTTTAATCTCCGTAAAGTAACTAACAAATGTATGTACTAAAGGATAACGTACAATTCATATTAGTATGTGTGGCGATATTTCTGTACGTACTATAATTGTGATTGAACAAATAGTTCAATATAGCTGCACAGATCAGTGAACGTGTACTGGCAAGTTGATCAGTGATATCTTATTGCTTCAGCCATATTCCGCCATAAAACTGGTGCAACCCAGATCGTACCTATGTTACAGGATAAAATGGAATGCAATATAATTTCGTCTTGACGAGATGCAGCTTATATATGGATATATGGATAAAAATCTGGTTCATGCCTTTCTCACAGAGCTCTGAAACTGACTTTACCTATTATAATTGACGTTGAGAATACACCGGCAAATGAAACATATGAATCAGCATAGTAATTGCAACCAAGTATTAGCAGGTATTGAAGATATGTGTTTGAATATAATACTTGATGTTGAGAATACACAGGCAATTGACACACATGTCGCTGTATAGTAATGGCCACCAGGTATAAGCAGGTTTTGAAGGTTTGCGATTAAATATGATATAAGATGTTGAGAATGCACCGGAAATTGAAACATATCTAGCTGTATAGTAATTGCTGTCAAATCTAAAGAGGTATTAAAGGTTTGCTTTTATATCTATGATTACAGAACATTCATACATGTGTTTGGCGGATGAAATGATCGGTGTTCGCCTCTGATTGCACTGACAGGAGCAGGATTCTTGTTGCTATATTCGTTTACGGCGGTATGACGCCTACGCATCTTGCATCAGTTTCTCTTGAACATGTAATAAATTGGGCACGGTATATTGATGGGATTATTGGTTAATCACACGAGGCTTGTGTGTTATTGCTCCCTATGCAAGTATGGTCCGATTGTTCGGTAATATCGAAATCTAGATGTGTAACTCTCAATTGACAAATGAGTTTGAAAATATCTGGCCGCGGCTGAGTTTGCCAATCTATATCGATGTCATAATACAAACTGCATTGCATCCGTTGCTCACTGGCGAGGTACGAAGAGAACAAAATAGGTGTCAACGTGTCTTGCGCAGGCAACATTAGCACAAGCCATTATCCAGCTACTCAAGCGACACAAATTTCTTATCCGATAAAAACTTGCTGGTTATCTATGTGTGAGATCAAACAAAGGCGGACGAGTAACATCGCATTATATTCATTACCCACTAAACGTCGAGTGTGTGTGACGAATATGCGTGAAACAATACGCATAAAGCATCCTTTGACTTTCATTCTGAAAAGATATACATATGGGTATGTGTGCTGCAGCTGGCGGTGGTACTGCATTGCTATACTAAGCTGGCCTTTTCATGACATGCCTAAACAAATATACTAACGGGTTCACCGCAGCTTTATGTAAGGCTGGCGTAATATCAAAAGCTATGGATGATGATGAATGATGATGGATGGTGATGCTGACTTTTGCTCGGCCGGTTACCAAAGCTATGGGTTGACAATGAGCTTCCGCTTCACCTTTGAGGTACGTCCTAAACGGAGAACCTGTGCATATATATTGTGCATTGACTTCATTAATTGTTCTATCTTAGGGGAACTGATATATGTAGCACGATCATTTGTTTACATGGATATGTTAATGTCTTTTCGAATTGTTTATTAAGTTGAATGGGAAATCGCCATCACTTGTATGCAATATTTGTGAGGTGTTCTATGTTAATAGAGCGTCACAACGCGAACATATCAAAGGGCATCCCTTGCTAGCGAGCATTCTTCCAAAATCTCTAGGAACTAGCTCTCTACTTAAGGAAACCTCCTTACAGTTTCGTGAACATTCGTTTCCCGTATATTTCTTGACATCTACCCTGTAGCCTGCCATGTAATTTTCTGGCAAAATTAGGGTTGCGAAAGATACTATGCAACAAATTGGATAATAACAGAGCTGTTGTGCGTCACAAATCCCTTTGAAGGTTGTTATTGGCCTGTATGTCGCTGCTTTGGATTTCTTCAATATTTCGTTTTACACACTGATGTTTAAGAGACGCGGACGAGAATATACGATACAATCGTAAAATTGATTATTGCATCGGCCAAAGTGGTAGAGTAACTAAACAAAGCTGCATTCGAAAAATATTTAGTCACAATCAACAGGTTACAGACATTCTACCGCATAATAATCACATGACCCAGTGAAGGTTCGGCTCAGTTATTTACAAAAGTGAAGCCTTTTCCGTTACTCAAGTTCATATGAAGCGCATGAAGAAGTTGTATGCCTAGATAATGTTAAAGCTATTTGTCACTTTTAGTCACGGAAATATTGACGCGCGATGAATTGCTTGATATGGTGTTTAGACAGCAGCTAACTCAATACAAAGTCAAGTGAATCGCAAAATACCTCATGTACTGTATTGTTTACAGGACTAAGGGTTATTCATGATTATATGATTACTTGAACGTTGTCATGGAATTGTATAACACAGGAGTTGAGGAGCCTACCAAACAGCCTGTACATGTAAATAAAGAAACATAAAGCACTTAAGGCAACAATGGAAGGTGTGTGTGCTACTGTTAGCTATTGTATAGAATGGCGAGGCTTCTTTTTGGGTTGGGTTTTGCATTGTTGTTTAAAACAAAATCGGCAGCATGCGATCTGGGCCATCCATCGAGTTGATAGAGGTCCATATATTTAATGCATATCTCACAGCCAGTTGCTGGGGTTTAGTCAAGAAGGCAGCGGATATGAAAGTGAGGTAGTATTATGTTTAAACAGCAAACTCACACAAGCGTGTTTGAATTTCCAGTGGGTAGGGGGGGGGGGGTACGATTAAAGAAGGACACATCTACTGCATTTAAATATTTGAAAAATCCTATCTATTGCTGAAAATAAATAATACAACAATTAATGTGCACTGTCGATTATTGCCAATACCAATGAAGGTGCTATGAAACTCCAGCCATTTTGAGCGTCTTCAATATCATAATAACTGCTTAAAATCGAATATTGTGCATAACAATAATGCAATAAACATATTAAGAATGTGAGCGTAACAGGGACTGCATCATGTAATAATGCTCTACATAGTAGTTAATCCAGATGACGTAGATAGCTTTATTAAACCGATCTTGAGAAGCCACGGAACATCATCTAATACCAGTCAAACTTGGACATTGATATATCGATGTATAACCTGTTATTTTGCTGTTTGATTCACAAGGAACAGCTTATGTTTGAGCAACATACTAACATAGGCAATCATTGGTAGTGTAAGAAGGACCTTACGGCTAACGTTATCAACTCTTTGACAATGGCTGTTAGCACACAACCTCTACAACCCGCCTCTAATGCTTTCACCTATCAATTTTGTGATAGCAAAAGTGTACATTCTTATGCTTTTAATGAAACGCTTTAATATGACTGGCCATGTATAAAGCAATACTATCGTCTTGAGAAATAAGTTGGTTTGATTGAGACGAATCGATTTTCCCCACCTATACGCTGATATCATTTACAGTAATACCATATTCCTTGAAGCATGATATACGGGCTTAGAGAATGGCGAAGGCTGTATTTTTTCTGTCGTAGAAGGATAATATCCCCTGTATGTAGGCAAGAAAGTGGTCAGCAAGATCAATAAAACTTCTCTGGGCCATACGTACGACAAATCAAGTACGAATTAAAAAGAGGATCTGTAGAGGAATAGGATCTTAGTGTAAAGATGGTCAAAGGCAAATGAACTCAGTAATGGCAGGCCACGCCAAACCAGCAGGCTGCGTCACCGGGTGATTCACCGTTGGGAGCCTTGAAGAACTTAACCATTCACCGGTCACAGATGAGCTATTAATGACTCTGGTTAAGGCTTCGCTGAAGAAGCATTCCGTTGACCTTTTAAATAAAAAGGGCGTCGAGATTAAATAACTTTAAGACCAAGATAACAACCTTAAAAGTCGGCTTGACGACCATAAGCCGTATGGCATACGCAATATGTTTCGAATACTGGGTCTTGAAGAAGACGCAGATGTCTGCTCTTTCATAAAAGTTCTTTGTCGATACCAGCAACAACATTGACCGGGTTTCACACAGCTGGGAAAATTCAATCGGTTGGACAAAAGACATTGGTCAAATTCACAAACTACAGCATCAAGTCATCCATAATGAACAACCGATATAGGCTGAATAGGTATCTACATCAATGACGATTTGACCAATAAACGACACAAAATGGCTCAAAGCTGCAGATCTCTCAAAATGAATAAATGACACTTTGACTCGAGTTGAAAATATCCTCGTGTAAATTAAGAACAGCTCAATCAAGAAGATTTCATCTTCTGACAAAATTTACCCGCTGAAAAAGTCCATATCTTGGAAACAACCATTGGAATACTGGGGAATATTAACCATGGGATGACAAAAGCATCGTCAGCGGCTCTGCGAACTAACCTCCCCTGTTAAACGCTATTAGAGGATATCGACAATATGACCGTGTACAAAATACACAAAAACGTGAGGTACATCAGCGAACTACAAATGGGGGATTTAGAAAACTTGGATATGGTGGTAAACTGGAATTTTTGTAATGAAGATCTTCTTCCTTCCAATTGCATGCATTAAGAACCACATGATTTTCTGAAACAAACTGAAAACATAAAAACGGAATATCGTACTTTAATGTAAACTGTCGAGGACTAGTATCACATTGGGAACAATTTATAGAACAGGTTAGCAGTCTTCTGATGTATTTTTATTTTTACTTTATTGGTTTAACCAACGTATTAAATGTTCAATCTTCCTAACTATAAACAATGCTTTGCAAGTACCCGTTGGCCTTTTTATCAAAGCTCATCTGGAATTTTTTAGGAGAGATGATTTGTCGGTCTTCATACTTCATGTAATCGAAACATTGTTTACAGAATATAAGAACAGCGGTAGTTCCAAATAATTAGTCGGAACAGTATATCGAACCAACACGACACCACTACTTATTTACCACATATTTAGCAATTATCTAACACAAGCTAGCATTATCATCGTTGACATTACCGACCACTTCGGTCAGCCAAACAGTAAGAAATGCATATCGCCAGCAACAATTGCCCCATAGCTATAAAATTGATGGCGAACAAATATCAGATAAAAGTATAATTGCCAAGTTCAACATTTATTTTAACAATACAAGTAAAACAATACTACTTATTTCATCCTCAAAACAGCCTTTCAAAAGGCTAACAATGCTGTTAACAACGTAAACAGGGCTAGTAACAAATGGCCTCAAATTAAACACCAGGAAAACAAGTTACATGTTGATAAGAAGACACAATAAGAAATTGTGACGTAAGTATAGACGTTGAAGTAATCAGCAGAATAGGCACATATAGCGGTGCGCATACATTTCTGGGCATATTTATAGACGAACAACTATCCTTTAAAACACATATAAATCATGTAAATAATTATATTTTGCTCTTGTTCGCTCACATTTATCATATGGTATACTTCTATGGGTAATTCTGGTAAAAAGTAATTTGAAGCGTACTGAAATACTACTAAACCGTGCTTTAAGATACATTACAAAATCTTCGTACTACGCTCATGCATAACCCCTTTTCAAACGCAGCAATATATTAAAATTATATAATCTCCATCAGTATAGTGTAGCCTTATTCTTGTTCCATTCCAAATATAATATGCTACGATCATCATTCACCAATGCATTCCATCAAAAGCAATATAAAAAGCTTTTATAACACGCGTCATACCCATTTTATGATCACACGTATCCCACATACAGAATTTGACGAAAGGTTACCTCTATATACATTCCCTAACACTTGAAACCAATGCAAAAATTATTCTTCTAATTTTCCGTACTATCCCAAGTAAAAAATTATTTGATGTATACTTTATTTATTATATATATATATATATATATATATATATATATATATATATATATATATATATATATATATATACATATATATATACATATATATATATGTATATATATATATATATATATATATATATATATATATATATATATATATATATATATATATATATTATTTCGAATGAGACATTGCCTTTGCAAAACGAAATTTATGAATTTATAATGCTGTGTGTTGTACTATATAAAATTATACAAAGAGAATCAATTTAAACAATGGTACTCTGTATAACCGCGCAAAACATCGACATGATACCATCCCGCACGTGCCCCTCTAACTGCCTGCCACCCGTGTGTATGTAGTTGTATATCCGGGATAGGTACAATTATGTACTCTTAACGAAAAGATCCTTGTGCTTTGATGGCGGGTCGATGTATTGGATAATCTGTATAACCTAACCAAAACATGATATATGTCAAGAATTAGGCGTCAACGTGACATGTAATAGAAATTTTATTATGCAAAATGCAAACTTAGGTGAGTCAATGTCAACAACTAGAAATTGGCGTTGAAATCTATCTCTGAGTAAAGTAGAGCAAAGTTGCAAAATCGGTGTTTGTATGCATAGTCTTGTACCCTATTCCAAATGGTCCAATGGTTATTGTATGGCAACGGAGTGTAAATTTGCCGATCACAGGCCAATTGTGATCGTGGCATGTTTAACGGGCTTAAATACAGCCCCGGTGCTTCCACGTGTGTGCTCATGACAGCATAACGAGTCGACGTTATTTGCCACAGAGCTAGTAACGTGAGGCAATTTGCCCCGAGGCTCTGATGATCTATCGTTCGGTGATTTATCGTTAGGTGAAATATAGTGGCTCATATAACGCTATTGACACAAAAGACGTGATGTTCAATGTATTTTCAGGATCTATCAAACCGCGGCAGGATGAGGCGAGATGTGTAATGCCACGCCTTTGATGTGTGCCATTCGGGCAAGTAGCTGGGCACGTGTATACTTGCACGTGGACACACCTAAGATTAAATATGTCGTAATATATCAAACAGTACGGTCTATGTTTTATAAGTTTGGATGGCACGTGGAGTTGCTGCTGTTAAGTACATAGTCAATGCCATATATGGCAGATGGTAATAAACGGGTCATTCAGACATTGAATAAGGTTAGCGCTTACCTCTTTTAGAGAGCCAAAGTGATGTTAGCTTCGATTGTGTCATCTCATTTTGCTTAAGTGCCCATAAAGTAAAAGTAACATATATAACATCATATCAAGTGGGACAATGCATGCAAATGGAACTCAATCAAATGATAGTTACAAGGACATATTTTGGCTGCAGTTTGTCGCTTTCGTGATATATTAACTTCGCCGATGTTTTATATAATCTTATGCCATTCAAATGAACTATTTCCACAGTAAAATCTATATATTTACGTCCCAGTATAGATCACAATTAATGGAATTGTGTTATCAAGCGTATCTTACGCCTTGCATTGGCGTTATGGAATGAATTTAGTTATCTGCTGCATCATATACAGTTACATCCTAGTTTATCATATAACAAAACATGCGCTTTGCCTACATCGCTTATGTATGACCTTCTGTTGGCTTACACAATTACTTAATTGGAAGTCAAAGTTCAGCAAACGGTCTCCGGTCGGCAACTGCTATTCCCGACGACTTTATGTAAGAAGTGAAACAAAACAGTAGTTGTGTGAAGTTATGTCACTTGTTGCTTGTGTGTGTTCATAGACATTCGTTATCAAGCTTTGGTGTGCATTATCTGCATTTAGGAAGAGACAAATTGCATCGTCATTTATCAGATGTTCGTGCAATTCATCGCGCATTGCTATTCAGTCCCGTTGCAAAATCAAGGGGACTGTGCATATACAATGGGACAAATAGATGAATAATTCGACAAACTTTGCGATTCGCTTTTCGACCATTGTCTTAAGAGATAAGAGAGGGTACAAAATGAAAGTAATAATGAGAGCGTTAAGTGTAAGTATGCTTAACGCGCGCATTATCTTGTCTGTATTCCAATTGCCACATTGCAGGCCACATTACAGGCGGTGGCTGCTGATAGCAGTATCTATACATCCCAAAAAGAAGAAAGGCTCATGGCATAATTTAACAAGGATTCGCCGTGCAATACAAGATAGATCGTTTCATTGTGAGACGCCTTCTTTGTTCATGCTGACCAGTGCCACATAACATCATAAATATCATAAAGCTTGCAACAACACTGTTTACTATGCAAATCCAATGGGACAAATAATTGTAGATCGGTTGACTGCTACTGCGACACGCTTTGGGTGATGAAAACGTGGATGCACATTTAAAAACCTAAATGGTCACAATAATCGGCAGGTTATTGACTATATTTGTTGTGAAAACAATGAGTCAATAGGATAAGTGAGTTAACCAACTTTGTAAAAGAATGTTTTTAAATAACATCACTTAAGAAATATTATGCATGTGAATGCCAGACTAACAGATACTATCTAAGGAACTCAATGTGGGACATCGCTATATTCCTTTTGAGGCAAGTACAAATAGTGAAAATGCGATACTTAACGAGGCGATTATCGTTCGCACTCCACGGCACGATTTAAACTTCGCACCTAAACACAAATCTATGCCAGCACACAGTAGGATCACTGAGGTATTCGGTTGATAGCTGTTCCCTAAAGCACACTGTGAAGCATATATAAATATGCTAAACAATTGGATGATGATTTTTATTTCTAAGAAAACGATAATCGCTTTTGGATTCTTTTGCAAGGCAGCCGATGTGTGAGACATTGATGAGATGGAGGCTCCAAACATGTGATGGGCGCGGTGGTAATATGTACAGTCTTTAGTTAAAAAGAACAATTTACTTAAAGTAATGTTCGTTTCTACTCGCTTAAACGCCGCCTTTGGCTGTCGTTGAGCTGTAATCGTGTCTTTTGTGAGTATCATCAAACACTTAAATTTACTAGGTTGTGAACCTGTAAATTACGGAATGGCAATTTAATACTATCTAAAGACCGGACTGCAGCTCCACCAATCGAATTAGACGTGTTTATAAATCATATATTTCCCGGTATTTATCGGTAACATTATAGGCAGTGATGATTCCTATTATGATGACATTGCGTGCGACAAAAAATTCGGGCCGAACGCAAAATTATTCCTTGACGTTAACCAAAGGCGTATCCTTGAGTTCAATCAGTGGCATAACGTGTCTGATACCTGGGTGGGGCAGTGTGAATGATACTATTGCAAGTACACATATCTTTGACCAATACCTACCATTGATCGCTCGCTGCTGAAAGATCTAATGTTCCTTTGCTGAGGGGATTGTGGATATATTTCTAGACCTACACACATCTTTAAATGTGAGCAAAATATTGTTGGTGAAAAGCCGAAAATCTGAATTAATTGTTTTACAGCAGCACCTATGTCCGAACTATATGATATCACAGACTTTTATATTACTGTGTCAGAGTGCGTGCGCCATATGAAATGGAATGGTTGAATATCGTAGCCAAGCTTGACTTGAACTCACTCTTGCGCTACAACATCCTGACATTTGTAATGGAACCGTCCACCCGGGATGCTTTATATATTAACTCAAAGTAATGATCACCATAAAACATCATCTAATGAAAAAATGCCTGCGACATATACCCGGATAATCATGACATTTCGCCTAAGAACAATAACCGGTTAGGTTACCAGATACATAGCGGTATTGTGTATAACAATTATACGGTTTACTTGCAGTAACAATGCACAACTGATGCCAAATGTGTGCAGCGATGGTCATTAAGTTGGGTGACTACCAAAAACTAAACCTCCCAAGATAGCAAATAAAAACACGGATGGAGCGGATATGCCTTATTATCAACCTATTTCAATGGCCATCTACTGTCAGGCGTCTGCATTGCAATCAGTAACGTATCAGGCTTAGTCTCTCGATCAAGTCAATGACATATTACTGAGCCTTTTATGGTGAAATGAATTGCACCAGCTAACAAAGGTGAAGTGATTTGTCGGAAACGATTGGACGAACTAAACACCAATACATCTTATCATGCGAGAGAACAGATGATAAATGTGTTGTTATCCAATTAAAGGGTGCTATAATGTCATTGAATTTTACGTAAGCGTAATTTGTGTCTGTATTGTTTTATTTTGCAAGATCGTATCATTGGATTTGGCATATTAACATATATTATTCATGTAATATATAGAGGAATTCGACTTAGGTGTCGATTAAGGCGACAATATATGCATGATATGGATCGATCCTGCATATATTCTGCTTAAGAGACATATACATTTTGTGTATAAGTTTAAGTCGATCAAAGTGTACTGAGAAGGCCTGACCGAGAAATCTCCGTGGATATGCTAATAGTCTGTTAGGGTATCGGGTAATTTGATCAGACTAGCATCGTCCCGATACAGACGAGGAAAGGTTTCGTCATCAATCCAAATGGTGACCAACAGGAACAACACCGTGTGACAACTCCATTCTACATATATTCATGGGGTTGATGCAAGTGTTTCGTTTACTATTCCCTGATTAGCCCAACTCGAATTAGAAAGGGAAAGATATCCTTGCAGCGTAGCTGGTGCCCACATTTGCTGCAATGGTCGACGGATAACATTGGCGAGTAAAGTGTGTTTCAAACTCTTGATCACATTGTTACACACTCTGTGTAGCCAATGATGGCAAAGATGAAACCTAATTGAATATTCTGGTAGCCGAGGCAGATGTACAATGTAAATATATGAGATGCCTTATCAAAGCCTGATGATAATCATCACTTTTGGCGCAACCCGGGCATGACTTGAGGTTCTACGGATATATCCTGCTAATTAAGCGTGGAAATGACGAATTGTTCATCTATCTACCATAGAGGAACTATCAGTCATGCGTGCACCTGGTCTGTTGGAATGGGATCATCATTTGAGGTTATAACTAGTGCATCAATAACAAACATCATGACTGGCATATTAAGATGTGGCGTTTGCTACCTCTGCTGAACCAATATTGCCATGTTTGACGAGGTAAATATTCTTGCCATTCTGCTTTCAACTCACCGGCAAATGAAAATTGGTATTTTATCCGCGTTATTATTAGTCTGATTTTAGCACAATCAATGCCGTCAAAGACACGCAATATTCATGGACGTTATAATGCGAAATAATGAAAGCGTGCATAGTGTGGCAATATTTGACAATTTCACTTATGCATGGCCACCTTCGTGAAGTAGCATAACACCCATTACTCTGCCTCATGCGGACGGATGGCCGCATGGTTGTCGTTTGCATCTACGTAATGACAATCATAGCTACGTCCACAATGATCATAAGACTTTCGGGCACAATTAAACATGTTGTGACGCTGGTGGTCAGCGGATAAGTTGCGTTTCAGTGTTCTGGGTAGGATGCTGGTGTGAGGATGCCGGTCTTTATCTTAAGGGTAAAATGAATATGACATGCAAAATAAATTTTGACAAATATTCATGACATCGTGTCATTTATAGATCACCGCCAACCATGATGTTAAACAAAATTTCAGTCCTAATGCGCTTTATATACCTGAATATATACCGCCAGCATGGTCATGCATATGTTATCCTAAACCATAAAGTTGCTTGACAATATAATCTGCATCTATTATGCCTGGTTTTGTGAAGCTCCAGGGCTGTATTCCCAATCTGAAAGGCTTCATATCAATGATTGTTAGCAAACATACATCTAGAAACATTGTTATAGGTCATTCGGCTTATTATAAGCGTTCGGTGCTGCATATAGATGTAATGTTACATAGTGTTACACGTGAACCGAATAACATAGATGAAGAGAAAAGCAGCTAAGGATAAGTTTGTGGCAATATACCGAATAACGGAATTCGAGCTTAAGACCGCCAAAGACCCAACGAGAAATTGTTTAAACGCTAGTACGCTGAACTATCACCCCGTAACTTTGTTATGGTGCAATCCGTGTTATGTCCTCTTCATTGCCTAACACCCATCTTTTTAAGAGAAGCAATCACCAATGGTAATCAACATAATATCAATTACAACTGGTAAGCACGCATGTCATTACTATTTCCTTATCCTTCCTTATCGATTCTGCGACAAGGTGAAAATCACAGCTTATCCTCATGGCAGTCGTTTGCAATAGCCATTCGGAGTAATGACATTTTATTGATTTTACAAATGATGAGCAAGCAGCTCTTTTCTATGATTGGACGAACCATATGCTTGATGCGAGAAGAAATTTTTTTATAGATCACATTGATATCGACATGAGTATTATTATCTAGTCTTAAGCATAAAATGTTGAATATTATTGTTACGTTACTGATATCTATTCAAACCCATGTTGACTACATTGACATGTCAAAGTGCATTACATGCAAACTACTTACTAGTTTGTGTGTAGGTTTTTCACTGATAATATCTCATTTCGACAGTGAGGTTTCTGGCATCAGAACCGGATAGTGATTGTAAATAGTTCAATAGTGCTTTCATGACCGAGGTTATTATGTTTTAAGCGTCAGGATCAACATGAACGACTCCTTTCGCGAAAATAACTATCCATCAGAAACACTCGGATATAATCCATTGACAACGTCTGCATTAAACGAAATTTTTTACCCAGTAAGGTGACACTGAATGCTGAACCCTAAATGGGTAGACCTAGCATAACCGTGACGACATAGTGGTTCCTCTGATTCCAGTATCAGGTATCAAGATTTTTGGAAGGTGGCCAGCAATCACCAAATTAACTAGCATGATTACCTCATTTATGTTGTAACCCACTTGTCGGACATAACTATCTCCAATCACGCTCAACTAACTCAGTGTCGAGCTCACTAATAAGTTATTTGCATGACTGAACGACTTGTTTCTTATCAGATCATAGAATATTGCCTCCCGTAAACGCACTTAAGCAATGGCACAATAATGGCTTATGTGCATAAAATTGAATGATGCACTTAGTAAATAGGTCACATACTTTTCGGCGTCTTTTCACAGATATCAAGCTCTCGTGTACATGGACACTGCGGTTAGAATTGTTCCCAATCACTCAGTGACTTTTAATTTTGATATCCAATCTGTATTTTCCCATTGAAATTGTCATGTTTTTGTGCCCACTATGATACAAGAACCAGACAGTCATATCAACTGTAAGAAACATATATATTGGCTAAGAGCACTGAGAAGGATGGACTATTGTGATTATGGACTAACAATACTTAATTTCTCATGCCGCTCGTATCCGTTTTCATACATTTATAGTCAGCGACTATCTGTTTCATTACCAGTATACACGGGACAAAAAATAGCTATTAATCGAATTACCACGACATCGACGCAACTTCCTTCTAGTCGGAAGGTGAGTTGATATTTAGATGATCAGTTTAACCGTAACTCAGGGTTATGCGTGCATAGTTTATTTGTGTTGCTCCCTAACCTAAATGGCCCTATTATTATTTCACATCATTGGAGTGTACGTTTGCCCACCACAGGCCAACTTTAATAGATAGTCACATCACAGTGGGTCTCAAATAACGTTGCTTTCATATGCGTGCGCATGACAGCACTGCGAGTCAACGTGAATATTTAATGGTGCTGTGACGATTTTTATGCATTATACGTCTTTGACGTGATTTTATTTCGTTGCCAATATCTTGAGGATTTACTACTATTGTTCTATCTTTAGCAAAAAATTTCATGGATCGCATTAGTGATTCTGAGCTACACCGAAAATACGCAAATGGCCACGATGCTCTTGTTATTAAGCGTTCGGTGATTTGTCACCACAGTGGGGCAGCGCATGGCATAGAATCAAAATATAGTTGTACAAATAAGGCTTATTCAACCGTTACATAGCCTCCCCTTCAATGTAAAGCACTACCTAATGGCGCGACCAAGAAAAGGGTCTTGTTGCGTTTGATACTCGTAAATGTTCGTTATAGTGTGCCAGATTGACAACAACGGCAGTGCCGTTTATTTTTTGATTATTTGCCCAAAATTCAGTGAAATGTAATAAATTAACAATTTCTATCAAAGGGTGGCAGGATGAGGCGGGAGGTGATATGGGACGCCTAAATTGTGTGCCACGTGGATAAGTGGCCAAGTAACAGTCCATACTTGCACGTTGACTCCATACAGATTGCGTCTACATAAACAGTCTATGTTTTGTTAGTCTAGACGGCACGTGGAGTTGCTAAAAGAAACAGAGTAGTTAATGTAATTTTATGCAAATGATCATTAAACACAAGTTTAACTCTTATAGATGGCAGAAATGATGCAAGCTTTGACGGTTTCATTTAACTTCGCGCCCCGAAGCGCCCTTAAGTTTAAAGTTATATCTGTAGTATATTAACTGGGACTGGGAATCAGTGCTCGCAACGGGCACTCAATTGAATGACAGTTACGGGGCATATTTTTCCGTTATTTGACGCGATCGCGATTTATTTATATACACCCATGTATATTATAATCATATGCCATTTCAATGTAAACACAATCTATCAACCAACAGTCCTGATTATAACAAATATATATATTCTTGCAAAGTGCTATTATATCCGAGTAATGTATGCCATTCACGTCCTAGTTTACATCCCCCATCATGGAATTGTTTAAGCGAGTGTATTTAACGCCCTGTAGTGGAGTTATTGAATGTAATTTGTAATCTGTAGTATCATATTAAATTACACCCTAATTAATAATATTACACAAGATGCACTTTCTCTACATCATTTATTTCTGACGTTACCATCTGTAACTGTGTCTTGCATGCACCATTACGTAATTGGAAATAAAAGTTCAGCAATAGGCCTAAGGTAAGCAACAAATATTATCAAAACATCCCGAGGACTTCATTCCCTATCACAGCCAGACTAGGCGAACAATGCAGCTGGAAATTAATACCTCGGTGGACTAAGCGCCGTCTTGTCGAGATGCGCCCGCGATTACTCAAATAAAAATGACTGACGTGGCTTTGCTTCCGCAATATATATATATGATCATTTGTGCGTTCGCATATAAATGCCAAACATCCGGTTATGACAAGAAATAGTAGTTTCAACCAAATTGAATATTCGATTAACTGAAATCATTGAGTTGACGCAAAAATGAAATAAATAGCAAAAATACATATCTCTTTAACGAGTGTGTCATTTCTATGCCAAATCTATGAGTTATTCATTCAATAATTTGAAGCTTTAACACCTTGACGAGCGACTAATCGCATTACCAGTACACGACTTACCCAAAGTGGCACAGGAATATAGGTGTCATACGAAAAATGCAATGTCGTTGCCTATCTCGTCCTATCTCTTCCTCTGTCACATGTCTTATGAACTTCATAATCGAGAACATGTGCAATACCAATAGGAGTGGATCAGTCCACGATGATAAAGACACTGAAACTAATGACAACAGGAACACCTCTGTTAAATATGACAAGACCCCAGTATTTCCCAATTCATATTTCTTAGACTGTCACAAATGTTGCCACATACGAATAGCTAGTTAACCAACGCATGAATAATATTTCCTCAGCTAGTCCGGCAATACAAAATTCATAAACAACTTTGGGATGGCTTTAGTCCCATTTACTGCTTCAAAACAATGTACAGTGCTTATTTACAAAACAAACGTATACAATTACACGAATAGAGGTGTAATAAAAGCACGACGGGGATGGGGGTGGTAGGGGGATGGAGGCAACCGTTAGGAAGAATTGGTGATTGGCCAACTCACATTTCGGTTGAGTAAACGATCAATGCAATACTGTTATCAAGTGTGTGTATACATTACCGTTTTCGAGCGGTAGTTTCGAGGAAGAAATACATCTATCCTGAATTATCATGTTATATGATGCAATACAAGGTTGATTTAATTATTTGTATGACGCATTTATCATACATTCTTTGAAGCCCGCTGAAAAATCGTGAAGGATCAAGCAGTCGGGTTAACTGTGGATATACAATGGGACAACTCGATGAATAAGCCGACAAACCTTGCGACCTGTTGTTCGATCGTTGTCTAAAGAGACAGGATAGGGTTCATTACTCAAGAAAAGGGATAAGAAGGGCGTTCATTATGTGCAGGTTTTACACACGCATTCCGTGTAACCATTTATTCAAGCTGGAAGACTATTCATGGAATAGGTAAATAACATAACATGGGTAGTTTTTACAAAACGGACAACATTCCACGATATTGATCGAAAATGTGCGTCTATTCTTCGCCTGCATGTCGTTAAGATATTGGATAGTTTTAGATACGATGGCAAAAAATTACCCTCGTTCGACATACTGTATTGATCTGCCACTTATTAGTACTCCCTGAAGCACACTGTGAAGCATAAATAAATGAGCATAACAATTTGATGAAAATGATTACTTTGGAGATACCGCGAGTGTCTTGTCGAATATTTTGCTAAGCACCAAATGAATAAGACATTGTTGTGGTGACAAACAAGACTGCATGTATGTGGCTATGATCGAACAGCATAAAAATAGAGGGTGGCAGGTAGGTCAACGCAGTCGGCTAAGTTCATTTCCATATGATATGCTCAATCTTCTTTAGAGCGCTTTCGCAGGTGGCTACCAGCATATTGCAATCCTCTGCTCCACAATCCGTTTCGACCAGACCTACCACGCGAGGAGCTTGGGTGTGGTGTGAGCCGACTCCGATGTGTACGATGTTGAGCAGCACCAGCAATGCTTGAGGGCACTCTATGTGCGGTTTCAGAGTCCACGTTGTACATTATTGATGACTGCTCGGCCAAAAAAGCACTGACCAAGACAAAAAAAAATAAATCGATGTGGTAGAAAAGCCGTTTCCCACGGTCGGGAAACGGCCTTCATATTTTTGGCCGACTGCCAACAATGCTACATGGGCACCCTGAGTTGCCGTGGTGTCGGGTTGTTTAATCTAGCATAGTTGTACATGTGATATTCGAAAACACATTTTCCTGCCGCTGTTGTCGGCTTAAAAAGTCTACCAAGCCGCGATGATAAAGTACAATTAAAGGATCTATTTCACATGGAATTAGACAACACTGATTCGTCAACGCGCTGTACCACGATGCAGTTGTTTCTGGTATATTTATAGGTTACGCCAAGCTCGGCAAGATGGCTCTGGGAGGGGCAGACCTTAAGCTTGACTTAACGCCACTTTACCTGGGTTTGGCTGTTGCCGACTTAGTCCAAGCTATGGTCACAAATGACATGCTAATTAAACAACGGATTTTTAACAGGTGACATACTTAAGTAAACACAACGGCCTCGATAGTAATGCCTGTTGGAAGTGCGCTTGTCAACGCCTTTGTGTTCTGTTGGAGCAACTTTATATTTTCCATGTTACGGATCTCCAAGGTGGACGCGAGACGTTAACGTCATATTACAGCCATCGAGCAGCCTCAGTCTGCGCAGGCGGCATGGGCGAAGAAGCGAACTGAGCGGTTAGACTTCATCAACTCAAGTTTCTAATCTCTCCCTCGTCGGATAAGCGAATCGAATACATCTTAGCCCGTGGCCCTCCATCTTCCAAATGATCTTCTTGTTTTTCGTTGCAAGGCATGGGCATGGACGTCCGGCAAGTTGCTACTGCCGAAGTGGAGGCGGTCCTGCTTCCGCGTACACGTCTTTTGCACGAATCTTCATCAGTAAGGTTGCTGTGTCTGTGAAAAGCAGCTTACCATACCTCTTCTTCATGGTGTTGTATTATAAGTCATACATCAGGGGCTTGGAGAGGTCAAGAATGCTCCTGCCGAAGTACACTGACCTGTCTAAGACTCACTTGGTCTTTCGCCTGTGTCGGGCTGCAAGATCATCGTCGAATACATCATGTATTGCACAGCTTGACGTTGACCCGCTCTCTGGGGTTTGACCACTAGGAGATTATGTTGGTAGTCTGACAACCATTTCTTTTGCGCCGCCATTTGTTCAGGGGCCAGAGGGTTCTCGTTGTGCGCAGCGTGTTGCTCCTCTGGGCATTTTATGTCTACCTCAAGTATGTACCCTGTCTCTGCATCATTGGGGTTATGTGACAACTTTGTTGTCAATAGTATTTCTCAGTGCGTCCGTGTTTGCCATCCACTATGTTGACCCTGTTGGTAAAGGATGGTTCATTGAACATTCATAGCGGTTGTTTGCGTTGAGGTAATTGATAAAGATTGTTGGTTTATGCTGATCAAATACCTGTTTATGTGGGTGGTAAGCCTTTGCGTGGCGCTTCGAGATCATGCTGATCCCTAAGCGTAGTCCCTTCTCAATTAACAGGTGTTGGCCATAGTTGGTCAGCAGTTCGAGCTCTACGCCTTTTTTAAGGAGAGTGTCCCATAACAGTTCTGAACTAGCGTAGTAGCAAGCTGGGTCTAGTCCATACTGTAGCAGGCAGGTTTTGTGAAAGATCTCAGACACGTCTGCACGCAGGTACAAATTGTGGTTATGACACCCGAAAGTATTGAATACATTTGTGGCGTGCTTGTAGTTCTTGCCGGTTATGCCTTGCTCCGTCAGCTTGCTGTCGAACTCGTGCATCCGTGGTAGCGCTGCGTCAAACCTCTTCCAACGATTCATGAACTCGTTGGGTTAAACAGCTGCCTCTCTGCTTTGTCTGGTTCATGTCCCCGTAGGTTTTAAAAGACAAATTGTTGTTGTTTTTGGATTCAACCACAGCTTCAGGTTGCATGCATGTTTCGCTGGTACCCTGTACTTTCCTGTGATGTGACTGTGGTCGCAGACAGAGTCGCCTTCATGTGGCTTGCTGCATATATGATATTGAGTTGCTGTCGAGGGGGTTCGTTTATCCCGCGTAGTAATCACAATGGTAGCAGGCTTGGATAAGAGACATTTTATCTTACGCTCCTCCTGTTGCATGGCATGAATGAATTTCTCGGCTGTATCCTGTCCTCTTTACACTGCTGATTGTTTTGATTTACCATTACACCTCACCACAACATAACCGTAGCCGCAGGTCGCATGTTTTCCGTCTTCTGGGTGTTACTATTAGAAGGGTCTAGTGCATGGCTTTCGATTTTAACTGTAAGGAATTCAAAGTCAGCATACATAATGTAAGAGACCGGATGCTGCTTGAGCCAGTTCAGAAGGGATATATTGTGTTTCCCCTACTCTGCTACTTAACCCGATCTGTTGTTTGCCTTATTCCAAGACATTCTGACTTGTTAGCTTTAGGCAGGTCTTCTCTGGAGTAGCCGTGTATGTATCATTCACAGAAGTACTCACGGTTCTGATGTTTATTCTGGCCGTATAGTAAGCGGTTAGGTTTTTTTATCCATGTGTAGTAAAATTTTCCAGCTTTCTCGAATAATATAAGGTTGACTTAAGTAATGTCGTCTGGTTTCTTTAGTTTTTTACGGCAAATTGTACTTTTTCTTATCTAAGATATTGGAGTTGATCCTTAAAAAGCACCGTACTGTTATGATTCGCTACGCGATTCAAAGTAGCCAGAATGGATCAACGTCAACGGTTATCATCGTTATTTTTTACATTCAACATTGCGTTTATCTTTGTCAGGTCCGAGTGTAGCATTTATGTATGAGCCATCTTTGAATGGCTTGTAGCAGGCTGTGTCCAGCCAAAGAGTTTTAACTTCCTCAACATCCTAGCAAGACCCTCTCTGCATCCACTTTTCCAAACGACCTTGTATATCAGCTATGCCCCTGTTCATTGCCTCATTAATCTTAGTAACATGCGCAGTGGCACGTTTGATTGTATCCTTACCAAGCTTCACGTTGAGTGCTATCTGAACTTTTATGCCGTCAAGTTCTTCAATCTCAGATGATAATTTACCATGCATCTGTCCACGGATATATTTCAAGAACGTCAGCGGATCCGCGCCTAGAGGGTGACTTTCGGGCACGTCCAGAGCCCATCCCTAAAATTAATGTTTGATATTGTATTGTGTTTTTGAAGACCTAAGCGATGAAGGCTGTCTATGGTTGAACAAATGATTACAATGACATCTGTGGCTTGTATAGGTTCCTGAGTCCCATCAAACTGGTCCCAGGGGCTGCAGTCTATGATTGTGCCAATCGTGGTTTGTCCCGGGTTTTGCTAGAATAGCATGTGCCTGCTGCCTAGTGCTATTCGACTTATACTGGCAGCTGAGAGATGCCTAACTTCACTTCCAGATCATAGATTTTCATCCAAGAATATGGGTATGGGGGATTACAACTGTTTGTTTGAGAGCTAGTGCCAGGGTGATATGGGCGCGTTCACGATGCCTGGTCAGGATTTACCATACAGAGTCAAATCTCTTAATGAAAACCCACGTTGTTATATTTGTAACAGCAACCTAGTTACGCCGGTACCGCCTCTTAGCCCAACAGCGTAATTCATACAATTTGCCGAATTTCGGAAAATATGGGAATTCGAACTTAAGCCCACAAAAGACCCAACGAGAAGTAATTCAAACGTAATAACACTGTAATACCGCACGTAACTTACCTAGGTTGCCGTCCGAGACATTTCCTCTTAATTGCCATACATCCACCTTTTTAAGAGAAGCTAGCCTCATATGCAGACCTTCTAAAACATCGGTAGTTATATGCCCGAGAAGGGTAGCACTTCAATTTTAAGTCATGAAACAAAAAGTTCGTAACTTGCAAACGACTAGCATCAGTCTCTTTTGCATTATTTCCTATTGATCAAATATTAAATACAATAACTGTCGGGGAGCGATGAGCAATGCAAATCAACTTTTTCTCTTCAGGGATAGCTTGCATTATGCACACATGATATTTGAAAAACGATGAGTCAAGGCAGTTGCTTTCAATCCGAACAGAAGGGAAATGGCAGTACAGCATGATTTATGTGTTTGCAGCTTCCCATTCGTCATTTGGACAAAAAATAGTCAATGCCGGTAGGTTTATTGCGATATATTGTCGTTTAATCCCATTTGCCCACTTTGGTTTATTTCCATCCCCACCATCCTAATGTATTGCGGATTAATTTGAACTGGGATGCACGCATGTAATAAATATTTCCTTATCGCATGTTAAACATCTGAACATGTTTTTCATTGCAGTAGTTTCTTGCTAACCAGAGTAAGGTCGTTTTATTGATGGTACACATAATAAGCAAAGCAGCTCCTATCTTGAATTTGTTGGGCCATATATTTTATTCGCATAGAAAATATTGTTATACATTACGCGTCATTATCCCGTCATTCAAGTGTGCATCAGATGCAACACATTTTGTATTTGTCGATTGGTTTAATCTATTACATAAAAGTGCACAAAAGCTGTAATATTAACATGAGTAGTATTATCTTGTGCTTAACATAACATGATTATTACAAAACATTTGATGAAATTGTTAGGTTTTTTGTACTTGAAGAATAATGTTATTTGCAATTTTACTGACATTCAGTCACTGCGTGATTTCAAGAACGCTTTCCAGCTCTGACGAACAATCCAGTTGGCCCGGTTGACTGAGTACAGTCTTTTCTGCTACATTATCAGTCAAGATGCTCGTGCGATTTTACTAATAGAAATGGCTAGTGTGGCTTTGCTTCCGCACAATACATATATGATCGATTATTTCACATAAGTGTGCCCAATTTCCGATTACGACAGGGAATCGTAGAATAATGCAGATTGAATGCTCGATATACTAAATTCACTTGGGTTGACGCAAAAATGATGATAGCGAACATTCATAACGCCTTAACGAGTGTGTCATTTCTATGCTAAATCTATGATACACACATTCAAAGATTCGAAGCTATAAAATCTTAAAGAGCGTTTTGTAATTTTGCAAAAACACGACTGACACAAGGTAGCACAGGAAGGCAGCTATTACACACAAATGCCATGTCTTAACCTATCTTGTCCTATCTCTTCCCCAATCAGATGTCTTATAAACTTCACGATCGTGATTAACAAGTCCTTATTCGATAGTAGATATTAAACCTTTAACAAGTTCGGTTTTAATTTTTTACTCTATTAATCACTGGATAGTGTGGCATGGCATGCAATCAATATGTCCATACCGATGGCTAAACACTTCACATTGCCATCGCAAGGTTTGATGGTATTATCTATCATGCTCTAAATCGCACCATCACCCGCCAACATTGTCATTGCCATGTGGTTTGGTGATGAAGTTCTAATCACGTTTATAGAGATTGTTATCATATGCATGCTGATATATCATTTGAAGGTTTTATTTATAACTCAACCATCAACACTCCAGCAATACACAATGCGTAACTCTTATATCATTTGTTGTTTGTTCGAAAATTCAATCCATTCAATTATTAATACGAAGGAATGTTAAGTAAGGTGTACAATAATAGAAATACTCCGCAATAAGTGTACAGTATGGAGAAGACCGCACATCTTCTGGTTAATTTGACAAAACTCCGTATTTCCCAATTTAAAACCCTCAGTGTATGAGCGATTTTGCCACATATCAATAGATAGTTAACCTGCGCATGTAAATTTTTCCTCAGCTTATCCATGCTGGCCATGCAACAAGTCCTGCAAACGCAGAAATTGTAATATCTATAAAATACGGTAACACAGGCCATCCATAATAGCTCCCTTTCGTTTTAAACAACATGATTACGGTAGTCTCCTTTCAGTGCACAGGATATAAGGAATGAAAATGGCTCAATTCTGATTTGCTCTTTGGTTGGATATAATTAAATGCATTACCATGAATAGCCCGTTATGGGGTTTGATTGCATCTCCCAATATATGCATCTATTTAGGTTAATATGTCTTGCCGCTGGCAAGCCTCTTTAAAGCGAATACAACTGCAGTCATGTGTCGTTGATGCCTTTGCTGTTTAAAAAGGAAGCGATATAATCCCCTGGTGATAAATATTCGTAATGATAAAATAATTCATAAGCAACTTTTGGATTGCTTATATATCGTTACATTATCCACTGCAGAAATGTGCCACTTTTGTTAACAAACCGAAACGCACTGAGAATCACGACTACAGGTGTGATCAAGGCATGGATGGGGGATTGGGGGTGGGGCAACAATTTCGAGGAAATACAACGGTGATTGGCAGCCTCTTATCCCCCACTTCCTTTCGGTAGAGTAAACGATCAACGCAATGAGTAACTTTATGCAAGAATTGAAATAAATAGTAATATTTATAAGTCACATTACTCAAATCATGTGTGTGTTTATAGACGTTCGATATCAAGCGGTGGCTTGTTATATATTGCTTCGTGACTTATCAGGTTTTGTGATGCCATACAAGGTTATATTTGAGACGCATTTATCGTATTCGGTACTACTGAAAAAATGCAAAGAATCCAGCAGTGCAGTTTACTGAAAGCTACTTTATTGCGTTTATATTTTCGTTAATATTCGATATATACGTCGCCAACTGTTCTGTGGTGACTTGTGATATGTACGAAGCGCCATATAAGCAGCATAATGCAACTAGGGTAAACTTATGCGATTGCGATGACATGAAATGTTGTCGCTGCATTTAAGATGAACCGGCTCGCAACGACAGCAATTTCTCATCACTTATTGTATGATGTGGTTCGGAAAAATTATCAACGGGGCCGGCACGATAAATAAATGTTGATGGTTGTGTGACCATCTGTTTGCTTATATCACCATGACGATGATTGCACCCTTGCTAAGTGTGTAGGCTTGCTGCGTAGCAAAACAGTGCGCACAATGAGTGATTTGCGGAAAAGTTAAAAGCATCACAGCAACCATCACTGCGGCATTTTGTATCACCCAATGCCCTTAGTTATCACCATAACCAAAGAACTTCAATACCAAGAAGGGAAGGCGGGAACTTTTTATGAAACTGGCGACCGCTGCGCCATCGCGCGGTGTGGGTTAATGCGAGCCTGGCCCGGCTTGGCATTTTTCTGTAAACAGTGGAGTTATCCGAGCGTGCGAGTCAAAGTTCAAAGTGAAAATCGGGTCGAGGAACAAGGCCTGATATATCCTGGTTTTCTTTTCCAAAGGACAATTCTCGGTAAGTTAGTCTTATTGAATCTTGATCGATGCATGGAGTTTATCCGAACATTCATTTACATGATTTATCGCATGGCACCCTACTCTCAGCCAATCAGAGCTCGAGTAAAAGCTCGGTCTTTTTCCCATATTGCCTCAAACGCACAGTTTGCCATGCGATAACTGTAACCGTGTCGATATATCACCGAGAAACAACTTCACCTGAGATGGTCCCTCACAGAGCATTGCTGCTCTAGCATGGCAACACTATGGAGGTTCTTAATATCACGCACACTTTACAAGTCTTAAAACGAAGGTTTTCTCAAGAGTCATTTGCTTGCCAGCCGCTAATCTGGCTGCTCATCGGGAAGTCACAGCATTATTCCATCTCCCCGGAATCATGCTGAGGCGCGAAATTATAACACCTGCCGAGCCGTGTCTACTGCGGTACAGTGTTGCTAACATCAAACAACGGCGAAGTCGGCAGAGCTCTGATTGCCGGAGTTAGGAAATTTCTGCAAGTCTCACACTACAAATTATCGAAGCATAGGGTCGAAAAAAGATAATTCTCCAAGATCTCCTATAGTTGAAACCATCATGACAGGCAGCTGAGGCCGAATGGGGGATTAAGGGACTACCTCTCATATTTACAGGTCCCAGGCAGATACCTTACATAACATAGGTTTACGCTAATTATCATTATTAGTAGACAGCGTCGTGCTTGATTATCGCGTGTAGGTGCTATCGTAATAAGTATGTTATCGCATGGTCACGCGGATGATATGGCGAAAGACACTCGGACGCACCGCGTTCTCGTGTTCTTTCCCCATATCACCCACGTGACCATGCGATAACTAACACTTAGGCAAACCTTTCCTTTCAAATGCTGATGCATGTTGTTGTTGGGAGCAGCTGTCCATTCGGCTAATGATTAAGTTAATTATTCAAGAGCTTACACACCTTGGGGATTTAACAATAGACAGCGAAGTTTGTCCGATGCTTAATGGGGTCATGTCGCTTGTGACCTGGGTCATCCATTGTATCATTTTTACACGGGGAGGTAGTCACATTTACATAGCAAATAGCTGAATAGCGCGATGGTGTATGGTCAAGTGGTCGATGCTTTTGTTACAGACTTTGTTGGTCGCAATTTAATGCCTTTTGTAATAATGTCTCGCCTTACTCCGTCCAACCTGTTTATTATTTGATATATTTACAGATGTGCCTAGTGGATTCAGAATCAGAGAAGGGACGATTTGAGAGGGAAAATGCCACAGGAACTTATGCACATAGGGTCGTGCGCAGAACATTTTGAAACCTCTCAATTCATGAATGCAGTAGAAAAGTAAATATGATTTTATTGCTCCTGATTCTGTTCTATAAATAATGTATGCATAAATTTCACTACCTTTTGAATACTGTCTTTGGCTGAACAGGCATGTGACTATATGTATGGCACCACCTGCTCACTTCATTGGGAATTTGAATATTGTATGGACATATGAAGGTGTCATCAGCAGAGCTCATCTGGGTTAACATTTGTTTGTGTTGTTGTCTCAGGAAGAAATTGATCTGGAGTGCAGTTCCCACAATTGTTGAGTGCCCTAAACAACCCCATTGATGGAAGAAAAGCGTCCTCCCCCTGTGAAAAGGATTAACGAACAGCCTGCGATAAAAAAGTTAAGATTTGTGGATGAATCTGCATCCTGTGGCTCCTTACAAGCAAGCCCTACTAAGGAAAAATTGCAGCAGTGTAACCAAAAGTTGAAAACTAAGATTTGCCGCCTCAGGCAGAAACTCAATAAGCCAGCCAAGCATAATACGAAATCCCACTAAGTCAACGCTGCTATTGGAGTTGTTGCTAAACATCTTTTCGGGTCCTGCTCTTTCCTTCTTTAGGTCTCAGATCAAGCTATCATCTCGCAGCTGACAAGGTTATCGCTGGTCTGATTCAGACAAAACTTTTGCCCTCTCCATGTACCACTCAAGTCCACAGTGCTACAAAATCCTTTCCAAGGTATTTGCTTTGCCCACTATAAGGACACTTGTGTTCATCAAAGAAAACCTATATTATGATGTAGCGAGGAGCAATATCGCACTCACTATGTGTCTAACAATGCTGGTGTCTTCATGGTTAGGGGCCTTGTTGGCAAGTGGAAGCACGCTGTTGGCTATTTCCTATCTAGTGGGCCAATGCGTAGTGAATCCCTTTATGATGTACTATTAGAGGGGATAACCAAGCTTCAAAGCATTGGTCTCATAGTAAAAGTCCTTATCTGTGACCAGGGTAGTAATAACCGTAGTGTTGTAGAAAAACTAGGAGTCACTGTACAAGCCATATTTCATCAATAGAGTCCAGTCTATCTATGTTATGTATGTTATCTCATAACAAATGTGCGAAATAATTTGAAGAAGTCTGGTTTCATCATCCAAAGAGAAGCCGCTATCTGTTAGCAGTAGGCAGCAGTCAACACAGTCTTTCATTGCCTGCCGAAAAGGGTTTTTCGGTGGTTACTTGGTCAGTAAAGTCCAGAAGAAGTTTACCTGCAACAGTTGTCGTGCAAAGTGGATCCCTGAGTCCCTTCCTAATGATGAGCAGCTTGTGTTTGTCAATTCCAAGAAATACACTGCTGATAGCAGACTTATTACACCCAGTCAAGTTGTCATTGATTTTGTGTGTGAAATGGAGATTCTATTTAAATGTGCATTTCCGTGCATTAGTCACAGTGATAAACTGAGATCTAAACTGGCCGTGCTAGGTCGATAAGTAAGCCCCCAAATTGTTTGTGATGAAAGTGAATGTGAAGGTGCCCTGTTATATTTCATCACCCTGCATATGACTTTGAGAATACACCATGCTCTGAAGCAACAAAACCAGTCACTTGGTGCGAAGGGCCAAAAGAGTAACAGAAAAGCAATGAAGTTACTGAACCTGAAGTTGATTTGTTTTATGACAAGAGATCATTAACTTTATTTCCATGTTTATGTTATATTTTTTCTATGTAACTGTGATTCATCATTTTACACTATATTTACCTAACATGCCTGTTGTATCATGGAGTAATTGATACTCTAGTTGATAGTCTACAAATGTTCAACTACTCGGATGTCTTTACTCT
This sequence comes from Urechis unicinctus, assembly GCA_034190875.2. Classification (NCBI taxonomy): domain Eukaryota; kingdom Metazoa; phylum Annelida; class Polychaeta; order Xenopneusta; family Urechidae; genus Urechis; species Urechis unicinctus. The sequence goes on along the minus strand of CM067345.1, from coordinate 18,606,965 downwards.
GTGTCAGTGGGAGGGTCACTCATCATCATTGTTATTATTGCCTTGCTGTAGGACACCATTTATTGTTCTTTTTACTTGACTGTGTTTTCCATTTCAAATTGCATCTCGATTTGGTGAGTTGCTTGAGATGCTTGCACACATAAAACCCTGATGGAATAAAATAAACTTTTTAATTCATGTAGAATTATTTCCTATTATATTATTTCCCACAACCATACCATAGACATAGTTTTAATGTGATATTAATGGCCCACTGCATGTCATATTTTATATGTCAAGCTATCTCCACTGCATTGAATCGGAGAAGAGGAGAATTCAAAAATGATATCTGCAGCCCCATACAGTTGACTGGATTTGTGTTAAGTGCAATCCGGTTTACCTTGTGTGTCTGTTAATGAAAATATTATCCACCTTTACGCTTCCTTTCACTGCAATTCAGTCAAAGAGGGGTTTGTGTTTATGGGACCAAATTAATGTGAGGTCGTCATCAGCCGGGTAGGCCGTACGGGATCGGGGAAAGGCGGCCCATAAAACATCTAATTCATTCAATGCGTATATATCAAATCCACCTACGATGACGCTATTTACCACTATTTCCTAAATGTTAAGGCTGAGCATTAAAAATGTACAATATCCAATTTTCCTATACGCTTCTTTCAATGTTGGAATGGATTCGCGACACTTGGTCTACGGTCGCCTCTTGCCTGGACCGATGCACTCAAACTGACCTCATTAACCCTTGCCACCAGGAGTCAGCACTCCGTGACGAGTTACCATTGCAGAGGCGGCGCTTTCCTTTCTTGGTATCTAAGTTCTTTGCATTTTCGCCCGAAATGTGGCGCGCTCTCTCGCACTGACCTTTCGCATAACTCGTTCTAAGAATCATGGGATTGAGCCGAAAGTAGTTCCAGCAAGATGGCAAGATGGCAGCGTCTGTCAATGTTTGCGGTGTTTCTGATCGGGAAAATATCAAGCCTGTCGTTGGTAAGCAATTGTCAACCTTAATGTATCACACTAATGTTCAGTAATTGTATTTATATATTCAATAAATTAGAGTTGATTATGCAGGCTTTGTGACATATTGTCGATTCAGTTAATTTTGGAAGAATGAGCGATGAAATAGAAGTACACCGCATCGGTGCATGCATATGCCAGTGTGGTTGACGCGGGGTCCGAGGGGGTAGGGAGGGAGAAATGGTAGTGATGCATTTTTTCAGTGATTTCTACGGTATTAACATACGCTGTATACACACTATGGTTCACATGGTCATTCATGTTTACTGTCCTGTCACTTGGGGTCCACTGGTCTGGTTCTGGGTCTCTGGCATGCTCTCTCATAAATTAAAGCCTACTTGTTGGAAGTGTTGGTCACGAAAACTGCTTGAACAGAGCTGTTCTTCCTTACTGAGTCACAATTCATAATTTAAAAATGACTCGTTTTTATTTTATAAAATAGTATTCATTTGTTTGTGTCCGTGCTTCAGAATTTCAGACTCCAATGAAGATAACCTTGTCCAGGTTGAGACCCTATCATCTATGCTTTTCGTGCAGGGAGGACAGGAAGCATTGTCACCTTCGGCTTCTGAATAATGTGACTCTGCAGAGAACCTACATGAATTTGTTGAAGGATGTATTTTTGATAGAAATGCCCCATGACTGTGAATACTAATTATGTGAGAATTGTATCAATAGATTGACCAAAACACTTCAGTGGAAAAGAGATGCCATTTCCATGTTCTATGTATTACACACACAAAGCATAGATATTAATATTAGTAAATTAGAATAGCATGATATCATATGTGTGCATGATTTATCATCAAGTTGTTAAGAAATGCAGATTCAATATGCTCATAATTAAATAGTTTTTATGGAGGTGTTCATGTGTTTACATTCATATTGCTAAGCAGGTTTCTTATGTCTGTCTTTTAATATAGTTGGGGACATTGCAATTGTTAATGTCGTAATGTTTTGCTTTCTCTCGCTCTATACTTGTTTGATGCTCATGTGATCTATTGGCCAACAGCTTACCGCCCTGCGTGGAGGTCACATGACTTTTAACTAATTGCTTAGCCGATAGGGATGGTAATCACTTCCTGTTGTGACTCTGTTCCTTGCACACACAATTTTGATTTTCCTATCCCACCCTCCACTGTTTTCCTGTCTTGCTGTAGTTTATTTAAATGTACAACCTTTTCATGTTGTGGTGGTGGTTTTCTCCCCCACCTTTGCTGTGTGCAATGTATTTTTGTTTATTCCATTTCTTACATGCACCTGGCTTAAATAAACAAGCCCATTTATCAACTCTTATCATGTTTTTTATCTTTCACAGCAAACTATTTGCAAGGTTTTTGTTTTAACTCTCATAACTCATACAATTTCAGCCAACTTGATTTTATTATATGACCACCAACTATAAAATATATTTTTTCCATGATTGTTAGATTTTTCCATGTGTCAATTTCCCAGAACTTTACAACAAAGATGGCTATGTGTTGCACAATAGTGAACTTTGGTAATGTATTCACACCATAATTTTCTCTTTCGTTTATTAAAACAATAACTTTAGAGCCTTATTATTTTTAATTGCAGATGAATTAAATTGGGAGAGCATTACCTCGTTTAAATTACCCATTGCATTCACCCGATTTTCCAATGGCATAACCGGTCGCTTCTTGAAATATGAATATCAACACCCTTTACGATCCTAATTCATCTTTAGAAATGCTAGGGACTGGATGATACCCATTTTCGAATATCTTACCCCACCCCCTTCCGTGCCCACCGCGCTTGTGTACACGTGATTTCTTTTTATTTCTTTGCTCCAATTTCTTCAACCCAACAGTTAAATATGAATATGAAGAACTCGTGAGTTTTCCAATATTAGCATCGGTAATTACAAGGTGTTAGAATCATATGAAGAAAACTGCTTTCGCGACCCTTGCAGCGAACTGATTGCGGTGTAAAACCACGTGCAGAATTTGACTCGAATGGTTACTTGTATTGAGTAGTAATTTTTAGAACTATGTTTTTGGCGTAAGGAGACTCCCGAGAATCTCGGGACTGGGTGAATCAGTTATGAGAAAGGGGTATGCTGTAAGGGACAGGAAGCGGCCCCTTGCGGGAGAAAATGAGTTCTTTGCCATAACACAGATTTCTTCGACAAAGCATAAAATGCTCCGTAATAATGATGAATGGTTGATAGGGACGTGAATGCCTGTACATGCTTGGTTTATGCTTTGTATTCAACTTGACCGCGCATTTGCATACAAAGACTATCTGCTATGTGCTATGTAGCTAAAGCACACAAGTGCGAAATGTTCCATCATGTTGAATACAATATAAAATACGCAAATGCTACAATCAGTAAATAGATTGCCGGTGTCACTTTAGTCGCCAGTAGTTTTATGCCCACCGTCGCGGATAATTACTTAAGTGAAGCGAAATATAATAAAGCAGAATTATCCAGTTCTCTTCAATGCGCTGCAAATCCTACGTTATCTTTTCCAAATCAATATTTGATCCCAATCGTTTGCATTTATGGTACAGATAATGTAACTGATTTTATTTATTATTTTCTGGAAGAGCGCTCGATGTTCCCGTCAGAGATATATCATAATATAGTCTCTTAGGTATATAATTAATTGACTCAAACATGCATACAGAATTGTAAAATATTGTCGACTGGGTATGCGATAGTTGCAGATCCCACATTGGCGTCACCACCACTCGATATTCTAGCACAATAAACTAGACACCTTAAAACAGCTTCCTATCAAACTCACAACCCGTAGCACTCAAATAACACCTTTTGCGTACGATGCACCACTGCAGAAAAAACGTTCTCCCGCGTACTATATGTGAAACTCAGGTCAAGTAATATAATCTCTTATCTGCTGCGAGACTTTGCTGCGAGTCATTACTGTAATATGGATAACATATTAGTCATCTACTGTTACGGGTTAAATACGGAAGGTTGATAGCCCAAATCCCAACATAACATGTACTGTGAGGTGAGTACGTATGCTTTTTATTTCCCTGAAACAGTTATGAATTTCACAACGCTGAGAAAGATGTCATTTCGCGATATTATAATGACGGACGAAGCTGTATGGAAGTTAACAGGGCATCTGTGGCATGACACACCTTCACCACCACATTGCTTGACTTGTTGGTGTGTAAAGATATACTTATATACGAAGCCAGCAACACCAAATATATACCCCTCCCCATAGTGTCGAATGCCTGCTTCCGTTTATGCTACCTGTATCAGATATAAGCATGTTTGAAACCTCGTAAGCGTTCCGTTTATTGCGTTGAAGGCAAGGCAATAGATATCGCGCTGCAGCTTGTGCCCAGGGTAAGTAGTAGAATTTTAACACATTTTTTCTTTTACATACTAATCAAATCCGATCTTCATTTATAAAAACATTGTACCGTTATTATAAAACCACATGCAACTACTCAAGGGGCTTATTCATCTGCTGACTGATCTGTTGAATACTGAGCTTGCAACACCGTAAGCAAGAGTTATTAACCTATACAGCATTTAATTGGAAAATAAATCCTCGATAATATTACATAACTGTTAAATATTATCATTTGAAGCATAAGCAGATAAAAGTTAGTTCTTTTTAAATTTATTATGAATAGGGTGTCTACTCTTTCGATACATAGTGGCATTGATCGGACTATAATCCAATCGATTTATTCTGTTATCTCGGACCCTAGTCGCAAGAACGGTTTGACCAAACCAGAGGCAGACTTGAACTGTTATACAGGTTGCGATTCAAATACTTTCATTGTGGCTTGTGCTGGGATATTTCAAAACATTGTAGTGAAGATATCAGCTGTTGACGCAAAACGACCATCGGTCTGATTGACGCTAATGAAGTCATTTGCGTTTTGAACATGTGCGCATCAACACGTGGTGGTTGTTTTTACTATGTCAAACGCCGAAATGGTGTGTCGCGGGGCGTACGTGTGATAAGCATTGATTGCAGACACATGTGGGTTGGGTTTGCCTATCTTTGTCGATTTCACAATACCAGACCGGATTATACTCCGTGCTCACTGACGTTACATTCAAAGTAATTACACCCCTCTATTTATGCAAAAATATGACCAATAGGCGGCGGTTATAATATTTCCCGGATGATGACAGTCAGCATCGCGCGACTTTCCTATGATGTGTGTTAGTCATTTGATACGTGCAATATCCTAAGCCACTGTACAGATTTCTCGCGGCATTATTTAAAAAATATTTCCCGGATGATTGACAGCACTTTTTCGCAACATTAAGGGGGCGCCAAAAAACTGTATATTTCAGTCATAGAATTAGTTGAATAAGGAATTACCAACAACTGCTGTCACACCCAAAAAATAAATAAAACACACAATTTCCAAAGAATGTGCCTTTTTGGCGTGTATGGCTTCTGTTTTATCCAGGCTACACTTTAAGGAGGTAAGGGTCGTATGATCGTGCATGTAACCTTAGGCATATCAATGCAAGCACATGTTATCACAGAGCGATAATCAATTATGTGCTTGCTTTTTCCTCGATGTAAACATCTTCATACATGAGAGCCAATGAATAATTGGATACAGGTACAATTATTTCTTCTATTGAAACCCAAATCTACCACGGAAATGTGCAAAAGGAATGGCAATCAGATTGATTATGCTCAATATAAGGTCACTGGTAAGATTACTGCCCTTGAGGAAGTCATTATTTGTCAGCAAACTGTTAGCCGGTTAGGTAAATGAACTGGCTGTACGTCCGGACTAGCAATCATTAAGACCCACCTGTTTAGACCTTCCGGAGCAGGCATTTGTTTATATTCGTTTACCGCATGTTTATAGCCTTGTTAAGTACTATTCTATTAACACGATGTCCGCATTTATAAACTCCCAGTATTTAGCAGCACAATTAATGCTGCGTGCTAGTTTATGTCTATAATGCGATAAATGCCAGTCTTCATATCTTCTGTCTTTTGGGTAAAAGGGCATTTTCAAACAGGCTTATAGCATGTTCTACATGATCTTCGTTTTATAAAACAGTTTGTATAGGTAGCAAATGATCACACATTGTTCGTGCTTATTGACGGATTAGTCTGATATTCTGTCACGCCAAGTACAGCTCATGATATAATCCTCGTCAGCAAGAATCCAAATTGATCACCTGCAGTATGGTTAATGATTGCGGATTGAATATGTGGGGTCTGCTCACAAACTACGCATAACACATTAGCGAACAATAAATATGACATTCGCCACACTTGGCATTGTCAGTTACTGAATCTGAAAGACAAGAGTTTTTTTAGGACTCAAATAACCTTCTGTTTTTATTCTGTAGCTGTTTATTGTTTATAAAAGGCTCATGGTGAGAATCAGAGCTTTGTGAAGGTCCTGGCTGGTCGTTAAAATTTCAAAATAGGATTGTTGCATACGAAGTGGCTGGCTGTGATCGACACATTAGTAAATAGAACCATGTGAAACATGAGCAAACAAACCTTATGAAATATCCTCAAAGCACGAGTAATTCATCATCATGTGCGTTTCATAAGCTGGTTTTATTATTGCAGGCAGAAAATTGATGTCATTTGTCTGCTCCATGAGTTATGCAAAATTTGCAACTGTCACCAAACAACTTATTGAATCAACCTAACACAGGCAGTCACATAATATCTGAGGCACACTGTTGCAAAACCATATAAGCTTATTACCACCCTCACTGTACACAACGACATAAACCTTAAGAGCCACTCAACCACCAACCTGCTATCGGCTTGCTTATGGTTCAGTACATAATGCATCGCGTTAACATGAATTGTCTTTCCCTTGCTCTGTAATTGCGATTAATGCCGTCGTTAATGTATTTTGTGCTATAGTTAATTTACGATGCCATAAATCAAGCAGCAATGATAAGTCCAATTAAGGTATTCCTGTATCATTAATTACGAGAGTCATGTAACTATTACCGTATGAATCATCAACCATTCAAAAGGCTCTAAAATAATCGGAAAACATGGCAATTGAGGCCACGGCGTACCTCCAAAATTGGGACAAATACCTACCGATTCAATCTCTTATTTGTCTCAGAATAATAGCCCATCATGCCGTGGTCGTTCGTCGTAATACTTGTCAGGTATAACGGAAGCATATTCCGTTATGATTATCTTTACAGCAAATTTATTCATGAATGAATCGTACAGTGAACGTATTCTATTTGCTCAATATTGCCCACACATTTTAGAGCTGTACGTTTACCATGTTTGGACGGCAATCAAATGACCTAATGCTCCGATATGTCAACTTGTATCGCAGGCATAATTATTGCCCGTCATTTAATTGGGGCGTGCCGAATATGTGTTTGTCGTCAACGTTATCTTTGATGATGCCTCAAATCAGTATAATGTATTTGTCAAGGCCTTGTAATGCCACTCGTTTGATAATTGTTCGAATGGCGCCTTAATAAAGGCATCAAAATCGATATAAACCATTATTACTGACTGAACACTTAGTATTCTTAAAATTATGTTAATCAATAATGACAACACCTTACTGCCAATATTTATGCATCAAGTCTTTTCCCAATTGAAGTATGCACCTGCACGCCTTGCACGAGTAAAAGGGAATAGGCCGCTTGTCAGCTCGATTTGTGGATCAATCATTTATAGCAGGAACGCACTATTCGTGTCCATGCTGACGCGCTAATTTATGAACGACTAGCGGGTCCCTTCCTAACTTAACTCAGTGATTAATAATCAATGAGTGGGGATCAAGGGATGTTTCAGAGAGAATTGACGAGCGAAATCGGCAAAATCATTGATTGTATCCACAAAACGACAGATGTTATTTCAATCAATAAATGCTAAGCCTCCAATTACTAGTATTAACACTAATAAATGGACTGTAAGGTTGTGGCCTTATTCTTATTAGTAATGCTTTAGTTAACTCTCTATTTTAAACTTCCCGAAGATTGTTTTTCGTCATTGACGTATCTATCACAGACCATTGAATTATCGGGACTTATGTGTTAACAATGAGGCTACATTATGATATTTTCATTGGAAAATGATCCAATAAATTACATCTAATAATCAAGCCGTAACACGGCCCTGCTTTGGTGAAGTCATTGTATTCATATTGAAATTTTGTTTTAGGCTAGATATCGTAACTGAAATCGGATCAGTCTTCGTGTTGCTGTGTTATTTGATTGCAAACGCTCATTTATCACACTAAAGGGCCTGATCATATAGCTGGTTAGCTTTCAAGCCAAGTACGCATTTGTATGGATTCCAACAAAGTATTCGTGAATAAACATTAGTCTGGGTATTTTGTATACTATTCTTCGGCACTTACAGTACCATCGAAGAGTATCCAAAACGCATGTTTACCTCATGTCATTATGGTCTCATTAAATCGTCAGCCATACGCCCGGATAACTGCTTTCTGCTAAATAACGGTTGATGTTGGCGTTTAATGTTCAAGAGCGTTACATACAGTGCGTCGCCACCAATAACGGCCTATATCTGTTCATGGCCTATGATTGTTAATTTGTCCCCGAGTTAGTTTTGGATGTACATAGAGTTTTAGTCTCCAACAATTGTTATTTGAAACCCTTATGTTCCCTGTTCCAATTGCCGAATGATCATATTCGGTTTGCAAGGCACGTATTTTTCGAATCCATGACACTAAAGTTAAACGCCTTATTAGCATATAAATCAATATCAACTACTTCAACCGAGAATACCAATTATTATCAACACATGAATATAATCCAGTCGGAAAGAGGCCAGCATTCATAACACGTGGCTTTAGAAAGACTGTTGTAGTTTTTTTGTAAAAAAATTGTTCATTGAAATGAAAACAGCACTAAAAACAATGGGTTGCAATAAAGGCTTTGATAGCTGGATTTTAATCATAAAATCTCAAGGGTGATGATGAAACTATTGCGAATGCAATTACATCCGGTTTATTAGTGATGAATTAGAGGGACGGTAAACCTACGGATGAAATATCCCAGATCAAGTTTCCATAACCAATTTCGATTTTTAGCGAAACGACAAAAGCAATGAACAGCCACCCAACGCTTTCATTTATTTGCTTGATATAATGACTACATACAAAGGCAGATCGCAGGTGTGTGGTTCCATCGCATAACACATAGTTCATCCTCGTTAATTAGCTGATTAAGATCGCCAAAATAGTTTTTTACATAATGCATTAAGCTGTGATAAACAAATGATTATGCTTCATTGACCGGGTAACATTTTCAGCCGTGCGGCATCATATCGTATAACAGCAATAGAGTTAAAAAAAAGACTCGCCAATGCTTGGACGAGAATACAAGATAAAGAACTGTTTGACCTACAAAGCTGTAAGTTTAATTTATTGGTAAACTCCAACAGCCTAGAGCTTGGCCATAACATGCGGTTCGTCTCGCAAAGAGGAATAATGAATCTTGCTGATATGCCAGACAACTGCTTATGTGCATTGTAGATGACGATTGATAGGTAAGTTTAACTAACGCCGAATGGTCAGTCGTTCGAATTCGATACCTGCATAATAGTCTGCAATCGCTTCGTTACCATAGTAGTTGCAAATATTCGCAAAACAAAATCATTCTGAACTACATGATATGTTTTGTGATCATAAACATGACAGTTCTAACCTGACAGTTAATCCTCAGAATATCGGATTGGTATGCATGATGTATTGAATACTATTTCGTAAATGTATCTGTTATTTCCGCGCAAAATCAGGTAATTTAGTTAACCAAAATAAGTCGGTAGTACAGCAGGACTGGATCATCATTTTATGAAAAGTTGGCTGACGGAGGCCTGAAAGCCCTTTACTGGCATATAAAAGATACAACGACTAATGCCGGCATTTTAGATTGCAGTAGCTCAATGCGAAGAAAACATGCGAGCTTTTTACAATGATTAAACAAAACTCACAGACGGAACATTCGATTCCAATCCGTACTGCATATTTGAAGTTCATAATAAATGCACAAAATCCATGGTCTAAACAAACAGTCCATTGAAATATGAATTATGACTTGCCTTTATAGAGGTTTAATGACCCAGCCAGTACCTTGACAGATAATGGCAAGTTCATAACATCGGGTAGACATATGTAAGCCATCTAAAATCAAATATCTACTCAGACGTTGTGACATTAACATGCCATTGTACGGCTAGCTTCTTTGACATCTCATAGTACAAAATGCCAACACTAGATTACGAAACACCCTCTCTTATAAATGCGTCAAGCAGAAGACCTACATTTATAACATTGGCATAACGCATTGCGATACGATGTCATATTTCCAACAGGTTTCAGTAAAATCTTCAGGGGCCAGTTTGGGATTTGTTAAAAAAAGGACTCTGTTTGATAACATGCCTCTTGAATATATCTAAAACTTTCAATGCTGTTGTTTTAAAGAGAAAACTTGCGTAGGCATTGTGATATATGTTACTTGCATCAATCATGTTACTCAATTCATTTGTTTCTCAAGTTTTATGTGGAGTATTTAAAAATCCGGGTCTATATTTTTGCCTGAAAATGCACGACTATGAGCTTGCGTCCGTGGTTTTTTCTCGATGTTCACGCAGTTAAAATGTAGATTAATTGGTTTTGATTATGTGCCATGACCGTTGTTCCTTTATATGAAACGAGCTTCAGTTTTTGAACTACTAATTTAATTGACTGCATTGCAAATGTCAAAGTAATATCATATTGCATATGATTTTTGAAGTAGTCAAGTTTTGATGCATGCCTAGGTGCTTTGCTCTGAATATCATTGTATGTGATTGATATCAGCTAACAATCATTACATTAAGAGCAGCCATGTATAATTCACCATCGAGTAAATAATACGCGCATCACTCGGCAGTTAGGATGTCGTGGATAATAGAGTGATTGTTGAGGTATGTCTTGCGTTTCGGTGAACACCACTGCTCTATTCATATACCATTCTTGAGATAAAGATATTTGCGTAAAAAGCCTCACTTTTAAGTCAGAATCACCTCAAATGATTGTCAGTCAGATACGCACTGCCTACTGCTATACTAAAACTCATGGCACTTTAATGATCATTTGTATTTGCACCTTCTTTACGCACAAACCTATGTATCAAATAACCAATCATTGGCCATTGAAAATGAATCGCTACTTCGGATGAGCTACTGTGCGAACATTGGATTGAATCGTTACATTAGGCCGACATTTATTCATTCCGTAATGCAGTCACCGTGAATAAGTGCAATATATTTTGAAGTATTTTACTTAGATTACCAAGTTGGTTGTGTGATGCTGCACGGTTTGCACTTACAGGTGATTTAAAGATTGAGGAACAAATAGATGTTTATGGATTCTTCCGTGTGCTGTGTGGCCAAAATTGGCTAAATTTAAGTTATTATGCACACACATATGCATGTCTGAGCATCAATACAAAAATTGCTGACCAGCCACAGAGCCTTGGCATAATAAAGCTAATCACATAGGCAGATACTGTACTCATACTCAGCATGCAGGCAAAAAGTATTTCAACTCCAACTGCTCTAGTCCATAGCAATAATTTATATTGTTACCAATGGTGTTACCTAGGATACGCTAAGTATCGCCCCAAATAGACACGTATTGCGGCTGACATCCCCAGTAAAGAACTAACTCTTAAACTTACTCGAGCTAGTGATTAGCTACAACATGCGGAGGGTCATATGCAATATTCGGTGGTATAGTATAAACTTGGAGTGCAGCATTTGCAAGCGGTTCATCATTGGTTCTCATTCTTTATCGACCATGGAACAAACTAATGATGCCGAAATGGTAATCTGATTTTATTTAGCGTTTATTTTTTATTCGGACCTTATAAAAAAAAAACGTACGGTTAAGACAATATTTGAAACAGGGTCTACGAAAAACCACAGCCTGACAATAAAGTGTATTTGCTTTCTAGTACTATCGCATTCACCAAGTATTTATTTATTCATTTTGTGACACTGGTACATGTATCTGAATTGTTCTGTCAAAAGACTACGTGCATAAAGTTATGATTTCTATTCGTCATTTTTACATTCCACTTGGTCACGTTGTTTCAACACTCCCTCACATAAAAAGTCATAGTTGCCACTGACACTTAAGATGGATAAGAAAGCCACATTTTAACTTAGGTGAATTATAAACCATATGCTACAGTACACATACACACTTTCTGCATACCTTAAATACTAGAGTAATCGCTTGTATCGTGAAGTTTTTCCCTGCCACTGCAGTATGGTGCAGTCTCTTATTTTTCACAATGAAAAGTAATTTGATGGTTCATTTCGGCCGGGTTCATCGTTGCGTACTCCGAGCCATTAAGAAATTGAAAGGTAGTGTTCAGACATCTACATTGATATGGCTTGTTTATTGACCAAAATCAGCAAAAAGGTTTCATTGTTAAATTTTAGACTTTTGTTTAATAAATACAATAAGCTGAACATTAAATGGCATGTAGGAACTGCAAAAAATTTACCCAACAGTGTATGCTGAAATGCGATGACATCCAGCTTGGACTTAACATCCATGTACAATTGTTACATGCATGTATGTATGCTAACAATTAGAATCTATGTGAAATAAAGTATTGATAGACAATGAAAGGAATGATTTGCTATGTGAGCTTTGAACTAGCTGCTATGCAAAACTCTTCTCGCCTTCATACATAATAAAAAAGTTTTCAAAATTGTGTTAGATACAAGATGTGTTTTATACTACTTACATATTAGATAATATCTCCTCGGATATTTATTAGCTCAAACTGCTAATTGTGTTTCAACGACCCATCATTGCAGGGTTTGTGTTGAAACAACAATCAATAAACATTAACAATCCGAGAGCATACCTTTATTATTACCAGCTTGTTAATTTTATTAACTTGAGAAATCGAATATGAAGAAAGCTGCATTGACCTCTGGCTCTCTGTTCATAAAGCATATGCAGCTTAAAATCGCAGAATAATTGGCAGGCAACGGTATTATACAATGGGAGACATCTATGACTGTGAGATTGCTGCATGGGAGGTGGGTATGCGCAGGCATGTGAACGCTCCATGAATAGCAATTATTGTGCGTGCATTAACAAAGATCAGAGTTGACAATCTGATGGAGAAGACCTTGCTGCACGAGTTGTTTTTCAGCAGTTCATTACGCATCTATATGGCCCCCGTATCTCCTAATAATGTTCTTGTATTGTGCATCTAAACTTCTTAGATTATTCTGACGAATTTATAGGGGTCACGTTTGAAATGCTGATTATGAATATGGTGCTAAGGATATATAAGGGTTACAGTTTGCATATGCTCTATTGTGGCACGGTGAAATGTTGCTTAATTAACCGCAAAGATCGGTGCAAGACACCACTAACGTAGCTCCACGCCTCCCAGATATAATATTTTCGAAAGATAATGCTCTACTTAATGACGCGAAGTGGAAGGGGTTCTTGCTGATTTTTATTACTCCTCTCCGTCATATTTCAACCACGCCACGATTGACACCAGGAGAAGAACCTTTAATTTTCCATATACTGACACCAACGACGTGCAATACATTAACAGGTTCTATCAAAAGGCGGCAAGATGACGTGGGAGGTGAAAAGCGACGCCTCTTATATGTGCCCCGTGTGACAGAGGAGCACTTCATATTTGCTCGTGGAAGCACTTAAGATCACATAAATCGGAATGAATTAACCAGTATGGTCTATGTTTTATTTGTCTAGACGACACGTGGAGTTCGACTGAAAGTCCATGCTTGCAAGTGGCAGTCAAATGATAGCGTGTATTATTCTGCAGTTCATCGCAGTCGTCGCAGATTACGTTCAGCCATGTACTAGATAAGCCAAAGCCTTTTCATTGAAAACATAATCTTTCTACGAGCAGACCTGATCAGTGATATCTTCAAATTCTCGCGAAGTGCTATCATTCACGTCCCACTTTACATCCCCAATTATGTAGGAGCATATTTTGAACCCTGTAATGGTGCTATGGAATGTAAGTAGTAATCTGCCTTATTGCGTTTAACTAAACCTTAATTTATCATTAACCACTTTGTCTACTTCATTTATGTCTGACAATCATTTCTGTAAACTGTGCCTCGCTTACACAATTACGTTATTGGAAATCAAAGTGCGATGTTAATGACATGGCGTTTGGCAAGTTATTATAAGAAACATAATCGCTTCGTGTATCAAAGCCTTGCTTCTGGCGAAGATATAATAGCAACTCTGATGTAATAGGAACTAAGCATCAAGGCAAACACAATACACTTAGCCACGTTATTCATATGTATATTTGCAGGTTGTTTCGATATGCGAAGCCATATATTTCTATTTTATCGGGCAATGGTCCAATGCATGACAACAGTTATTTCATTTTCTGCGTTATTAAGAGTTGCATGCTAAACATTAACGAAGAAGGTCAGAATTGAAATGGCATGAATAGTGCTAATACTATGACGAGATGTATAGAGAGTTTGCACGCAACTGCGTAGTACGTGATATTCTGGCGGCTCTGCATGCCGCAAGGCTGAGCCTCATAAGCTGTTGTTAGAACAAGCCATTTATTTTGGGACCTGAGCATAATAATGGGGGCATGAAGCAAGCCAAGGAATGTTAATCAAATCCATAATATAATTTACATCTGATAACCAAGCAATCACCTTACTGATAATTATTCCCTTTACATTGGTCAGCATCTTGGTGAGTAACATCATGGCATTAGAATATACTGAAGCCTGAACATCTACAGATAATATGTGGTAATGAGAGTAAGGCCCGATGAGTTACACCATAAAATCAAGCCAAGAAACGGCAATATAGCTAAATCTACCACCTATATTTGTGTGCACCTATTTTTAGCAGATGTTTGAAGAGACGGCAGAATAAAACACGCATGTGTCCATTATTGTTTCTGTAGTTAAGAACCGGCAATAATAACAGACAAGTTATGCGTGCGCATCTGCCCCTTCCGCTACTTTTGGGGTTTTTTTTCTCAGCCAAGTACAAGAGATCATTGTCAAGACGCATAATGTATCTGCAGCATTAAGTATCTAATGCCGTACAATGAGTTACAATTTTGTTATTGTAGCAACTAGACAAACTGGTAACAACAAAATAATTGCGCCAAACACAAGAAACTCTCATAATATGCATAGATATATGTGCTGGCTTTCACATGGTTCTTGCTGCCATTCCCTTATGTCAGTTATGAAACATCCATTATTTTTTGTATACAAATCCCGACTAATGGGACGGCTTATTCAGCAATATTGCGTTGATTACAAAACCCTCCATGCAAAAATAAATTATATGGTACGTCGTACAAAATGTAAAGTACAGTTTCCATATTAATAGCCATGCAAATTAAAGGATATTGGTGTAAATATTAATGTATGAGAGAAAAATATGATATATCATGCAACATCTTTTCTGATCATATTTACACTGAAGCATAGTTGGGACTTACAATCAAGTGCACTTGATCATTTTAAATAAAGTACCTTGAAAAAAGTGTGAACATATGTAGCTGTAGACCTATAGCACTACATATTTTATCAACATTGCACATGTGAGGATTTCGATCGTCCGAATATAACTGCGGCTGCGATGTCTCAATTGATGAAGTTTATGCTGCTATGTCAGCGTTACCAAGGAGAAATAAGTAATAAACAGCATATGTTATTATTGATGTTTCAGTCAATTAATGTGCGGGAAAATAATTATTAATTAATATTCTTTAATTTGCATTAGCAATACAAATTTTACCTCGATTAAATCGGTTTTGCAAAGGTCGGCTAACTTACTACTAATTCATCTCATTGAACCCTGGTGTTATTAACTTTGGACTAAAAGCACACAAGTTTTATAAAAGTACAAAGAACAGGTCGATAGGCAATATTTGTTGTGTAAAGAATACGTGTCAGGTCAAACAGTGTTACTTTTATTTAATAGTGAAAACATAGACATCATCAAAGTTGCCCCCCCCCCCCCCCCCCACAACAGATGTATTTTAAATAAGCAGACTAGGTTCCTCGTTAAGTATTATATCTCTTAGTAATGCTTTCCTATTAGTTGATATTATCTACCACCACGCCAGCCAGATATTGGAAGCAAACCTATTAGGCTGAGTATCATTGATCGCATTCATTCAAGTGAGGCAACGTGTTATTAAACATTGCACATAAATGCATGCCAATAAAAAATAGCTAAAGGACGTGCAATGCAAAATAACTAGAGTGCAGCAAAGCATAGAAGTGATCCTTCTGTACTTGGTGTTATGAATATTCAGCAGGGCAATAAACGTCAATTGGGTAATTGCTTTAACAACCTAAGACCATTTATTCCACAAATACACGACGCGCATAATATCACCGAATACTGTATCAGCAACAATTGTTAAAGCACTGGCCCATGTCACATTATGGTGTCATGGAAGTGATATTTCATATCTACAACGCAACACTTGGCGCAACAATATCAGTTGCATTTGACCCCAAACGTGCGCCGAAATTACAGTGTGACTAGAATACAGTTTAATAGTATCGGTTCTGTTATAAAAGGCTTCACATTGTACCTAATTACACGGTTAATATGCATGCAGGGCTCGTCGTTTAATTCATAATTTCTAGCACCAGTCCCCCTTCATTAACCATCATGGGTCACAAGATGCGATCGATGTCTTGCTTTTACTCTAACAGAAATAGGATTATTAAGCTGCAGCTTGTAGGCTGTTGTTCGTATTTATGCTAAAGCATTGTTCCAATCCTGAATACCGTAAGCCTACAAGTACGAGTTCCATACAATACACTAACACCAAGACGTAAATTTGACATGTTTCAATGTATCGCATTGTGTAACATTAACTAAAGACGACATACTTCACTAGCCGTAAATAATAGCGACGCTGACGACGACGACGATGATCATGATGATGATCATGATGATGTCAAAAAACCAAAATCAGCGGTTGCATTGCAGAAACTGATTGGTATCACGCCAGGAAGCCGTTATGTGGATGATCAGCAATAATGACTCGGAGCTATGTCTCATAAATAGATTTAATCAGTTAAAATGTCTCGGTTTATGTACGGTGTTCAAAATCGTCGCCTCGCTTATTTATGGGAAAAACAGTTACGCAAGCTGGACCGCAAAGAAATAGCTTTGCACAAAATGACAGTGTTAGCTATGCTTGTGGCCATAAAGAAGGCATTCTTTGAAACTCGGTCGACATGTGCCCACAACATTTGCGATAGTAAAACACAGTTGTTCTGTTTATAATACATTTATATGTTAATATTTGATGTATATAAAATGCATTGCGGAAATCTGCAATATCTGGTACAGGTGAGTTCAAGACAAAATAATGTACGTGACTGAACGTTATTTGACGGATATGAAGAATAACGCCACGTGCCAAATACGTATTTGAATGTGATAAATGAGATTGAGTTTTTGTTAACGCCTTGATAAACTGAACGTGCTAGCCAATTTCAGATTGCATTCCATTGCAAGCTCTGATATAGGTACGATTGTGGTTGGCGGAATATGAGTCAAACCAGATGAAATCAATAATCAACAGGAGATAAACTTTTATTGAGCTATACAGCTATATTAAAACATACCCCAATTAAAGAACGTTAAGAAATATCGCAATACATACTCCTGTGAACTCTTGCCTGATTCATTAGCACAGAAAGCTGGTAGTTAGTAGCATATTGCCTCTTTTTAGAGGAAATTGTCCAGAGCATCGGATGCCATTTATATCCTCACGACTGTCATTATAGCCACTGGCATCACCGCCATTGTCATAATCACGATCGGCATTGCTGCCATTGCCATTATCGTCATTTATATATTCAGTATGGGTATTTTCATGTTATATAAATAGCTATAAATATATATAAATGTGTAGATATGTACATATATAAATTCATATATATTAATATATTTATATGTATTTATATATAGATATGTATATATGCATGTATACACATATATAACTAACTTCTTGAATATATATATATATATATTTATATATAAATATTTATAAAAAATATATATATATACATATCCACAGATATATAAGCATATATATATTCATAAATATGTAAGCATATATGCATGAATATATATATACATTATATATAAATATACATGATATATATATATATATATATTATATATATATATTTTTATATAAATGTGTATATATATATCATGTATATATATATTCATATATATAAATAAATATATATGTATTTACATATATTTACATATATTTGTATATTAACATATATTTGTATTTATATATATATATATATACATGCGCAATGATAAGATTGATCTTTCAATGCGTTCAAGGCAGCAATACATATGCACCATTGCCGATTTCTTATGACAGGGTAGAACATCAATGGCATCCCGGTAATTTCAAGGGTTTTTCATTAAATGCTCACACGGGCCGCTCGGGTGAGCATGCATTGCGTAGAAAACGAATGCATCATATTGCTCTAGGCCTAACAGGGGAGCTAGCGGATATTATGAACGATTCCTTTCTGAATCGGCAACTTCTCAACATAAATTGCATGGTATTCTCAAACATAGCCAGATATACAATTAGGGTTGTAATCCGGTAATGATTAATCCTTATTTGTAATGCCAACGCTATTTTGACTACCTTCAACGATTGGTTGCACCAATTGCTCTAATTGTGCCTGATGCTGTTTGCGACTTGTCGAAGAGTCGTCTAAGACATGTGAACGAAATCGACATCCTTTGAACAGTTAGATAAGCTTTTCTGGATATGTACTCCGTGCATGTCAAAATAGAACAATATTATTTTTGTACTTATATCGCGGACATAGCATCCCATTGCTAGGCCTGCGTTATTGCGGTTGTGCTTATTTACATTTTAGTTAATTTCAGAACGACTTATTTAAATACTACGTATGGCTATAGTTAATTATCGCCACCCACCTTTATATAAAAATAACATTGCACCAGAGCTGCCGCGATTTTAGAAACACGAAACTACCGCAAGGTAACTTTATCACTGCTTTGATTCCCTTGAAAATATTTTGGTTTGGCCGTTTTAATATGATAGTGTAATCTTAGTAACGTACGAAGATAGCCTTTCACAAAAGATTTCATTGACTTTTGAATATTATAGCAAAATCCAATTTTAACAACTGACCATTCGTTGACATAAGACGAAACCGTCAATATATTCCCTATAACCATATATATTTTGACCCAAATAGTCGAAATGATGTTTAAACATGACTGTTGAATATATATATTTGAAGCATTAAGATAGTTGATTGATTTTAAAATTTTACTACCCAAAACTCGTTCATAATGATTACCTCTATATTAAATATTAATTTTCAAATCCATGAGGGATGACAATGATCACACAATACCGGTATTACCCAAATATACGCAAATATATATGGGCACGAAAGGTTGGATATGTGCATTTAAATAAGTGTCTTGACCATTAGTGGACGACCTTTAGCGGACTAAAAGTTATATATTAGGAATAAAATAGTGACAAAAATTTTTTTGCATTAAACATTATCATTACATCAATCAATATATGCCGCATTAACAATTAATAGTTAATGGCAGCAAAAAAGTGTACAAATAATGTGTCCACTAATGGTTGGAGTCAACGATTGATCGTAATCGTCACTATATATATATAGAGAGATATATCAGATATAGATATATATAGAGAGATATAGAGATATATATAGAGAGATAGAGACAGAGACAGATAGAGAAGAGAGATATAGATAGAGATAGAGATAGAGAGATATAAGATAAAGAGATCCCTCTATCTCTCTAATAGAGAGATAGAGAGATCTCTATATAGATATGAGATAGAGATAGAGATATAGATATATAGATATATATATAGAGATATATATATATCTATAGATATCTATATCTATATATATATATATATATATATATATATATCTATATATATATATATATATATATCTCTATATCTATATATATCTATATATATATATATATATATATATATTCTCTTAGTCTCCACGTCATTCTACTTTATCCGCATTAAACAAATTAAGGGGTTCGCACTTTTCCCACGGCAATCCGGATATCCGACTGAACTTACCCTCGCGATGCTTATTGCGTCGGGTATGTGATGCCGGCAAGCCATGGTTATGATTTGTTTTCAAACCATTTTCACTTCACATGTCTTTTGCCGCTGCGTTGGTGATTTGCTCACTTTGCACGCATGATCCTAAACGATTGGACACTTCACGATCTATCTTTACGCATGGATAACCTGGAGCACATCCGATTTAGTGCACGCCTCATTAGCATTGGAAGCATCCCTATTGTATTTAGAATGCCTGTACGTATCTATGGTAGCGAACCCACTTAATTGGGCAATTAAGTGGGTTACAACATACAACATTGCATAATATAACAAATATTTTTTGGGGGACAGCGCAAAATATATATTAGGCAAATATAACGTCGACGGCCTTCGATAAATATTTTTAAGAGGGTCTTTGCAACGAGATGTCCCATAATTTGGTAAATACGTCTAACGGTCAACGATAAACAGTGGGTAGAAAGAGTCCGTTATAGTAATGATAATAAAAATGCATCCGAAAATATCGCTTAATTCAGGAAGATCTAGATTTGCAGATGAGTGGGCGTAGGCTTTCATCAACACGACCTTAATCAGCTCAGATTATAATGTACAATGCATATTTCAAAAGAACAATCGCATATAATATGGAATGAGGGTTTTGTCAGATGTAGCTATTATAAAACGCACCCTGCCAGACAAAACAGAAAAAGTTTGGCACGCAAAAGGCGGCTATTATGCAACGCGCAACACCTTGCTTTATAAAAGTGCTGCAATGGGGCATTTGTTAACCATATGAGCACTTAAGTAGCTGTATATTGCAAGTGTGTACTACGGTCAGTCAGCTCATCCCGTCATTTAGATCAAATTCCCACCTAATCGATGGAAATTGCGCACTTATAGAATATAGCACTTTAGCTTATTATATGTGTCTCCGTGTCGATAGCTTCCATTTATGATTGCGGTGCGAGCAAGCGTGTGTGTGTGTGTTTGTGTGTGTGTGTGTGTGTGTGTGTGTGTGTGTGTGTGTGTGTGTGTGTGTGTGTGTGTGTGTGTGTGTGTGTGTGTGTGTGTGTGTGTGTGTGTGTGTGTGTGTGTGTGTGTGTGTGTGTGTGTGGTGGGGGGATGATGTTATTGACTTATGAATATTGGTTTTGCGAACATAATTAATCCACCTGTTCGTTTGCGCAAGAAGTATGTAGATCGGTGCTGTGTAGACATCATCACTGTTTGGTTATCAGTTTATGATTGTTATGGCGAAGTGTAAGGTTGGCAGACAGTCGGATTCGCAGAATTGTATCAAGTACCCATTAAAAAATTTTATCGCTAGCTTGAAACTGTGGCAAAGGTTGGTGTGTTTGATTCATTCATTAAATACAATTCGATGAATCTAGATTCCAACACTTAGGGAAAGTGATTCGTGCGACATCATGGACATTGAAAAGTGGAAATAAAATTACTTATAGCAGCAATCGTATCAACAAAAAGTAATACTCCGACTGAATATTGCTTTTTCAGAATATCCTCTTTATTTTGTATCCACTTACGCTGACCTGGTGTGGATTCTCTCAATAGGGCAAGCCATGCGTTAACTTGGCAGAGAAAGTAGCTGACAATAGTTACTCTATTTACTGTGCAGTGAAAACAGTCATTGCCTAGCTTATTCTTAGCACCACGTAGCATTACGGTCATATAGCTTGGGGTGGTGTTTTCACAGGTCAATACCTTAACCACAACTCCAAGTGTAACTGAAAAAAAACCCGTGTTATCTCAAGTACTATTGTGGACCTTTTAATATGAATAACAGCTGACGATTGGCCTCCGCAAGCAAACATATGCAAATGTGCCTAAAAACATCAATAATCTCAAGTGAGTATTGATATGTGCGCGTTGCTTTTCAGACTGAATAAGCCTTTTAATATGATGTATTCCGGCAAATGTATCACCTCCATAAGTTGTTATATATACAGTATCAATGTTTTCAATAATTAGGCAGAAGATTGACCGATTGTGGTATTCAGACTAAGGATCGTAGCCTGCGTCAAAATCCCACATATCTCCTATCTAGGTACTACATCCCTTCCTATACTTCACCCCTTCCTGTAATTGCGCAGTAACAAGAGGATTGTTTTCGAAAAAGTTATGGAGCCGTAGATTGCCATTACTGCTGTCTTTTCAATGATTAAGTGAGGCATGCAGATGTTTGAAAAAGAAAAAGAACGCGCAGATATTGCCGTTAAAATCTCATTAGGCACAGCTGTTTGATAACGTTCATTTGGACTTGATTGAACATAAATCATATTAAAACTTTGTCGGTGGATATATTTATTATGATTTGTCTATGCTTGACAAGCATTCCTTGGAATTCAGAGGCAATCCAATAAGATTAGGTATGCGTGACTTACCGTGTTCAACTAAGCTTCCACGCCCGTGTTAAAAGGTAAAGACCCAGTTTTATATAAAAAACAATAAGGACAGTTGTTATTGTCAAGTTGTCTACAGAGCTCAATGCTCATAACCATTGTTTCAACGTAGTATATGCCACATTGGGTCCTATGATATTGAACAAATATGTAATGATCCTTAATAATATGTTCTACAACACGAAATATGCGCTCACTATTATACAGTAATAATTGCTTGTGGTTTAACTTTATTTTCACTCAAACAGGTCGCTGCGATGCTATTCCATAATCGTATCAAACCTGCAATTTGTCACTGATTGTATCGCATTGGGCCGATTTATGGGACTATTTTATTAGATAGAATTATATTACCAATAAGAGGCTAGGCTATTACTAACCCTTTAAGTTATTGACCAATTAGCTTGAGGGTATTTGCACTGCTACAAGGGCTAAAATTTGGCGATACGTTGTCACTCTCGCAAAGTAATATCTGAACATGTTGATTATAAAAAGCTATTGAACCTATTTCTCACTAGGTAATTAACAAATATTTAGGTGCCCCGCCGTGTGATAACCTTATCTTGTTCGATGTAACACTTAGGTTTTACCGGTTTGGACAGCACTGTAAGCAATTTATCGATAGCGTAAGGTAATGCGATAAGGTCATTTCGCAAATAATGCGAACATCTGGAGAACAGTTGATACATCAGACAATGTCATATCTGGATTCATACTTTAGAAGGCATCGACTCATCAGAAGGCGTTGAATAAATATCCGATCGACATCAATTATTGTAATTAGTGAAGACCATAAAGAAAGCCCAATAGGAAATAATTCTTTTGGTGACAGCTCACACCGACACATATCGCAAACACGAAAAGAAGAGTGAAAAATAATCAGGGACGAAAGCGGACGAATATCTCAGAAGATATTAGACTGAGTTACACGCAACAAATGTCAAGTAATATGCTCATATAAGTGCAAGTATCACAAATTCTCGGCAGCAGACCGGATAAAACAATATATTAGATACATAGATCTCTACATTCATCGTGGCATTGTACTGACGCGAGGGCGAATATGCTTGTGGCAGTGGCATCAACATATTTGAGCAATTATGGGCAGCTAGTCTCTAACGTGCCACTAATTAAATTACTAGCAATGGTTTAATGTTGCATCGAGTAATATCCTCGATAATTGGATATGCATGTGGGTTTGTCCTATTACCTTAAAAAGTTGCCACATAAAGAAGAGGGAAAACCGGTAAGTGACCGATGTTAGCAAAATAATTTTTCATTCTACAACATATTTTGCGTGTATTTAGGTGTTTATGCATAAGTCAATCAATATTAGACCATATAGCGTTCAATGTAAGCGTTGTATTACTTCACAGCATATAAGCGTGGCTTAATTGATTTAGTTGTTAGACACATAGTACCACTGATGCTCTCAAATTTGGTTTGGCTAGTCGTAGGCAACAGGGTACTTAAGGTTAAATTCGATACCAAGTGTGGTATATATCATAAACCTGGAAAGGAAGTGCATTTATATACCACACAGGTTATCGTTTTCATTGATAGCGCCCCGACCGGGTTATTTTATTGTTTGACGTTACCAGAGGAGGAGGATAGTAATCATGCTCGCACAGGCGGTACATTGTAATACGGCGGTACAGATCGACCCTCATTTGTCCCATTGACATTCACTATCGCAAACTAGTGCAAAATATGTCATGGCACGAAGCATCTCTGACGTCATTTCATCCCTATATCTCCTTATTTAAACAAAATAGATACCTAGCTAATTGGTAATGTTCCTCTTTTTCCAAAGCTGTCTCACTCCATCGATAAAGAGAACCAATCATAATGTCGTTCGAATTTTCTACGGTAATATTCATCATTTGTATAGAAAGAATGGTGAATAAGGAGACCACGGCCTCATTCAGGCTGATAAAAGAGGAACGGAATGTCGGTCAGATATCATTTCCCAAATGATCAAGTTACTTGGATAAATATATAGTAATGATACTGAGGCGTGCTCAAATTTACCATGTGCTAGGTTGTTCAAGTATTTACTATGCTCTGCTTGATCTCGAATTATTACAAAACAGTTGATACGGAAATGAGATGACATTCAATTCTGACATGAGTCTTGCGAAAGTTTAATGTACAACTGTAACGTATTCCAGCGATATGAATCGAAGGTATGGAAAGACAATGAGATTGTTTTGTGAGTTCATCACAAGTCACTTTGTAACACGGTGCGGGTTCCGCGCCTTCTTTGAAATCCACAAATAATATAGAAGTATTCAACATTGCGTTACATAATTGATGTGCTGCATCCTCTTTATGTTATATTTATACATTATATCCTTTGTTACTGATTATGTCAATCGGCTGAATCAATATAAACTATGCGAGATTGCAAGGGTCGCGCCGGTACATGACTAAATTCACTTCAATAATACAACAACCTACCTTATAAATATATTTGACTGCTTGCTGGCTTTATTAACTTGACGTAATGGAATATAATATTTGGATTTACCTCTGGCTCTCTGTTCATAAAGTAGGTGCTTCTTAAAGTCACAGTATAATGGGCAGGTAACGGCAATACAACTTGGGAGGCACAAATAACTATGAGATTGCTGCATAGAAGACATACGTCATCCTAGGGTGGCGAATCATAGCGTGGGCATAGCGAGAGTCCATGATTAGCAATGATGGTCCAGACGAAGATCGGAGTTGACAAACTAATGGAGAAGACCTTGCTGTATTAATTTGCTTTATCAGTTCACTAGGGATACATACAACCCCGCATCTGGTACGAATTCCCTTGTACTGAGCAAGAATCATTTAAATGATTATGATTCTTCTTTACAAACTGTAGAGATCACTTTTGCAATTTTGATTCTATGGATATATCGATCTTAAGGTGTACATTAGAGCACGGTGAAATATGGCTTCATATTCAGCTCAATCAATGTTATGACGAAAGCATCATAAAGATTACATGTTATACTGACTACAAAGCATCATATAGAGCACCTATTCTATCAACCACAAAGCCTCGTGCATCTTTGTGGAATATGGAAAGTGTTTGAATTGTCACATAAATCTCAAGCAAAATACTGATAAACCATCATAAATTGGCCTAATAACCTGTAATTAAAATTAACCGCCTGTTAGAAGCATAGTGATCTGTGCAAGAATCAATCCAAACGATGATTATTAAATTCCATTTATTTTCATTGCACAATATGCCGATGATTAAAAGTGAGCGATGAAAGAAGTACTCAACCTCGGTATGCAACACCTATATGTCTCCGTTATCGATGTATTTTATTTGAATTGCATTATTGTGTGCCCATATAATATTTATACGTTACATTGAATGAATGAGGACACTGCACTCCATTCCATCCCATAAAACATTGTTTTAAACAGACAAAACCAAAGCTGCGAGACTGATGGCATCGCACTTGCGTATGTGGTGCATTGTAGAAATCTTTTAACAATGCACATTGGGTACGCAAAGAAATAAGTGTCAGAAAAACAACAATTAACGTTTGCAAACTGGCTACCGCTAGCTCAAAAGAGGGGACCTTTTTTTGATGTCTGGTCTAGATTTAACAACCTACAAGTGGGTGACTAGAAGACGTCTGCTGCTGCTTTAACGATGATTTTTTAAGTGCGGGAGTCACACCAGGTACCCGTGGCCTATAATTTTCTGTGACAGTTTTATCAATATCAAAGTTGAGAAGCTCATTGACTTTAGCATGTTGCGAATGTGACCTTTTGCATAATATAAAAAGCAAACTTACATCACCCACATACGCTGCCGAAATTAGTGGATGCGGCCCTGTTAGATGTGACAGTTCACAAAATATTTACGAGGATAACATGAAATAAAGAAGAGTTTGTAGTATAAATTACTGGGATAAAACAGCAGTGATGCAATGCGCAATATTTATTAATGCACGCAACGGCGCAGCATAGCATGCCCAGACGACTAAATATACGACATAAATGAGTTTGATAAATTGTGGTTAAAAATAATTGGGACGTCTGAGTGTAGTTATCTTTGCAAGAAGCATGCAACGAAATGTTATTTTAATCCGCAATACCATTTTCATCCATTCACCTTAATGATAACTGTTTTGTTTGAGTATTGACATCGGTCAGCGTCAATGAGTGTAAAGAGCATGTCAGCAGACCCTATTGATGTCGACATCTGAATAATTTACAACGGATGCAATTAACCGGCGTAGCGCTAAATCTACCGCAGCAAATCGTTGAATTTAACACGGTCTTGGTAAACGTTCCCTTAAGGTAGACAACAGTTGCTGTACAATCTTGGAAATTACATGCGCGTTCCCCAGTGGTTGTATTAATACAGCACAAGAACCAACTAACATTAAGATTGACGGCTTAAGGCGGAGGGTGGTAATATTGTGCTTTTCTGCTCGCGTTTGGCAGTTACCACTATATGCAAGACAATGAAAATTTTGATAAATGTACACACGGCACAATAGCCTGATATATATTTTGTCGCAGAAACAACGTTTCCTACCTAATCAACAACATTCGTCCAACTACTCAGTAACTTATACTCCAAGATTCCCAGACTATATTCACATTTCTCCATGACTGATCGTGGTCATCTCACTCTCCTTGCCGCTACAAAGCACACTTTCGCTTGCAATGTCGCTGCGGTGGCACGGGGCATTATTTGTCGTTGACTGATTATCAGCCTCTTGGGCCTGTGGACATAAGTAGAATGCGAAATGCAAGAGAGGTAACGGTTCAGGGAAGGACAATTGGTAATATTTATTATACGATTCATCAACGCTACATATATAGCACGAATCTCAATGGAAAGTGGGCTTAATACCAAACTGTGTGCCAGGTAAGCGATAATAGAATGCGTACAAGTATTCTCAAACTTACTGAAGGCAGGGATTAAAATTTGAAATAGGAATGACGTCCGTGAGGATTAACTCCATGCGCTCATCCGAAGTTTTAATTTAGACCGTGACACTGCGCCATCCATATAAAGTTACCAATTGAACCTAGATATAGCTGAAGGAAGCAAGTACGTCAAATCGCGACTAGACGAGCATTTCCTGAAACAAATGTACGGGCCACGATCTATATATTCACGAAAACCAACGGAATTGCAGGGTGTTCATATGCAGACTGGTTTCACATGCGAAGACATATATGTTTCATTGGGCATTGGTTCAATGGATGACAACAGTTATTATATTTTCGGCGTTGTTAAGAGTTGTTGCAAACTATACACTAGTGATGAAGAATATAAATCGAAATGGCATGAAGAATGCTGACGCTGCGGTGAGAGCTATAGAGAGTTTAGCAACCTTCAAGTTAAAACATAGAAGACATTGGCTTCTGCATATACAATGTTGTTAGAATTAGCCATCTATTCAGGTGCCTGAGCATAACCATGCATACAGGAAGCAAGCCAAGGAATGTTAATCAAATCCGCAATATCATTTACTGGTAACCAAGCAATCACCTTACTGATAATTATTCCCTTTACATTGGTCAGCATCTAGGTGAGTAACATCATGGCATTAGAATATACTGAAGCCTGAACATCTACAGATAATATGTTGTAAGGAGAGTAAGGCCCGATAAGTTACACAATAAAATCAAGCCAAGAAACGGCAATTGAGCTAAATCTACCGCCTATGTTTTTGTGCACATATTTCTAGCAGACGTTCGAAGAGACGGCAAAATAAAGCACGCTAGCGTTCGCTATTGTTTCTGTAGTTGAGAACAGGCAATAATAACAGACATGTAATGTTTGCGCATTTGCCCCTTCCGCTTCTTTTGGGGTTATTTTCGTCAGCGAAGTACAAAGGATCATTGCTAACACGCATAATATTCTAATGCCGTACAATAGGTAACAATTGTGTCATTATAGCATCTAAACAAACTGGTAACAAATAAAATAATTGCGTCAAACACAGGAAAATCTTTTCATAAAATGCACGTATATATGTGCTGACTTTCATATTGTTCTTTTTGCCATTCCCTTTTGTCAGTCATGAAACATTTTTTGAATGCGCACTCCGACTGAATAGGACGGCTTATTCCGTTATATTGCGTTGATTACGAACCCTTCATACAAAAGGGAAATGTATGGTCTTCGTACAGTTTGCATATTAACGGCCGTGCAAATTAAATGATATTGTTGTAAATCATAAAGTATGACAAACGACTGCCAGATCCACGAATGTTCCATTACTTTCTGCATTCCGATTTGCGTAATGGTTTCTGGTTGCACAGTTCTCATTTATTCTGACATAACGAAGTAACATCATTCTGTTGATGCAGGTAAAGTAGGTTATTACTTAAGTTAACCCATTTCATCGGCGGCTAATACGCTAAAAAGGCTATAGATATTGAAATACAGCACTTTTATCACATTTATTAGATAGGTCAGCGAGATTTATTGTGTCAGCTAATTATTCAAAGTGGTCGCAAGTTGGCGGACACGAGTTGATGTCATTGCGGCGTTTTATCCTAGTTACTGATGCGTAGCCAACATGTGTACATGTTACAGTATAAACCCACCACATCAAGATGAGATGCAGCCCTCATTTATGCGCTATGTATACATTTAAGCACTTACACCCGGCAAATTGAGATAAATCTTTCAGGTTTTGTCAGGTATACTAATGCCGTATCATATTTAATTCAGAACAATAGCGACATGCAATTCCCAAGATGAAAATAAGCATTGGAAATAATGTAGTGTCTAATGAAGAAGACCCTGACTCTTCCATATCTGCAGAAAAAAAATATAGGAAAATAGAATACATGTGTATGGTGTCTGAAATAGTCGCCTCGCCTATAGGCAAAACAGTTACTCAAGCCTGACAACATAGAATAATCAATACACGAAATGACGGTGTTAGTTATGAATGTATGGTCATTACGTCTAAGACAACGAACGTATAATTGAGTTTGTCGGTAACCGCAGCTAATGTAAGAAATCATATTATCCTAACGGAAGAACAACTAATAAGGGGTTGAATACGTTCCCAGGTCACGGAGAGCATCATGATTGTGCACATGCTTGTTAGTACTTTCAATTGGACGAAGAAGGAATTTCTAGAGCCTACCCACGACTATAATATGCAAAGATATTATACCAAAAGCCGAAGAAAACTACAATACACCTTTTTGTCCATATCATATTAACTTTCCAATTGATGGCGTTCCGACCGGGTGGTTCACTGGTATATCATAGCCCCAGGACAGCGTATCCCAACACTGTCCAAAAAAGTGGTGGATATTGCTCTGAGCTCACTATCCGAGCATCACATTCACAGCGTAAACTTCAGAATACCCGTTCATATTTGACAATTATTTGTATTTTAGGTGTCTTAACCTTGAACGAAACGTCGAATATATAATTGAAATGCTCCATCGATCACTTGTATATAACGTGAATTGTATATAACGTGATATTTGTAATATATGCTTCAGTTGAGTCCAACACGAAATAATTTACGTAACTGAACGCTGTCCGACGGATAGAAGAACAACGCCTCGTGCCAAATAAGTGTTTGAATATGACAAATGAGAGTATAGTTTTTGTAAACGGTTTAATTCCCTGATATAGGAACGATCTTGGTTGGCTGAATATGGGTCTAACAAGATTATATCAATGATCACATGAGGGAAACTTCTTCTAAGCTATAAAGCTATGTTGAAAAATTTCTTCTACCCCAATTAAAGAACGTTCAGAAATATCGCAATACATGCTCCTATAAATTCTTACATGATCCATTAGCGCAGAGAGCTGCGTGTTAGTAGCATATTGCCTCTATTTAAAGGAAATGCCATCATCGTCCTTTATATATTAATTATGGTTATTTTCATGTTATGTCAATAGATATAAATGTATATATATATGTGCATATATAAATTTATATTTGATCACACACATATATATATAAATATATATATATATATATCTATATATATGAATATATTTATATATATATATATTTATATATCGATAAAGATATGTATGTATGTATATATGAATATATATATATATAATTTCTTATATATTTATATATATATATGTTTGTATATATATTTATATTCATAAATATGTACATATATATTTATGAATATATATATCCGTATATATACGAATATATATGTATATGTATATATACATATATATATATATGTACATATATATATATATATATATATATATATATATATATATATATATATATATATATATATATATATATATTTGTATATATATATAAACATAAGCAGTAGCAATCGCATTTAAAATACCTGTTACATGGGATCAAAATTTCAGTGCTATGCTGCAAACCATTCATGATGTTTATTAATTAAATGGCGCGGATCTAAAAAACTTCGATATCCCACAATCTTACTGAGCAGCCTCTAATAATCTACTCAGATTAACGATGCTAAGGTAGGTCATTTCAAACCTGCAGATAAAGTCCGCGACATTCATCATACATATCTGTCTTTGTTGATTATAACGTGTAGCAGTATTTCATTGCTTTGCACCACGCGCAACGATAAATTCGGACTTTCATCTTAGCTTGACGTTCAAATGCGTGCAAGGCGACAACACATATGCACCATTACCGATTGCTTATTACAGGGTAGAGCATCATTGACATCCTGGTATGTTCATGTCGATTTGCATTAAATGCACACACGAGCAACTCAGGTGCGCAAGCGGTGCTTATAAAAGCAAATGTATCATATTGCTGTGAGGCTATCCGGGGCGCTTATGAACAAATCCTTCCTGCCTCGCTCACTTTTCAACATAAATTGCATGGTATTCTCAAACATAACCGGATATGCAAGGCGGGTTGCAATCATGTAATGATTGATTCTTATTTGTAATGACAACGGAAATTTGACTGCCTTCATCGAGTGATTGATAACTCCATTTGCTCCAATTGTGCTTTATTCTGCTTCTGACTTGTCGATGAGACGTCTAAGACAAGTGAACGAAATCGACATTCCTTGAACAGTTAGATAAACTTAGCTAGATATGTATTCCGTGCACTTTACATTCATGCGATGAACAATTTTGATTGAATACTGACAAACTCAAGGGAATGTCAAATATAAAAATATTTCTTATATCGTGGACATATCATATCATTCCTAGGGCTGCTTTATTGAAGTTGTGCTTATTTGAATTTTATTTAATTTTATTTATTTGAGTACAACCATGTTTAGCTTTAGTTTGGTGTCGTATGTGAGATATTTATATATCATTTAACCCACATTTATATAAAAATACAATTGCACCAGAGCTGCCGTGATGTTAGGAACACCAAACTAACTCAAGGTAACATTATCAATGTAAATAATCAAGGCATTTGAAAGATATAAGTGGGAAGTAAACTTCCTGAAGCTCAATGGGTTTTCTGTCAGCAGGAGGATTAATATTACATAATTGTGCCTACAGCACGAGCGGAGATAATGTCGGAAATATCACAAGCGATTAGTAAGCCTATCGAAATAATTAAACTTGATCGTACCAGTAGCCAAATTCAGGTCGATACTGGCAGCCTTATTTCCCTCATTAAGTTAAAGAATAATGTTTTCCTGCAGCGAGGGTAAAGTTGGATATTGCACAGCAGCTATTTATACAACGAAAATCTAGTGAAGCACGACAGTAGAAATCGTTGTGTCTCCTAGATTATGTGCAGACATTCGGTCAGCGTGATGACTGTACAAAATATTAATTACATAAACTTTATGGAGGAAAGTAGTTAACCTTTTACAATGGCACCATTTAAATCAGATCCTCATTTGTAATAATTTTATTGGAGGTTGTAATAACTGTACGCATGAGATATACTACACTTGGCTTCTTTAACTTGAGGCTCAGTGTTATAAGCCATCCAAACTGTTATGTCAACATTTGCACATGCATTGATTTCAATTGTGAAGGAAGCTCGCTTAGACGTATGTCGACTATCCTGGTACTGTGTCGGACAGTCGTTATTTAATTCTTGCACAATGTGTCGCTGTGAACACATTTGTTCATTTTTGTGACTGATTCCCATTTACCAAAGTCCACAAAGCGGTAGAGTAAATTAGCGAATTATAAAAGGCCATACTATTTGACTATGAGCACCGAGCGAAAATTCCGAAATACATCGGGGAACATCAATGATATCCTTCATCAGGTATTTGTTGGACAAATACTGTAAATATTTCCGTTCAGTGGCCTGAACATAAGTATCGGACGCAATGGTGGATTATTTGTTTCGCCGAAGGCAGGTTTTACAAAACACACATGAAAACGGTCTACATAGTCGTCGATTGAACTGATGACTTACCTTGGAATCGTTTCTGTGGGTTAGTAATAACCGACCAATGAATAATTATAGCTGGTCCCGCGTTAAAGGTCCATCATTTTGAATTTGTACAGATATGCTTTTTTATGCTAGAAAATAGTATTATATAAATACATCAAGCCGAATAATATGATTTTGTGCTCCCTGGATTCATGTTATCTGCATTTACATTCCTCGCGTTTGTCCGTTGATAACGAAAAAATACAATGTTGGATTTCTAACCACCAATAACTAAATCGTGCCTGAAAGCACAGCAGATTTGTAAGAAACCAACATTTGTTAATGCCAGGTGAATAGGTCCATTATGTTTGAAAATCGACTAATAATAACGGTATACTGAAATCGCTCTTCTTATTAGCACAGAGAACAACCGTGGTTAATTCGTTTCCGTAGCAAATATTCCTATGTGCTTCAGTATATTAACTCCACCATTTTGCAGGTTCATAACCTTTGATTAGCTTGCTATGCTAGATATTTTATTTCCGTCAAGCTTCACAGTACTCACAAAGGCACAAAACACGAGAAGGTCCACTCGAATGATCAATCCGGCCATTCTACCAATACAATCACCCACATGCTATAATTCGCAAAGGGTTAAGTTGCCAGTCTCTCACAGTGGCCATAATAAAGCTGTGATTAAGATTAGTACCTTAATCGACACGTGCCATACGAAATAGTTCACACAGAGAAACATAATATTTTAATTTGTTAACTTTAACACAAAATTAAGCTACGTGCAATGTAAATGACGCTTTTATATATTTCATAGAGGTCGCTTTCAATGGCAAATAATACATGCCTAAAACATGCAAAAGATGTAAGCTTTCTTGGTAAATATAACCAAGTATTATATAGCTATATATTTACAATGACGCATTGATTTCCTTGAATTGTGGTGTGTAAAACCCAACGTGCAAAGGAAATGGATATAATTAAGTCTTTATTTCATAATTGCAAGGTTTTACCTCACTTTACGTTGACCTGGGTCGTCAAACTATACAAATAAAATAATTGCTACAAAGTCCAGATGAATTTTGTTTCATATGTGTGTTTCAGTAGATAATAACATAATAGATTCGGTTGCGTTATCTTGATTATATCTGTTGACATCGCCTCATGGCAAGTGAGGAATACAATATTGTCTGAGTCGATGAGTATCGCGTCATAACGTACACATTCCAGTGAAGTCGGTTGTGAGAGTTGATTTGTTATGCTTACTTATGTACCCATTTACATGTTCAATTGCATCATACGAATACAGCCAATGTTGAATGATATAACAAAAAGTTTTGGGGGGACAGCGTAAAATATACATTTTTTTCCATGATTCAAATATAACTCAATGTAATATCTAGGGGCTGCCGTAAATAAATTGCAAGCGAGCGTTTGAAACGAGAAGTAGAATAACACAACGTATATGTCTCTTTAATCGAATTATAAGCCCTCCCGCTACTTATAAAACTGCGCCAGATAGAATACATCTAACGGTAGCGGTTAACAGCAAGTGGAAATAAAGGGACTTTATGAGAGGCTACTACAAAAAACTGGTATTCGAAAGAGGCCGTGATAGTAATATTAAAAATAATGCATCCGAAAGTATCGCATACTATAGGATAATCTGGAATTCAAACGAGCAAGCGCAGATAATATGGAACGAGACTTTTGTCAGATGTAGCTACTAGCGTTCTGTGAAAGCAGCCTGCCAGACAAAACAGAAATAGTTTGGCACACAAAAGGCACTTGGGGAGTTTCTGATATTAATCTTTTAAATACCGGTCTTATACGGTCAGATGTAGTAACAAGTTCTTCTATCCTGAGCTACAGAAGACACTTAACATATATGAATTGACTGACGCGGATCCAAATGGCCTCCATACAATACAGTCATTCAACTGAGCACCTGCAAAGAATCTACTCAGATGAGTGGAGCTTAAAGAGGTCATAAACCCTCTCAGTAAGCCAGCTGATGATGACGGGGCATTTGTTAGCCACAGGAGTACTTAAGTTGCTGTTTATTGCAAGTGTGTTCTACGGTCACTCAGCTTACGCCATCAATTAGATCAAATTCCCACCAAATCGATGGAAATTGCGCACTTATCAGTTTTACGAATATTCTAATTCGGCTAATTGTATATATGTGTATTAGTTTCGATAGTCTATATGTATGATTGCGGGCGTGTATAAAATATATATATATATATATATATATATATATATATATATATATATATATATATATATATATATATATATATATAGATATATATATATATATATATATATATATATATATATATATATATATATATATATATATATATATATATATATATATATATATATATATATATATATATATACAGCTATATGTACCTTGCTTAAACGAATCATTGATTAATTCAAAGTTGAGCGTAACTGCTCTTGGCGTCAAGTGTGCTCAAGCATGACAACCACCCAATTGCCTCCATATCGAGATGCCACATCCCTTCCTGTACTCCACCCCTTTCTTCCCCCTATCAGGGAATGGACGATATTTGTACCTCCCGTATGTGTTGATACCGACTGCAAATGTACAGCCGAGCAAAGAATATGCACGGATTTGTTGTTTTGCATATCGCGTATAACCTACGATTGCGCCGAAACAAGAAGAATGTTTCCGAGAAAGTTATGGAAACGTAGATTACCATTATTGCTGTCTTTTCAATGATTAAGTGAGGCATGCAGATGTTCGCAAAAGAAAAAGAACGCGCGGACAATTCCAGTAAAATCTCATTAGGCACAGCTGTTTGATAACGTTAATTTGACTGAACATAATTCATATTAATACCATGTCGGTGGATATATTTATTATAATTTGTACCATGTGCACGTGTCTATGCATGACAAGCATTCCTTGGAATTCAAAGGTAATCTGAATAAGGTCAGGTATGCGTGACTTACCGTGTTCAACCAAGCACCCACGCCGTGTTAAAGGTAAATACCCAGTCAAAACAGTTAGCTGCATTGACGTTCATCATGCATATAACTACTATTAACCCGTGCAGTGTTAAATGAAAAATTATAAAGACCTACTTAGTGTTAAAAACTCTTGCACCTCTCGACAGGTCAACGTGTTGCCTCGATATTATTTCGTTCATTACCCTTATATGGCTTATTTATTTGGATGTCACAAAGCAATATAAACGTTACTAAGACCTGCATTACACTCCAACCCATTTCAGGAATATGCCTAATATCCTTCGCGATATTGCCATTTTCAAAGCATTCGTTTCAGGCAGTCGACACTTACAGGAAAACCTTACCTTAGAAGAGTTAGTTGCTTGAGTGATTTGTTAAGCCGTTTACAAACTATGTGTGTCCATCATTTGAGCTCATATGGGTTATGTATAACTGATTACTCTTCAAAAGTCGTCGGACACTCAGATATGATGGAAAGTTATCCTGTTTGTGTGCATCCAGCTACCATTGTAACAGTAGCGAATATGATAACGCCGCTGATTCTGCCTGTTATAATGGACGATTTTGTCACCATAGCGGTTGCAAAGATTTTGTGAATGTGATGATCTCATCGTAATTCGGTTTTAACTCGTCACCTAGTTTATTAATTTGTAAATTGAAATCTTGTATTTGTGTTTCCATGTTTATACGGCTTGACGAAAAGGCCATAGCAATAACTTAATGGGAACAGTAAGGCAATCAAAGTAAAGATCACGTTTTTAAGGCACCCTGATCCTCTACACTATCGACCATTTGCTGGTAAAGCACATTAACTCGGTAGCTCTTGTTAGTGTCAGTATTTATTCGCCCAAACACGAGAAGGTCCACTCGAATGAGTCCCAGTTTGTTCTCTACCACAATCCATCTTGACTGCACACGCAAGTGAATGTACATGATTTCGATTCGCATTTCACAATTCTCGTTCCTGACAAGTGAGCATTTGGTACACCCATTCAATAAGATTAGCTTTTGTCTTTAGAAATGCCGACTTTGACATCCACAATCATCTTACAGGTGATAATCCAGAGTTCACCAAGTTAGATCGGTAGTAGAGTAAATTAACCTCTCAATGCACAAGAAACATGGTTATACAATATGTTCGATGAGGTTTGATATCTTTTTATAGAGAAACAATTGTATTTTATCGAGCAATTCTGCGTTGGGACGATGTCTTTCACCTTTGACGTCACCATTTGAACAATTGGTCGAGTTATTATTGGAGAGATATTAAGTTGTTATTTAGCATAGCATTATCGATAGCCAAGATAGTCATATTTTATTAAATACATTTCACTTTATAATTTTGTTTAATACACATTCAACATTCACGACTAGCAACACCAGACAGCCTGCCTGCCTGCCCGACAGTATGTGTTATCACATAGAGCTACATCTTGAGCTATTATTTTTGATTGATAGTTCTCGATATGAATTATAGCCGTAATGCTAAATACGAGGAATTAAATTGTAAGCCCTTGGAGCAAACATTACACAAACTCGCCTTAATGTTAGTCTTGTCAATCAATGTGTTAATTAGTCAATGTGTCAATAAGTTATTTTTCTGATGTCGGGATATGCAACAGCAAACTATCTGAATTCGGTCCGCTACTACTCCGATTCGCATGGCAATACTACCCGTAATGGAATTCAAAATACTCTTTATCTGCACTTGCGCAACGTTAGTATTACTCTGACATGAAATGGAATACAATAACGTACAGTAAACAAATAAACCCTCGATTAATGTTTATTTGCATTGAAGTACATGTTAAACAGAAATTGCTAATGAAGGAGAGAACATTATTAAAGAGTAAATAAGTGACAGCTGCAGGTTGGTGGATAACTGATCAGCCAACCACGTGTTCATTATCGACGTTTTGCACATAATACAAAATGTGTATTGAAAAATAAACTTCACCAGCTTGTTTTGATAGTCCAAGCTTTGCACACAGTCTTCCAATACAAAATTGGCAAGGTCCGTTGATCTATAGTAAAATCAATGGAGCAATCGATTTGGGACTCCATATGAGAACAAACTGATTAATGGTTTAAGTGTGTTGTCTGTGTGTTGTCTGTATTTTCAATGCTCGTTGGCGATTGTAATGTTCATGGAGCAAGCTTTGTCCCTGCACTTATATCACGATGCTTAGATAGAATGGCAGCTGTGACAGTAGTTATCCCCTGACACCAATCATGAAGATTCATTCTCACCTATATATACTGTTCAGATCTAACCATGCAAACCTGAGACCCCCTTCACCGTTAATCTCTCTTCAGGGGCCTGCAATCTCCAATTTGCATAGCAATATTTTGTACAACATATCCGTACACACGTGGATCACTGTAGATGTGTTTACGAATGTATACTATGCGTATTGATTGCTAACCCAGGTAGGCTCCTAGTGCCCAGTTCTAATATCCTTTGCTTTGTCAACAAAATCGCCTACATTAGGTGTGTGCGGAAAAAACGTTACATGACCAGCTGGGTACCTACTACGCAATATATGCTGAACTAAAGCCCAAGTCACCTTAGACTAACGGGCTGTCTGCGGGCTGTCGACGATTTGTCGATGATTTTTGGACCCGTACGGGCCAAATATTACCAAAGGATTACAACGTATGCTTAGGTGCGACACGCTAATCATGGTGCGGGTACCAAATAGCATATTGACAGTGTTTTGCGCCCTGACACCCCATGATTATCGGTGATCTACATAAGCGATGCGTGCTCGTTCGATGATAGGATGATTGATCAAACCTCGTGTCAGAGTTATTAGACTTTTATTTTTCTGCCGCGCGATAAATAAGAATGTGTGAATTATGTATCGCGGTGTTGCAGCGATGCGTATTGTGGTGGCTGGAATATGCGCTCATTTGGGATGATGCATGATTGCGTTAATGTGGCGTTTTAGTCCTGCAGTGAGGAAGCAGAGGGAGAACTATGGTGGATTGAGTGGTTTAGTAGTGTGTATTAATGGCGGTGTATAGGTAAATAAATAGTGTAGCGGGATGGACTTGATATAGAGGTAGATAGGTGATTCATTGGGATAGATGACTGCTGTAGCGGGGAATATGGTTGATGTACTATAGGTGTCGCGCCGAATGATCGGTATGTTGATGATGCAACATTTATTGGTGTAGCCACATTATGGATGGAATTGATGCGGACCAGGCTCGGTGGTCTGTGGTAGGAGTGACCAGAATGTCACCCTGAAAGGTGACTATAGTAGGTGATGCACGTGTGATGTGATATACCGGCCACTGGCGGATTCACCAAGGGCAATCATTGGCATAGATTATTGATTCCGAGGAGAGGTCATGATCTGTCATGGTAATAACCCCTGATATCTGGGTACAGTTCATCTGACATATTAAGATTTTATACAGCAGGATGTAACCCGCATGCAGGCATAAACACACCGGAATTGCAATGTGTAGGTATGACAAGTGTGCTCGTTACATCGAACATTAATCACAATTGTCACGAACGACACAATAAAGCCTATGCGTAACAGCACTCATTTTTGTTTGTATGTGTATGTGTACGTAGATGAATAGGTGATACTGATCCCTATCAAGCCATCATAGTCGTCACGTGCAAACTATCGACAAAATGTGGCGCACAGGAAATATGTGATCAGTCAGAGTTGGCACTAGCTGGGCAAAAAAAAAAGTTGGGCAAGTAGACGTGTGGATGACGGCAACGGCACATCTACCTCAATCTACCACTTATAATCGTTTTTGTTGTCTACCATTACGTCAATCACACACGCACACACACACACACACACACACACACACACACACACACACACACACACACACACACACACACACACACACACACACACACACACACACACACACACACACATACGCACACATACACTCACACATACACACACAGTACATCACACACACACACATGCACATACACATCTTTTTACACACATATATATCTCTTTATAAACAACACACATCTATATTGAAAAATATACACCATATAGTCCACATACACACACACATATATATATTATATATATATCTATATATATATATATATGGGAGATATATATATACAAATATATGGTATATATATTCTTGTATATATATATAT
Organism: Urechis unicinctus; assembly: GCA_034190875.2. Classification (NCBI taxonomy): domain Eukaryota; kingdom Metazoa; phylum Annelida; class Polychaeta; order Xenopneusta; family Urechidae; genus Urechis; species Urechis unicinctus. The sequence continues at coordinate 18,566,852 of CM067345.1, read as the reverse complement.
ATATCTATATATATATTATATATATATACTGCACTTATATATGCTTAGATAGATATATATATATATATATATATATCTACCTATATATATATAATACCATGCAAACCTGATATATACCGTTAATATATATATATATATATATATTTGCATAGCATCATATATATATATCTTGTGTTTTCGGTATATAGATCTATATATGTATAGACTATACCCATATGAATATTCTAATATTCGCTATGATTTATGGCGATGCAGCTGCATGCGTGCGATTTCCTGGGTTAGTATATATGCTTATATAGTGATAGACTAATAATGCTGTCGACGATGGATGATTTTTGGACCCGTACGGGCCCAATTTCAAAGGAAATGCGACACGCTAATCATGGTGCGGGTATTATAATAGATACATTATATATATATGATATATATATATCGGTGATCTACATAAGCGATGCGTGCTCGTTCGATGATAGGAATAGAAACCTCGTGTCATCATTTATTTTTCTGCCGCGCGATAAATACCTGTGTAATTATGTATGTTGTTGCATACGATGTATTGTCGTGCTGGAATATGCGCTCATTTGGGATGATGCATGATTGCGTATATGTGGCGTTTATGCATGAAGCAGAGGGAGAACTATGGTGGTTGAGTGGTTTAGTAGTGTGTACACATTGCGGTGTAAGGTAATATACCATATGAATGTGAACATATATGATTCATTGGCATAGATGACTGTGTAGCGGGGTCCATGATTTCCGTGTCGCGCCGAATGATCGGTAATGATGTGAGCCACTTTGGAATGATGCGGACCTGGATTTCAACCAGCAATGTGCATATGCTCGCCAAAATATGTATGGCATAGCTGTAAACCGAATCCTAACATGATATCTGGGTATATATCACATTAAGATTTTATACAGCAGGATGTAACCCGCATGCAGGCATACTTGTGTGGTATGACAAGTGTGCAATTACATCGAACTTTATTACAATTAAATCATATATATATGGACATATAAAGCCTATTATGGGACAATTGAGTTTGTATTAGGGATAATAGGTGATGTCCCATCAAGCCATGTATGCAAATTTGTTTGAATTAAACATGGATGTGCTGACCCGTTAGAACCCCGCAATGAGGATGTTTAAATCATGATCATCTGGATGTTTGCGTGTTGTTTACGTCATCAGACAAGAGTGGAAGTAAGGAAATGGTAATTATTAATATACGTATCCTAAATAAATGTGCAGCACATTATTATTCCATATAATGCAGAAAAACCCAAAGGTAATCTTTATAATGGCATGCTATTTCAGATTAATGTCCGTGAAGATGATAAAAATCCACCATTTTTGCTCATATATGCTTCGTTGAATCCTCTCTTATGATAGGCCTCTTCAGCATGTCAGTTGATGCAAGTCAGTTGATGCAAGTAATGGCCGTCTAGCCATTAGCTAATACCAACCGCTAGTTTTACTAACACTTTAGTGTTTACCATGATGTATTTCACATATTACCAGGTTGATGCGTTCTAAATGAAGTACGCTTGATTAACCCAGCAGCAATATAAAATAGCCGCTGTTTTAGCTGCTCTATAGCATGTCTAACATCCTCATACAGGCAATCGAAAGATTATCAACCACATGGCATAGCAGGCCCATCATGTAAAAGCCACGATATCCGGTAACAATATTTCCTCTTAGTCATAAAGCTTTTCAATGATGCTAATGTGAGTCATTTAGCCTATTCATAACTTCTGTTCAAACGTTCATATGGCAAGCCCCGCTTCACTTGATAATGTAGGCTCATGCAGATGGATGCATGCCTTGATATTACTATGTAGCAATCATATCGACAACGATTTAGCAACTGTGGTTTATTTGGCGTTCCCCGCTGCGTTCTAGTTTTTTCCGTCCTTTGCATAAACAACCCGCGGCAAGCTCAGTATATTCGGTTTTCCACGATGGGCAATTGTTGCATGAACAGACATCGCAATCGGAACTTTGTGCAGCGTCACTGCATGTTTGTCACGCAGTGCAATTGATATTTTAAGTTTTTCCAAGGTTGCCAAACGTGGTGCATTGTGCGATTGGCAGCGTGTGTTCTTCGACAAATATGTTCACTCCATCTCGTCTTCTTGCAGGGGGAATGAGCTGGGTTTATGAAGCGTCTTACCGGTTGTCCTTTGTATTACAGAAACATGTAAGCCACTTCATGAATATTATCTTAAACATGGCTCCTTTTGTCTATACAGTTTGCATCTCACACACTTTTCGAAGGCGGTCCGAGTACCTCAACACATTGAAATATCCGATGTTGCCTATTGGCATGTCAAAATATAGATTGATACTGCTGCGTTATATTGGACGGCTATACCAGTGGTAGCCTTATCATATTTATGCACCACTTCTCAATGATGCAGTCAAGTGTACTACAATGCCTAGTATTATAGGCCGCAACTTTAGAAGTTTTCAAACTGCTTCTAATTCAGAGACGTTTTGGTTAAAAGGCAATACAATATTATGATGGGGTAGCGTAAGGTTGCGGGCAATCCCACTCGCAGAAACGACCAAATACACAGTTGCACCTGCCATTGTTAGCTTGAAAACTGGGACAAAGAGGATGTTTACAGTAGAAATTGGTTTTTTTATTAAATAAGATTTGCGGATTCTTGATTAACACAATTCGGGTATATAATTCAAAGGATACTTTAGAATATTACCCGGAATCAGTACATTGACCCTGATAGGTTGAAAAAGAATAGCATTTGGCAGCAATCGTATTTTGGTGTAGATTGTCGCAATGGGGCAAGCCATACAAACATTTTATGGAAGCGTAAGGTGGCTGTAAATACTCTGCTAGTTTTACAAGGCATGGTACTCATGCTCTAGCTTAATATTTGCATGACGTAGAGGATCTGCATAAGCGCTATTGGTTGAGTATAAACAAATCAATATATCCACATCATCTCGACTATTTACTGATGCGTTCATAATATAGCTATGATTAAAAAAATGTTTGATAGTTGACCAAAAAATATGATCGAGATGCGGATATTTGCCTTTGCCAGCAAGCATGTGTAAATATGTTTCATTGCATCACCTCCATGGCTTATTGAAGTATGCGTATTGCTCGCAAGTATGAATCAGCACATTTCTCTCATTCCACATTGTGGGCCAGGCAATATTATACATGGAGCGCGTTTAAGCGAATCACTCTCTCGCTTACTCGAATTGATTGTTTATCGCATGAAGTGTACACTAGCATCCTTACGTAACGTGCACTCAAGCAAGACAACCTTTTGCTCTTCTTAACTAACACCTCATCATCCCATCCCAACGTTACATGCGATGTCATGGATGCCAATGGGCGGCTTACGAGCAGATAATGTAATGTTATAGTTTTATGTTGTAATACGAACCGTAATACGCCGTTGATGTCTTGTTAGTGGCGTCTCAAGCGGTGTATATAGGTACTGGCAGCAACAGGGGTAGGTGATGTTACCACTAATAAAAGCTCATTAACCTCAGCTGTATCATTGGGATGTGACCAAGTGGGGAATATAGGGACTGACATCAGCCGAATAAGGTGCTGTTACCATCAATAAAGGCTCGTTGACCTCAGCTGTCGCATTGGGATTCTGACTGCGTCATGCCGAGAACGATATATAAAATCAATTATTGGCTGCAAATATTGCTCAGATAGCAGCAATTGACGATGCTTATGGGATCAGCCATGAGCGCATATGAATTGTGACTATGAAAGCTAAATAAATGATGTTATTTTACAAGTTAGGTTTTTATACGGACACAGCATATTTGTAAATATACAGCTCAGCCGTTTATCAGTACGGTCATGCACCAAGTGCTTACTCACCTGATAATATACTACGACAATTTAAGATAATTTGTTGACATGTTTAGCAAAACAAATGCAGAAAGTTAACTTTTTTATGCTGTAATTCATGCTGCAGTGTTTAAATTGGTTGGATGCCAAACTGATTGTTTTAAAAGAGGTCACTTTCAATGCTCGTGGATCGCACATATGCTACCCAAGACTGGCTTCAAGTTTTCACAAAATGAAAAATGTGCTATCGTTCTTTTGGATCTGGAGTTTGATCGAGGATAGTAGGTTAGCGGTGGCGGAGGCGTGGCATGGCGATCGGTTAGGAGGTAGAAATGCTGCACTTGTATGCTCTGACAAGTCATGGAGACGTCATTTATCGATAAAATGAACTGTACATTATACATCACCGGCAATGTAACGATTGTCACCTTGTCCGGGTGAGTTGTCGGAGTAGCCTATAAAGGCTCAAACATTTAAGTGATTTGGCTAAGAATATGCACATGCTTGTTGTTCTGCTTGTGACAACTAACTGCGATTGAGCGGAACCAAGAGGGTTACCAGAAAGTTTATAGAATTGTGGAGTTTACAATGGAAGTTAGAAAATAACCGTAAACACGCCTCACATAAGGCATGCACATGATGGCAAATGAAATGCGCGGTGATCATCATTTAATTGGCGTTAGGCGCATCTGTTCTATGACGCTGAGGCTTATCAAAGTCTTCAGTTTGGCCTTGGCTGACATAAAATCGCATTTCATACCATGTCAGTTGATATATTTGCACGGATCTGCACCATATTGTCACCTATGTGTACTCATGTGATTCCACAGATGATTAAAACGTATTTTATGCCATGTCAGTCGATATATTTGCAAGGATTTGTACCATATGGTCACTTAGGTGTGCTCATGCGATTTCACAGGTATGGGAACAATGTGACCGCATGCTAATTTGAAATCTATCACAATATTGCTGAAAATGCTGAATGAAATATCCAGATGTATTGGTTACAGCGATATTTACATTATAACAACCCAAAGCTGTATTCTGCCCGTCCATCACCAACATCACCAATTTCCCCCAAACCTAATCCTACACTATCCTAATCTGCCCGGATATCACCATCCCTTTCCAACTATGATCCCACAATCAATCCTTCCCCGCCATCGTCAACCCCTCTGAGCGTTGACCCTACATCGATTTTGCCCCGTCATCTCCAACCCGTCATATACAAATCATTTATTCCCCTGTATCATCTTCGACCCCAAAACTTCCTCTCGCGCCAGTGTCAGCTCAACCATCAGACTGCGCGATAGTAGGAGCGTTAACGGCTGTTATTTTGCGCAACGCATGGATAGAAAAGAGATTCGTATCTTCCGAGCTTTATTCCATATCAAAACAGCTTCAGCAACACTTTTTATAAATAACCAGAAACACCTCACAAACTGCCACATAATATATGTGAGCTTTATTGTCATCACAGCAAACAAGATCTTGAGCAATGTTTTCTATTAATGTAATCGTAGGCCCTTGAAGCAACAGCTATATTGGTCCCAATGTGCTTATGATACCAATGTCGGGATGAATAGCAGCAAATAATCTAAATTCGTACTGCCTCTCTTCATTTGTGTATTGTTATACCATCCCCACAACCTTGACGGCAACAGGGATGCAAATAGATTAGCATTCAACGTCAAATCCATTTTGATAGGAAATAGCTGATGCACCGTTTTTATCATAGCTGTATATCTTGAAAAACATAACGTAAAATCATCAAGTTTATCAGCCCAGGCTTCTCATACAAAATTAGCAAGTTCCGTAGCTCGATTGTAAAATCAATGGAACGTTCGATTTGGGACCCCATCAGAAAACACACTGAATAGTCGATTCCTGTGTGTTTCATGTGTGGCCCAGGTTTGCTATGCACATTGGCGATTGCAATGCTTATGAAACCAGCTGCTTAACTTACCTAATATAATGACGTTTAAATGTGTAGTAATAGTTAACCTCTGACACTAATCACGTCGCTTATATGTAGCTTCCATCAACAGTTTCATCTGTTCACATAAGCACAATTCCCTGAACAAATAACGCAATTTCAAATATATTTTGCAGCCTCATATAATGGACTACGAATCGTCCATAATATCCCAATCTCAAGTTAAAAACCACGCTCGACAGATGCATCTGACCTCACTATAATGTTCTGATCGTTAGCGGCCTGTCATCGCAAGTTTGCAAGGCCATGTAAACTACTACCAATCCGTACACACATTGTTCGATGTGTTAGTGTTTACTATGCATATTGATTTTTATCCTGGGTAAGGCCTTGGGCTCTCATTTCCTATATCGTCAGCAAAATTGCCTTAATCAGGTGTGGGCTGAAAATAAATCAATATTTTTGCACCACAAGGTGGAACACCATCTGGTTATCATCTAAGCCACATATAAACGCTGTCTACAAGCCGCTGTGGTAATGATACACAATTAGTTGTAAAGTAATACATTACTATAATGGAAGATAGGTCTTTGATAGGGAGGATGGTAAAGGGGCGGCTCCGGCGGTTTTCTAAACAGCTGCGATATTTTCCCAGCCTTAAAGGCTTAAGTATATCTAATCCATATCTCTCATGTTATCACAATAGCCTACAGTGATGGAAAACAAGAGCCCATTCAGTTCCTAAGCCAATCTGCACCTACCGATTACTCTTATAGCAAGCCAAAGCATGAGTGTGGGTTCTTGGCACAACAGCGCTATGTAGGATCGTGTATTGTCAATTATTGCTGAATGATGAAGATCAGTTTATTATTATGCTATATAAATGATGCGGCGGGTGTATACGTGTATTGTGCACGAACTTGATACAGGGGGCAAATTAGTGATTCATTGGGTTGTGTGGCAGCTGTGTGGGTGATGAAAAGGGTGTGTGTGTGTGGTGTAATTATATAGATAGGTGATTCAGATGATTCAAGAAGGGGGAGGGGTGAGTGGTTTAAGGAGAAATATAAAGTTGCAAAGTTGGATGGTGTTTTAGGAGGCATGGGTTGTGTTGTGGAATAGTGTACTAAGATATATATGCGGTGTATATATCTCATGGGAGTTTGTTGTGGTTATCAGTAGTTAGATGTGGAAGCGCCATTTGAACTCAGGCTCTTACAACGGAAATAAACATCGTAACCTATTCCGTTTGACCCGAGCTCGCTCTCAGTGAGCCGCCGTAGTCCATTGTTTCAATTTGTATGAAGCATTAAGAGCTTGCGTCAGGATAATGGCGGATTGTTGCATGTACTCCCGCTGTTTCCCTTGCTTACTGTAATGATAAACTGGTTGGTTATAACAGCACGTCCTTAGTCCCCTGTTCCCGCTCCATTTTCCGGTCCCTCTCTCTAACGAACCCTCTGTCAGCCGACGTTTATCTCCACTGGCTCCGACTTCACTTCCGGTCACTGCCCGTCCCTCTGTGTCACTCTCTAGTGCGCGCATCTTCTTCTGCGATTTGGCCTGCCAGATTATTGCCGTTTTTCTCATATTCCGTCTGGGCTTTATCTCCCATCCTTCCTTCTGTATGTTAACCATCTCTAGGACATATTCTCGCCCATGTTCTCTATATCATAATTGTATCTTTCGTGTCACGTTGATTTTTGAGCTGTTGCATTGATTGAACTTGGACCCTCGGAGCACCAAAAAGAGAGTTTACTGCACTTAAGGCTAACTGCCGTTGATGTCACCTTTCGTCGCGTTGTAATCCCATGAGTGTACGAATAAAGAGAGCGACCTTTTAGCTGTTTGACGGCTCAGTATCTCATTGTAGATTTACCATTTCACACCTAATACCACAATTATGTAGAAAATGAAATAAAACAGTTTTGAACCAGCAGAAGGTTTTAAAGCCATGTCTCATATATAGGTAATAATGCGTCTTTATATAAATATGCTGAAAGAGGCACAATAATCATTAGCATACATTAATATACCTTTTAATTGAGATGACACACAAATTATACAATCATATTTCGATGTTCGGCAGAGGTAGACATTAAGAACAAACCCCAAATTCCTGTTTTCTGAGTGTTTAAAACTAATAACCAACCCGACTGATACATATAAAATTATGTCCATATTATTCACTTTATGATGTTATTTATGGATGGTCATGCTGTGATATATTCAAGGAGCTCAAGGTTTTTTTCAATTACTTAGCAGCCGATAGTGGAATAAAAAAGAAATGGCGGAGTGAAAAAGCGCCACAAGGTTTCCTCACATCAATGTCAACGGCGGGCGGGGCCTTGTCGTTCGTACATATATATATATATATATATATATATAATTCAGTTAATATGTACTATTGATTTCCCTTATTTGTTTGCTTCTGTCCCTGGTCTTATGTCTAAGCATTGTTTGATGTATAGCGTTTCCCATTATTCACTACACACCCTGGATACAACAGCTGCCCACACGCAGGCAATGATTCAAAATCATCAATGTTCCTCGCGTGGGTTATGTGAAATTTGAATGGAGTATTGTCCCAAATATTGGTAATTGTGAGTTGTTAATGGTGGCTTTGTCACATCACCTTATTGGATAACACATGTGTATAATGCCACGTTAATATTCTAAACATTTCGATTGCTACAACGATGTAGTGACCAGAGCCTGCATGCCAAGTTTTGACTATGCATGGTACATGTGTGACAACCTGATATTTTACATGAGTGTGCCAGGTGTGGATTAGTTAAATACCTACGCCATGAAAGTGAAATCAATGATGAGTGTGATATATATCGTGTCAATATATGTTTACGGGTCACGCTGGACTAATTATGTCTTGTTGTTTTCCCCCCGAATCTTCCGGTATCGATTGACTGTTACAGGTATGCTGCAATTGGTGCATTATCCTCTTAAGATAAAGTCTGCGTACGGAATATAATTTTGGTATCATTCCACAAATGCAGACGAATTATATATTCAAGAGTATACAAAAGATCATTGTAGCTTAATGCCCGTTGGGAATAATTAATACATTGATTCGCTTAAACTTGGAAAGGAACCACCTGGAATTGATGCGGGGCACCGATATGGGCTTGGCCCAAATCGTTCATTTCCTATGAACGTCTGAGCAATGCTGCAATAACATGCCAGTTATATTTTTTTCCTTGGAACGCTATTTTTTAAAAATTTCTATCAACGTGTACACGGTCGTCTAGTATCCCATTTCAAAATAACGTTCAATATTATTGTATAAGCATGTGCCAAATATTAGCTGATGCTCCTGCTTCACAACATACCAAGGTCACTGCTCAACAGGCTCCAACTAGCACAAAATACATGCGTTCGCCTTATTACAAAGACATCGCGTAGAGACCACATCACGCCAGTTCTAGTTGAACTCCGTTGGTTGCCGGTGGAGTACAGAATTGTGTGCAATGAGCTTCTTTACACTTACATGCGCCACAGTACATAAGGGACCTCATCGGGCTATAAAAAACCGACCAGGAACCTACGTTAATCTATGCGATCCCTCCTTGTTGTCCCAAAACCAAAACCTTCTACCTACGCTGGCAGATCGCACCTCAGTTGTGGAATGAACTCTTGGAGGACCTAAAATTTTCAGCTAGTCTAGTCAGTGTTGAGCGGAATATAAATACTCACCCTTTTTTGGCAGGCTGATTGCTGATTTGAGCTATTGTGGTCTGGCTGAAGTACTTTATTTGATTACACTAATTCATGAACGAACTATTGTCCTTATTCTAATAGATTTTGCTGGCTTCTTACAGCCTTTGTTGCAGATATGTGATCTCATATTCAATTTATCTGTGTTTATTAATGAATTGGCGCTATATAAATTTGGTATAATAATAATAATAATGACTGTAAACTTATTTATAACACATGGTTTCCCTTTATACATATGAACACTTTATTCCGTGTTAATGTACAAACTGGCATATTCCACTAGCCCTAACTGCTCTAACAATTCAAGTTCTAAAGCAATAATGTGATCTATCACATAGCCGATTCTGACTTATTATTTAGTATTTATTATATTCATTCACATATAATTCTTCAACAAGACCAAATGTTGGAAAGTTGTCACAATCAACCCCAAGTGTTATATGGCACCCTCTCTTGTAAGAACTGAATCCCTGGAAACATTCCACGAAGCAGGTCTTTGAAAGCAGGGTGGACATCGTCTTAGGTAATTTCCAACCCACCATGCGCATCATCACCTCTGTAGAGGTAACTTTCTGCCCTTACCCCAGATGGGGACATCATTTGATGGCATAACCATTTATGATGCTTATGTGCCATACTCTTGGTTGCCTCAGTTAGGGCGTACATAAGCTTGGGAGTATTAAGGATGATGCACTCACTGTGAAAAAACTTGTCACATTGGAAGCAAAACACACAAATTATGGATCCGCTGGCAATCATTAGGTGCAAAGTTGCTGTTGACAACACAAAGAATGCAATCTCTTAGGGCAAACACATCCTTCAGGGAGAGGATAGAATATACGTTGCATATAACGGAAACCTTGGCGATTTACCATGCAGTTCATTTCGTTCAAGTAACGCTTACGCGTCACACAAAAGTTTATAGTGGAAAAATCAACTTCTGTGCCGTCTGGAGAGAGAGTCAGGCTGTATGCATACCGACACTGGTATAATTTCTGTCGCACAATAAATCTTTGCTAACCTGACTGACAGTGATACTGTTGATACTACATTCACAGAAGAGCTTAGTTGTTTGTCCACTGACGAATTATAACAAATAATATATACATTATCTATAGGTGAATGCTATATGTATATATATGTAAACAATATTGCGTACATTAGATGACATTGTTACATATTTGGTACTCGTATTGTGAAGTGCATATGCATTCAGAGCATTTTATTTCCCCTGTAGAGAATTTATAAATGGTGGTCCTGTAGTCGTCCAGTGTTCAAAAGGGGCTAATATGAACTTTGATGACAAACGTTACATTGATTGCGTTCACCAAGCTCTCACGATGACAGATAAGGAATAATTGCGGACCTCTTTACACACCCTGTGTAAGGATAGTTATTTTCATATTTGCAGAATACAAAATTGCTCTTGCAACTTCTTATGATCGCCCAATAAGCACTATCCTGGTGGAGAAAGAGAACGACTTAAAATGTCTGCCAATCAGAGCAACAACTATTTCATGTTATGTCACATGCGCCCATTATTTAAGCCTACTTCTCATTATTCTTGGCTAATCACTGGGGATTTCGAGTACGATGACAAGTACTTTCATCCTGACTCGATCTCCTTAAGGACAGAAAGTATATGAATTATTTCAAACTAGCCGTCTGAGGTACAACGTAAGCCTCATGTAAGGAGTGTAGTAGGTTCGCAGGGTTACAGTGCAGCTTCTATCCACCTAGTACACACGCATTTTAGTGACGGTAATTGATTGACTAGATTGTGTGTAAGACTGTGTCGGCCAGTTATACTTACACCCAATGTACCTAGCTGACTAATCAATATACGCTCGGATTTACCGGGGCGCAGTGATATTTATAAGCTATACTTAATGTGCAGACGTATTATCGATTTGGACTTACAGCATAGAGTAATGATTGTTATTCAACTTGTGAGTCCATCTATCACTGTCGAACCAGACAAGTACAGCCTCTGTGCATCCACTACACATCGGAAAAAACTGCCCAAGGCAATCGATTACGAGTGTATTGCCGGACAATTTGTAAGCATTAGCAGGGATAAGTGGGTGGATGAAATGATTTAAAATATGCCGTTAATGCCACTCAATCACCCATCTCATCCACACATCCCATCACCCGTCGTGCGTGCCGCACTATATAACCAACACACCGACCATCTTGTCTTCCTCGTATCGATCTGAAGACTAGTAAATCCGTGCTCGCTAATGAATGGTACACACCACGATATGTACAGCCGGGTCACCAGAGGTTAGCGCACTCTAGCACGACAGTTATTTGTTAGCGGTTCGTTGGACATCACGCTGGTGGAGCACACTCACTGGTTCAAACTATGTGACCACTATTGGGTCAATACTATTACCCTCGTCGATTTCAAGATTATTCTTTTGCGTAGCGATCTACCCGATCATCGAAAATTTTAAGGATGGTATTATCACATTCATGTTTTAAGAGAGGTTAAAGCACCATTGTCATTCTAAATAGTTCGTTACTGTGCTTATCATTAATAACATGCTATGGAGTTGTGTTTATTGAGTGATGTGCGAGTAGGTGATTGTATTATTACGCTTGTACGGGTGAAGAGTGAACCATGATAAGCTGCATTGCGCTGCAGCAAGGGATGATCGCCACCTTCATCTACCAACAATCAAGGACCAACCTGTGGCTCGCTTTCATATGATTATATATATATATATATATATATATATATATATATATATATATATATATATATATATATATATATATATATATATATATATATATATATATATATATATATATATATATATATATATATATATATATATCTATATTTATGTATATATGAATATGTATATATATATATATATGTGTGTGTGTGTGTGTATATATATGTATATATATATATATATATATAGATGTATATATATGTGTATATATTATATCTATCTATATATATATATATATATATATATATATATATATCTATCTCTATATATATATATATATATATCTATATCTCTATATATATCTATATATATATATATATATATATCTCTATATATATATGTACTTTGCAATATATATGATATACGAGATAGTCCTCTCTGTACTTTGCAATTCGTGGCTGCACGAGAAAGGGCAATAGAATTGATCAAATTGGTTTGCATTGATTAATTCAATGCCCCTCTTGTATCAGCTGCAGTCGTGCTATTCCTACGTGAGTTCACGTTTTGGGAGAATGTTTGCAAAACCTATGCGCTAATGCACACAATCATGTGCATGTATTACAGTATGTGGTGCAAAATGTATGATGAGCAGATCGAATTTGCCACAGCCAGCAGTTGTTTAATTGTGTTGCAATATTATTTTGCTTGTCAGAAAGATATACATGCGAGAATTATTGGACAGCTGAGTTCGATTTGGTTAAGATGCCCATCATCTAACCCATCTAGCCCCTACACCAACCCCTACACCAGCTCTAAGACCCACCCCCACCCCCAACCCACTACAACAACAACCTACGGTTGCGTGCAAATATTGTTGGATTCAATATGATAACCATCAATGGGCTTACCCGTTAAAATAGACCTCGGCAGGCGCTTGCATGACTTACTTATACTATATCAATAACAGCCTGAAACGCAAATCGCATTTAGTTCGGTCATTACGACAAAGCTAGTGGGAATACAAACCAGAACGCGCGTGTTTAACCACTGTTCAATGATGTGAACTCTGTATAATGCACCACTATTGTGTCCGTTAGGGCTTACTGACGACGAAAGAAGGTCAATATTACCAGACAACGTGCGTATATACCATGCGCTGTGATTGAAAGATGCCAATGACAACTGGTCAGACGTTACCGCGAAACGGAAGCGAGCCAACATTTATTCCACAGAGCACTAATTAATCCATTGCCATACCTATATGGAATATTGCAATTAGCCTGTGAATGTAACTACGGGCCATTATCTGACGCGTTTTGGTGTGGGTGAACAGGTGTTAGCTCTGTAATAAAGTTAGTCGCTCATTTATGCGGGCCAGCGAGCTATTGGTTTGAAACGCAACGCCGCCAGGTGGCAGCATTGTGTTGGCGGCGCTTGCATCTGCCAATAGCAGCAGCAGCAGCAGCAGCCTTTAGTCAGCCAGGTCGCTGAGCGTCTCGTCTCGCTCTCCTCGCCCTCCGCACCTCGTCAGCCAAGACGCACTCTCTTAGTCCCGCTACTACAGAACGCGATTTAGTACGACTACAGCGGCCGCCGAACACACACATACGATCGCTCTCCGCTACTTGCGACTTTGAAGTGGTTGAAGAATCAAGTAAAGGACCATGGCTACGAGTATGAGCAGTTTGGATGTGGATACGACAATTGGACTGAGTAATATCACTATAAATACCACTGCCAATGTCACGGAAACAGGACTTCTGCCCCAGTGTAAGCTGTTCTTGTTCATCTTCTATGCTGTGGCAATGGGTGTAATGTGTTTCGTTGGATTCGTGGGTAACTCTGTCTCATTCCTGGTTCTACATCGAGATCGCAGCACCCCTGTCGCAAGTTTTCTTCTCAAGTCACTGGCTGTGGCTGACAATACATTCTTGATCCTGTGGGTCGTGCAATACTCGGTGCGATACACTAGAATGTTTCTACATATGGAAAAATCCGCTATGTGGCTTTTCATGCGGGTTTACACATTCCCCGTTCTCTATATCGCACAGACCCTCACCATCTGGTTGACCGTCGTCATAGCTCTCAATCGCTTCATGGCCGTGTGTGTGCCATACAAAGCTCCTCATCTCTGCAACATCAACAACGTCTACAAGGAAGTTCTCGTCGTGACCTTCTTCTCCATACTATACAACCTACCTCGCTTCTTTGAACTAGAGATAACGCGCGATTCATCATCGGAGGTTAGCTGGAATCGAACGGCGCTCGGAAGGGATGATGTTTACAAGACGGTTTACACCGATGTTCTGTACTATTTATTTAGCTTCATCCTACCTTTGATAATTCTCACTTTTGTTAACACAAGGGTGATAATTGCCTACCAGGCTACGCAGCGACGGAAACGACGAATGTCCACGCGACGCTCAGATAGCGAAAATAATATCACATTAGTGATGATAATGGTTGTTGTAATCTTTATGCTATGTCAAGCTCCGGCGCGTATCTATCAGATGGTGTGGGGATATACTTACACTCATTGCCTCCACGTTACCTATTATATCATTCACATAACCAATACGCTCGAAGTTCTCAATTCGTCAGTCAATTTCCTCATCTATATTATTTTCCACAAGCGATTTCGTGGCATCCTCGCTCAAACGTACTGTTGTAGTGGTCTCGGCATCATTAGTCGTGATTCTATGCGGAATACTACAACAGAAGGACTGTCGTTAGAAGAAGCGCGTGCAAGCAGTAAACGTAGCACGGAACGAAGTCCTAAAGGGGTTACCAATGGTCGGGCAAGCAACAAGGTACAGCTCGAATGCGTCACCGAAGTTCAGAGCCACAATCAGCCATCTACGAAGTCTGTTTGCGTTGGCACGACCGGAACAGAGCAGGCAATTGACAAGCAAGCCTCTGACGAGCAAGTGTTGGCGACTGAAACAGAGGTATTGTTATCTAGGTCTGACGAACAAGAGCAGAAGGTGAACGAAAATGCCGACGAAAAGGTCGATGACGTCACATTCGAAGGTTGCGTCGACGATGAAGTCAATCAGCCGTTAACTGACTGTCAGTAGACACGATTCGCGTGAAAACTCATGCATTCTGCATCGACAGGGGACTGATTGATGAGCCTTAACACCGGCGCGCCTTAGTTGAAATGTCAAATCTATGGGCAAAAAGCTGTCCCGAGAAGCGGTGCCTTGTTATTGGTGTTTGCTAAACGTCAATTTACGCCAAACGGTCGACCGCAACGTCTTGGGGGCGTCAGATTAGGTCCATACGCAGGCTGCACTGAATAACTGTTGAATCAATACCTGACTCCGTGCTTTCGTTGATTGTTCAGATGCTGCAGTGTATTTGTTTATCTAGTGTATAGAATTGGCTTAACCATAAGCATTGGCCCTTTAAGACGTTCCACAAATCTCTTCTTTTTGAGTGACACAGCTCTCGGTGTTACTGTTGAGGTTTGGTAAATCGGTGGCATAGATCTTCCTTATGGTGACAGTTGTGCTTGTGACGGCTGTGACTGCGGATAGCTTTATCTTCCGCAGCTATGTATAGCTATTTTAATTTATTGTATAATAAGTCAGACAAATGTACATAAGCGACGAATTTTTAGTGAACGCATTAGCGTATAACGTCGTTTGCATGTGGCTCCATGTGAATTTGATCCGTGGTTAAGATATTATAACCGTTGACGTCGCTGGGAACGTTCTCACGGCGTGAAATGTCAATATTATGTCGAAGCTGTTAGTAATATATCGCAGTATTTCGCGAGTAGCTGTGTTAAGTTAGGCGGCAAATAATACACCCATCTCGATGTCGTGTTGAGCTGTTAAACGTTGTCACACACTGCCGTTGTAAATACAGCTTGTTCCACATCTATTTTATGAACATACCTATTGTGTACGTAGGCCTTACCAAGATATCGTTGCTTCATATTTCGTAGTATAGGAGGTCGCTGAACGTTCGCTTGATTTGTTATCATTCTTCATGCCACACTTTATTAGCGTAAATATTTCTTATGTCTTTATTTCGTACCGAATATATCGCCCATAGGATACTGTACAAATTGGAAAATTGTCTCATCCTGTTGGACTCTTATGGCAAATAAAAAAAAAGTGCTTAAAGATGCGTGGGTACCAAGATGCCGGTCCGCTATCTATCTAGTAGCGCATACTGAGAATCGTGGCTGTAACTTTGGATCAAGTACAGCATTTGAAAAACGGCGGCTTTTTGCGCGGCAGTGCACTAAAAAGTCTCATTGAAATAACTCATATGACCGCCATGTACGGAGTAATACAGTCTGTTGCTCTATGTAAACGCGGCTGTCGAAGTATATAATGGTTTCATTGCATAAATTAAGTGTTTTTACGTTGCCTACCTGATATGTCGAGAATAAAGCTTCGCGAACACCTGGACCGATGTGACTGCCTGACCCTTAACAATATGCTCCATCTGTGCACAGACGCCCAACGGCAATCAACTGAGTCGGTGTCGCCTCGTGTAGAGCACATACGCACGACAGGAATTGATGCCTTCTGACAGAGTCATATACGCAAATAGATGAGTGGCAAGTTGTGATGGATGTATATGACTGTCATAGTTTATTGAATGTGTTGTATCAATTACTACTCATGTAGTTACGAGATTCACACATCCAAACATAACACAACATTACAACACATCCAATATTGGTCATTTGCATACATAATGATTGTACTTACATGAAATGTGCTAAGATACAATTCACAGTGACATATTGAGGATTGTGTCAGCACCGGTCGATCAAATCGGATGTCGAAAATATAAGATAATCTGTGTTCGATCGGACATAACATTGTATTAGATAACATGAATCTATCAACGTTAAATGAATGAAACGGCGTGGCGCGTTATTCACATGTTATGCCTGTTGATCTCGTAGGAACGTTATGGCTAGCTGATGGAAAGATTAATGTGATCGTCTCCCTAAAGAAACCTGCTGAATAGTAGCTAGATAGTGACAAGTTTTAGAGCTCTTTGTTGCCGAAAGATGACCAGTTATTTATGTAAGAAATGGCAACTTCCCATGAATGCGTTCCATTTGGGTGATCGGGTACATATTGGTACCTTGTAGATCGTAGTCTCTACATCCAATACGTTAGCCGAGATCACAATACTCAATATATTGTTCGTTCAGGATACAGATTAAATGCGTATACATATAAATATAGCTTATATTGTTTGCGTTGCGTAATATCGTCTTCGCTGGGTCAAAGAAGTCGGATCCAACCACTTATAGTTCCATCTATTTATATTCCATGACTGTATCGGTTGCAATTAAAGCCAACCAACTACATGTCTCGGGAGTTAATATTGGTTTTCTTTCCTACGTTCAGTTGACTGTGGTGATCGTTTGCATAAAACTCAGGCCTATTTATGGACATGTACAAAACATTTACTAATTTCAAACATAAAGACAAACGTTTTATCTCCAAAATAAATTGATTGCTCCTTTGCAATTATTGTTTGTTGTTTGTGTTCACAAGTTTTGAGAGAGGCATTGTGCAATGTGGAAGCGCATTGTGTTATAAATTATTTTAGTTAGTGGTTGATAACCGGTAATACTGACCAGAAATGTGTCCATTTGGAGTTAATATGTAGTTGATTGACTCGCTATGCATAGAAAAGGTTGACAACTCTTGTATAAAAGGAAAGGCTGCTGAACCTCAAATGAGAACTACTAATGTTCGCATTATTTCATTGCAATGGTTTTGCAGTCGTAAATAAGCAATTCGTGTCGACGATGTTATACAGTTTAATGATCGCTCGTTTAATGATTGCAATTGTTTATATAAGTATTATGTTATATTATCATAACTACCAGTATTGGTTGATCGACTTGGTGGCCTATGAGATTGGCAAGATTGTAGTATGACCATTCATACCTATTATTCCTGGCTTTATAACATGCTTATGCATGTAATTATTTGCATGGTACGTTTGATACAAGACTCGCTTAAGCTTATTATAAGGTGATGTTATGTGGGAATTGTAATGGTATATTTGCTGAACAAACGAGTGTCTCTTTGGAGGAGACTTGGCATTCTTATGAGAATTTTAACGTAATAAATATCGTCCCATATAAACATCACTATAGTTGAGAAGCGTAAGGAAATACAAAGCATGGGGTGAGGGACGGTTGTTATCCGTTTAAAATGATAAATATTTGGTTGCAATAGGTGCGTAACATATTGCGAATAACCTGATCGCGAGTAATACACAAGAGGACACCTCTAAATGAACAAGCGCAGTAAGCAAGCAGTGCTAAACTAACTGCTGAAGCATAATTGTTCACATATCAGCGACATTTGAGTTCAGCATCATATACGTAATAACTGATCTGTGTACATTTAACTTAACAGTTGTCTACTTACACAATTAACGTGTTTAATTTCTAAAGGGGGTAGTTATAGCTCTTGTAAACCTATCAGTGAGGGAATATCTTGATACTGCCCATCTATTTGGGATATTTTAAACTAACCGTTTGGTAACAGCAACCACCAGACTGACATTTGCATGTTATACTAGACGTCTGTTGTGCTGGTCAAAATATTGTTCTAACGCTATGTCAGCTCTTATCAACTATTCTGAGGCGTTGTTATCAGTAAAACCAGCGAAAAACAAGCAAATGTTTCGGCATAAAGTCATTAAATCCATTCATTTACATGTTATGTAGCCACATGCACACACCATTACACATCTTTTGCACCACCACCATCAAACGTCACACTGCTATACACCATATGAATTGTCTCTTACCTTGATGACCTTCCGTCATGAAAATACAACTATTGACCTGTTCCTCGCATCGTTTCCTTTTTAAAATCTAATTGCCTCTACTCATCCGCTGATACAACTGCACCGCTTGATTGAACATAGTGAGTGGGCTAATGTACGTATATTTAAAATTAATTGCCATTGAATATAGTTAAGATTTAGTTGCCTATAAAGTGTAAACATACACCGAATACTGCAAAGCTGTCCCTTTTATTGTTGTCAATGCTTGTAACAACAATTAAATATTGTAACTATATAAAACAAATCATTCAAAGCCTGGGAGCTTAGTCTATTATATGTGTCATCACACATTGCTTCATTTAGCATATTCGCTCCCCTATTCAAGAGCTTGTCGAAGAGCTATCATGCAAAATTAACTGTTTTTCTACACAACCATCACCCTGCTCCCACAATCAATCCCAAACCCTCCACAGTGATAAGAACCCATGTTCCATTAAGGTCTGAGGTGTGTACGCAGACCACATCACAATTGTAGACGCTACTTCCAACATCTATTACAAAGCAACAAGCATGAATGAACGCTAATAGCCCCTCAGATGTGTGGGGAAATGAGATTGTCAAAGACCATGCTACAGATAATAGGGAATGTGGTGGATCAATACATGCTAGCCCATTTCTTAACACTGTCCATGTTTAGGCACAGACTCGCATATTCCTCGTTTGTGCAATTTATCAAAAATGTGGCGATAATGTTGGCCTCGGTTATCGGTTTGTTTTCCCTGTCACAATGTGTTGAAGTGCTCTGAAAACGATAGTACTGCACATCGCAGTAATTGTTAAATTGCATCGTGTAAATTGTAGAAATAGAAGAAATTACGTCAAGCTGTATATTCAACAAATGGTTTAACGTTACGTGATATGCACTACATGATTCATCTCATTAGGTTAGCTAGTTTGACTTATTGTACGTTGTTCTGCCCGCTGTCCTCTGCCTGCTCACGTGGACATAACAATCCCGCCGGGGTAACTATTGTTACACATACAATGTATATATTAACTCTCCCAGGCTTGGATGACCGAGCTACCCATCTTAGAAATTGCAATATAATTAACAGGGACAACGCCCTTTCAATCACGTAACAGGAGAGAAAGCGGATAGCCTGGATAATAATATAATGACAATTAATTCACTTGAAGCGGTATGGAAGTTATATATTTCCAAAGGCATGAAGGCACAGGAGAGTAGATCAACGCTTAAATAATGGTTCTTATCGGAATTCCTTAGCTGTGCAAGGGCCTGCATATTGAGCCCAATGACGCAGAAATGATGATGATCTCGGACCAATTTGCTTACATTATCATTATTAACTATCATTAACTGCTAATTACGACACGACAGCAGGTAAAATGTAAACCATTTGTAGCGGCGTGGGGTTGGTTTATCCTTTGGTATCAGCCTTACAGATCTGCTGGATATTGGGCAATCGAAGAAACGACAGGACTGGTTGGCCGAATTAACTAGCAGTGATTGTTTTCTGTCATACGTTTTCGTTTCGTTGCCGGTGAAGGTTTATAGCATCACCGATTTTTCCAGGTTTTACTAAGGAATGTAATCGAATTTGATCCCGGGGCTGCTAATCTAATGATATTCACATCGGCAAATTATGACTATACGCAAATTTATTTATTAATTTTGAAATGATTGACGGTCCATACGGCGAATTCATTGGTATTCTGCTTGTAATAAAGAGATTGAGAAACATTTACAGACCGTTTTATAGAGCATAACTGTGGTAGCTGTTGAATGTCAAATTAACAACAAACCTATCCATCATCATAACGTACCTTCTCAGTCGGATGGAGTAACCCCCGAGCTCCCAGAATCCACGAGTGACATACGTATCACCTGCTACCATCACACCCCCTCTACCTCCAGGCATACCCGATATCTCAGAGCCACTTACCAATACTGCCTAAGCAACGCCCAAAGGCCTGAGACCGAATGAGCTGAACAGAATATATTGAGTGATAATGTTCCTTCTCGACTCGACATCAATTGCGGTTGAGTAATTTAATTAATGTATATAGTGTAATTATAAGTTTACAGTGATATAAGCAGCTGGTAAACCTGCATACCTTCCTTCACATCATACAAACCAGCCTAACTGAAGGAATGAACCCATTATGGCATTTAACAAATCGTGACACAAATCACAAACAACATACATAAACGAGTTTACTTTTGTCGGTTCTAAAGTTATATGCATTTGCACGTAATAAACACACTTTTGGATAGAAATAAAAGTTCACGAAACTGTGTTGAACCTGCTTGATATCATAATACAATATTGTTAGGAAACCCCCAATTATAATAAGTAAGTAAAGTATCCGCAACAGTTTGCTAATCGTTAAAGAAATGAATATACGCATTTGATTGCGTAGTCGACTATGCTTGTGCACTATTTAAACGAAATGTCTGTGGCGTCGTTTGACAACAAGATATTCGGTCCAGCTAATAAATAACATTGTGGAATTTTGGTAGAGGGTTATGATACCACCGTGTTGAAATATAGAAATCATGAATTTAAGAAAGCCACGCGTTACCGTCTGACAAGAATATCCATCGGCTGCATGGCAATGCAATATATCTGACCATGCAACTTTGTTCCATTCTAAGCTGATTATAACAAATTTTGTCCCAGAAAAAAAATGCACTGTGCTTCCATTGCTGCTAAATTGTGAGCTGTATGTGATTAAGTGTTCGTTCGGCCGAGGATCGTTAAGATCCCAAAATTCCCTAATAAAATCAGCCTCAACCTGATATACACGCACAACACAGCTCAAATGCATTACACTCATAATTGATAATCTTAACATGATGCACTAAGGAGTAGAGGAGTACCCCGCGGCATTCACCAATTGATCATTCGCAAAACTAAACGACAATTATCATTCTATACACTTTGCTATTAACACTGTGTAGTTCCACAACAATTTCCTGATGACACACGGTCAGCGATTGATCCGATTGCATACGCGGCTACGTACCAATAGTATTGTTTTTAGACGGGATGGCAGTATATATATATATATATATATATATATATATATATATATATATATATATATATATATATATATATATATATATATATATATATATAAATATATATATATATTTTTCTTATATATAAATATATGTTTTTATATATATATATATATATATATATATATATATATATAGATATATTTTGTCAAACATTAATACATACACATATAAATACAAACATATATATTTATATATATAGACATATATATATATACAAATATATATATATATATATTCATGTATATCTATATATATGCATATTTATATGTTTATATATATATTTATATATATATTAATATTTATATATACATGTAAATGAATTCATATCTATATAAATATATATATATTTCTATATATAAATATATGTATATATATAAACATATATATGCATATATATATACATATAAAAATATATATATATATAAATATATATACATGTATATGTATATACATACATATATATACATATATGTATATAAATGTATATATATATATATATGTGCATGTATGTATTATTATTTATATATACATTTATATATATATATATAAATAAATTCATATCCATAAATATATATATATTTCCATATATAAATATATGTGTATATATACATATATATGCATATATATATATATACATATATAAATATATATATATATATGCATATATATATACATGTATATATATAAACATACATATATATAAACATGTATATATATTTATATATATATATACATAAATATATATATATATATGTATGTTTATATATATACATGTATATATATATATATATGTATATATATGTGTATGAATATATATGAATATATATTCATACACATATATACATTGTGAATTGAAAATGAAAGGGCGGCATGGTGCGTTGTGCTTCTTTGGCTGTAGGTAACCGCAGCTACACCCCTGTAAACTACTACAATATCAAGGTTGTCGCCAAGCAGCTATTGCCACAGCTCCATTCAAATCGCTACTTATTAGCTGTTTATCATAGCTAGCCTCCCGGCTCCTTAAGCGGCTGCTCTTATCGGAACTACGTGTGTGTCATCTGATATTAAGATATATGTTAGGTGCTGGGTAATTGTTCTGTTACCACTTCAGTTGATGGTAATTCATCGTTCAAAAGACCTTGAGAGCGATTGTATATTCAGCCCGACCAATTGATACGAGTGAACATAGAAACAGTAAAATGCATGATATTTATATGAGGTTATGTTGACTGACCTGTGCTGCAATTTCCTTATTTTATTCTTATTGATCAAGCTATGACATATCTTATGTGTGTCCATGATAACAGAACATAGGCAATACCAATTACAACTACCAAAAGAAATCAGTAAAGGCTTATTTTATTTTGTACAACATTAATATAAAGTATTTACAATATTCTCTCATCTTTCTACATTCATGAAATTTGCCTTTGTTGTCGCAAAGTGTATTACATTGGTATTTGCACACATCAAATTGAACTGCAGATTCAGCTTATCTACTGCATTGCATCGCTTGATGTTCCTTGAGCTATGATAAGAACTAATCATCCCTGAAATAGAGCTGCAAATCGTAAGTTATCTACTGTGAGTTCTATCATCTTGCGAAAACGTACAGAAAAACAATTGGATTATATTAATTATAAATATTAACTACAACAACTTTATAAACGTACCGGTAAGAGTATTCCTAGATTTGAAAATTGAAGCTAAATAGCAATTGCATTACTCCAAGTTCAAGTGACTTATGTGAGCTTCCGGAACTTGCAAAATGATCCGTAGTTTTTGTCATCAATTACAATGCATGAACGCAATGATACAATAGAGGCGAAAAATCAAGCTACAAAAGAGCGTTATAACCATGCCCAAGACGTCGAAGAATATCGCAATAATGCAATTAGATGCTGATGTGCCACGAACACTATATCGTTGTTATAAGGTGGAATACGTTATATGTGTTTCCGTCCTTATAGGGCGCGGGAGGATTGAACTTTGTACATCTCAGACGTGCGATCCTGTTATCATGTATGTCACTAATACATGTCATTTATGTAACATAATTTCCGAACAGCTTGTACGCCACTTCTAAATGACGGAGATGAGCAAATGTATGTGCGATATACGATTGCATAGTATATCGATATAAATGTATATATGTAATCATATGTATGAATGTATTCATTATTTAACATGTATATATATATATAGATATATATATATATATATATATATATAGATAGATATATATATATATATATATATAGATATATATATATATATATATATATATATAGATATATATATAAAATCTATATTTATTTATATATATTATATATATATTTTTATATATCCATATATATATATCGATATATATATGTATATATGCATGTATATATATATCGATATATATATATATATATATATACATATATAAATATTCAAGTGATTCCATATATTATATTTATATATATATATATGTATATATATATATATATATACTATATATATATATATATATATATATATATCTTATATATAATATATATATATATATATATATATATATCTATATATATATATATATATATATATATATATATATATATATATATATATATATATATATATATATATATAGGCGTATATGTGTACCATCATAATATTCACACGTATGAACTGCAACCATTTTTGTTATTGGACTAGTGCTTGTTTCAATTGGCAATTGCTTCAGTTGTAATTGGGGGCCTTTCTGCTGGAAAGCCAACCTCTGAGGGTTCGTGAAGCATTGCTGAATATATCAGTTGAATTGAGGTAACACGCTCAGGCGTTTCCCATCTTTAGCTGTTTTTTTTATTTGTCCATTTCCGACTGACCAGAAATTACTGCTCATTCCAGAATCATGGTGGGCATAGCTTCAAGGACAGCTTTTACGGTTAATGGCAGTTGTGATTTCGGGTGCATATTACTTGTTTATCTCGTGTTTAAAAGAATCATTGATACTTATCATCTCGTGACAACAGACCGACCACTTAATCAATTAAAAGATTGTTTGTGTCGACATACCAAATCTTTCATAACAAATGCAAATTTACTTGATAAATTTGTGCGGCAATTGGTTTAGCCATTATATTAACCGATAATTGGAAACTTATCGAATGATTATTTTATTATAAACATTCATCACTTTGCATGGTGTCAATGAGATAAAGAGGCCTTGCTAAAACGTTGCTACTTCACTGCAATACACATGATAACATAATGCACATGCAATTATTCATTCGCTATTATCTGCTAAACCCAGAAACACAAGGTATGATAATTCATCCATAAGTACGTAGGCCTGATATTTTATGTACTCTTATTTAATTAACCACATCCCGCCTACACAAGACACTATATAGAAAAACCCTGCCTTGAGCGCACAGATCGCCTTTTCTTTCTTATAATCTCTCTGCTCATCCGGAGAAAGATTCTTTTGTATATATATCATAATTCAGCAAATCGTATATGTACAATTCCATGCAACGATCGTCAAATGCAGACGAATATCAGAGATAGCGAATGTCATCATTGAATGACTGGAATGCCCGCCCAGGTACAACTTTCAAGGTTGTCGTTATATTACAACATGACGGCGTGCAAAATAATGTTTCAATACGCAATTGCAACTCTGCCTTTATGTCGGGCTAGCTAATTCTAGTAATCGTTTGGCTAATTCACCCGAGAACAATACCTACAAATGTCTCACTGGAGGGAGAAACATTGATATTATCTGTATTTGGTATATGTTTTCGACGGCCATAATGTACGCAACTGGTCAGCACGATATAGCGTTTCAAACTGACTTTTGGCGACAACAAACCATAGGGTCTTTTCGTGCACAGCATCCCAGCTTCATATGTTTCCCCTTTCACTGATTTTTGGCGGTGTTTGGGATATCGCTATGTACACATACAAGCCGGCATAATTGGCTGTACAGACAGGTATGTTTTACTGTACATTGTTGGGCACAGTAGCGCCGTTTTTTAACGTACATGCACTATTAATGTGATTTAATATTTATGCATTGAAGGTATGTATGAAACACGTCTGCATGGCTGAATTCATTTAATGAATGATATAATGATTTGGTTATGTTTATATTACATCTTCTAAGAATACAAGAATCCATGCATATTTCTTAGCTGACATTCGCAAGGCTTGCTATGTCACCGAAACTTCCGGCAAATCATACATTTTTGCAGTCCTCTCTTGTATCAAATCCGTTTCTAGCCGACTGTTATCCACCAGTTTTGAGCGATGTGACATTTTGAACGTTATGAAAGCTGACTCGTTATTCTGGCCTTCTCTATTTCAGCACGAGACTGCAAACGGACCTTTCCCATCATGTGGGTCTAAACTGCACTCTGATATCAGTATGAACATAGTGACGAGTAAAAGCAACCTTGACATGTGTGACTTAACCGCACGACGATTATGTGTATCGCCTTTGAGTGAGTCACTATCAGGCGCATTCTGACTCTAGTAACTGCTTCCGTTATATGATTAAGCTAGCGACCAATTGTGCCAACACCTGATTTCGCACAGGAGAACTTTGTCGACGAATTGCTTCAAAATTGAATGACAGTCTAACAATGATGTATAAATTGTGTGAGACCATTCTCCCTCCCCGAACCCCCGATGTATATTTTTTTGGTATCTCAAACGTTAGGTGGTAAAATGAAAGCAGGAAATAGGAGCACTGGCGAATGGACAAGTAAATCGGTACTCTTGTATTTGGACTGCACATAGAAACGAATAGGGTATCTTATATCAATATTGTGAACTCGCGACGCGACATTGGATTATACATTACATTTTGTGCTTTGCTTAACGTTCACATACAAAATAGGATCTGGATAGGAGTTCATTACGTCGCTATATACGATCCGTGACCACACAACTGACAAGCCAATTTCTACCGCAATTATACGCTGACGTATAAGTTGATAATTATATATGTTTATCGCAGGGGCTCATATTTTACCTCGTTTTCCTCCTGTTGCTGCCTTTTTATATAAATTTCTTCTGCTATCTAGTACATCTACAAATAGAACGGAATGCAGCTACGCGACATACAATAATTTACAAGTCGCTTGCTGCCAATCTCGCTGTGTTTTATTGATAAATCGTGAGTAAAATTACTATCAAAAATCTTAGGTAAAACTTACCCAGTTTGTTTGATAAGAATTAAGCACATCTCTTACCTTAATAATGAGAAAAAATACCATATTGATGTTCAATAGTGCATGCTTTCTTGGTTATCAGGGAAATAGTTGCATTGGATTTACTGTCTTCACGCAATGCAGGCCCAATATATTTTGTCGATCGAGTCGTGCCAGCTTCAATACAGCTGACGAAACAAGCGCGTCCCTAAAGCGACATTTTATGCAATCGTTCTTTGAACATGCTGTTGCATTTTCTCGTATAACAGGTGACGAGGCAGTTAACCTCTTGTGGATATCAATAATTCAAGCGTGCCGGGTAAGAACTCAAATAGCATCACTGGCTTGTTGCTGTGGAGTATACATATTCAGTTATCTACAATGCTGCATCTTACTTTGAGTGATTTTGTTGTATGTGTCATCCATTATGCTAATCCATCCGTCTGTCGTGACGATTTCCAAATACACATCATAAGACCCCACATTCAATCATTATTTCCGTGACTGTCAACCGCTGAAGCGGTAATATTCAAAGTAAACAAATCACCATTTAAATGGTTTACAGTACAATGGATAGTGCCGAAGATTTGCAGTTTGACTCTTGTTGGTACTGATAGCCCGGGACTGATAGCAACATTGAGGTGACCCACACTGGAATATAATTGAGCATTGTCTGCACAATACCTGTTATTCATATGTAATCTAGTATGATATCAAAGGCATGTAATGGCTAAAATATGAATTTTCGGGATCATATAGAACGCGATTTTCTTATCAACAACTTGCAGTTCGTTTTTCGATCCGACACGCAGTAAACAAGCAAAAACAAACAACACATTCCGGAACTTCCCGACCAAACGCCGAAGATGACCGAAGGTGCTGTGACGTCATATGTCACCAGACGATGCTGCCACGGACGCCTTTTCTATTTGCGAACTAGCTGTCGTACTAATTAATCGCTATTTACTGACACTCATCGGCGTTTTTGTATCCATCGTGTCTTGAGAATTTGTAAGTAGACTCACAAAATCTGCTCTTGCCCGTTGACGAAATTGACATGGCCATTGGTAATCAGTGTGGGGTGGCTCATGTTTTATAAGGCTGTTCCACAGATAACATATAGATTTGTCTCGTCAGGCTGCAATATGTAGATGTATGCTGACCTGACAATAGCTTTCACTTGTGCTAATCAATCATCGGGCGATACCCAGTGCTCAGTGAGTCAGTCTTGGCCTACTGCAAATTTGCTTCATATAACTTTACCCTTGTGTCTTCCAGTCTGTATCATCATGGTGCGAATATGAGAGGCTCAGTACTGCAATAATTCGCATCTAGGGCCCCAAACGAAGCATGTCATTTCTTTTCGATGACCAAGGACTCCAGTAGTACTGCAGCATCACCGACAGACATAAGAGTATCAATGAGTACATCCGTGATGAACCAGGAGCACATGCTGAAATGTATGACTACCCTGACAAGAGGAGGCTGAGAGGCAGCATATGGAGAGGTTTCTTCTTTAGATGAGTCATGTAGTAAGGTATCTAAAGGTGATGGTGAATGATGGTAGGGGTGGTGATAGTGATGGGTAGGGCAGGGGTGGTGATGGAGTTGATGATGGTGGTAGAAGCATTATATTGGTCGATTGATATTTGTAATATCTAAGCTCTGTTTATTTTTCAGCTTTGGCATCAGCTATGTCAAGATTGTAAACATTTAATTTTACCTGTCTGTTAACAAGTGCACGAGGACATAACTATTCCTCATCATCATACTAACAAAATAAATGGTAAATATTGGGTTGAAATTCACTTTCAACATCAAAGGTCATTTCAAACTGGTGGTGTATGCTGACGAACAGACATTGGGGTTTAAGATGCTATCACCCAAATTGCACCATCGTGCATAGCACACAGCGGAATTTGAACTTGCCACATTTGGACAACTAGACAAACACCCAATCTGCTACATCACAGCTGCCGTCCTATCATCTTAAACATCATTGGTGAGGTAACCATCACGATATTACCTCTGATGTTA